>OV884012.1:19130510-19712864 GCA_930367205.1 Acanthosoma haemorrhoidale
AGAACTGTAAATATGATGTGAATGAAAACATTAATCACAATTACTTTTATTTGTTCTCCATTTCTCACAGTGTTATTATTTAGTCACATGGTCTGGTTTCAAACATGTTCTGGACGCTTGTCATTCTTATTTTTGTCTATGTGTTTAACGGTATGAGCCTTAAAAAATAAACAACAGTCCGGAAAACGCTATATATGTTTTTTAAAGACATAATAACGGAAAGGAAGGATGTTAAAACAATTAAACTTTAAAAGACGTCCTCATATTTGCTGTGTATTCAAAAGAGGTCCTGTGTTATCATGATGACTTGAAAGATGTTAGTTTACGGACAGTGTAGTAACGTCTTTACTTCCCAAATGTCTTCTCCAACTAACACGGGAAATAGACTCGTTATATAGATTATCTTCAACTTTGTGATAATTATTTCTCTTCCTCCATCCTCAGCCTCCACTACAAGTCTCATAAGTCCACTCTGTTCACTCCAAACTTCTTTTGCACCAATGGCTGTCCTTAAAAACCCCGATAATACACTTACTGACGTTTATACACACAACTATTATACTCACAACTAGGTTACAAGCAGGAAAAGAAGACTCAACAAAACGTCATACATTCCTCTCCTTGCATCCAAGATAGTACGGTACTTAGGCTTCCATCTCGACAAACGGCTGACCTGAAACCCGTATACGAGGCTAAAAAGACAAGAACTAAACAGACGATTTGGCCAACTGTACAGACTACTTCAAAGGATATCCCATCTCTCAATAGAAAATAAATTACTAATCTACAAAGTTATACTGAAGACAATCTTGACATGCGGAATAGAGCTATGGGGGACAGCAAGAAAGTCGAACACTAAGCGTATCCAATGCTTTCAATCAAAAGTCCTGAGAACAATAGTAAATGCCCCTTATTACATTAGCAACAAAACCCTTCGTAACGACCTTAATATACCCTACATTCTCGAAGTCATTCCTTCCAAGTTCATGAAACTCCACAGTAGCCTTTCCAAAAACCCTAATCCCCGTAGCACAGTCATTTCACTGCTCCACTCATCCCTATAATTCTCCTTGGAGACTGAAACGGCAGGGGCCTCCTGATCTGCTATAAATGCGTGACAGTTGGAGTCCTGGCAATGGCCAGTTTCTCCAATCATGTCCTGAGCCTGAGCGTATGAGGCTATCGCGCTCTTCGTCAGCCTCCACTGGCTAGTATCGGGCGACGCGGCTGTCGGAGTAGCGTGGGGGACTTCCCAAGACTCCACTTCCTCTTTGGCATGCGAGGGAGGTGACAACTGTGTGGATTTGGGAGGCCTCTGGATGATGCTGTATGAATGCAGATTGTAAATATGGTATGAATGAGAATATTTATGACAGTTACTTACTGCCTAACAAAGCAGATTGTAATTTTAGCATAATAAAGAAGCACATTCACTCGCTTATTCATACAGTATTTACAAACAGCCCATAGACCTCCCAAATCCACATGGTTGTCACCTCCCTCGCATGCCAAAGAGGAAGTGGAGTCTTGGGAAGTCCCCAAGCTCCTCCGTCAGCCGCGTCGCCGGATACTAGCCAGTGAAGGCTGACGAAGAGCGCGAGAAGTTTCAATACATTATTTAAAAAATATGAAAGTTATAAATCGTCTGATCTTCCAAAACCACCCGATATATCTTTAGAACTATATTTAATTAATTTCGCTTCCAACATTTCCTTATTGATTGGCGGCGGAAAGCTGCTCTTTCCGGTCTCATACGTTTTACACATTTCTGGCCGGCTTCCCGGTGAGTATTGACGGAAACTGTGAAATTTTTAGAATAACGCAAAACATTCTAATGAAATTGAAGTATTATTAGGTCCATCAAAAGAGATTCTTCTCAACAAGAGCGTTACCTTCGTGGTAACATTATATCTGAAGTTCTCAGTGACGTACATCATTATTCTCGCAGCTGTGGACAGTCATAAGTTTGGTTTAGCTACCTTAAGTACTTAGCTTTACGATCCTAAGAACAGTAGCCTTGTCATTTTTGGGGTTTTATGGTTTTTTTCCCCCAGAAACCCATATTTTTCACCCATTTGGCTACCTGACCGTATCAGGTTTGCAGCACCATACTTTATCTGCCTTCATCTGATTTTCCATTTTTTTTTTCATCTTGATTCTGATTGATTGATAAATATTGTAAATACTGATAGGGCTTACACACTTATTAAACAGGACTATCGTGGTCTTCACTAAACTTTTTACCTCCGGTAATTAAAACGAATGCAGAGCATTCTAGATTTCAGATAGATTGTGTTATTACTATAACGGTCGCTATTGTATTACACACAAACAAAAACCAATTTCAGATAGTATAGTAAATATTTTGTACATGAGTACTTGTGAATTCCAATAACCTACTTAATGATTCAGTTTAACTTTTCTGAATTCTTAATACTCGTTTAATCCCCTTGTTTGTTAAAGATCGACATTTACATACAGCACAGATTAAATGAAGTTATTAGACCTCGCCAGCTTTGGGTCTTGTTTACAAACAATAAACATGTTGAGTACGTCTACAATCATCCGGAGCTAAATAACATACTAAGGCAAATACAGTTTAGATGACTCTCCCCAGTCAGACAAGTCGTTCCTCCTGCTCGCTCAAGTGAGTACGTATTTTCCTTACTCCACCGAATGTGTTCAAAAATCGTTATATTTTAGTTAAGGAATTAACAATTACTAAATTGCAAGTAAATAATACTGCATGGATATAATCTGAGTTTTTTTAAAAATAGATAAAAGACATTTAATTTTTTTTAAAAAATCAATGTAAAAGCACTTTTTTTCACCGGGGGGCTTACAGTAAGCCGTGGGTATGTTTTTGCACTTATAACATCAATTTGATATGATACTAAAAAATACATTGTAACTATTTGGTTACGCTTCATTCATTAAAATATGGTTGTGTCGATTCAAAACAACAACAATAAATCAAGTATGCTATACATCTAACAATTAATGACTTTGTTGAGGTTCCTACAATATCTCCACTTTGATAGTAGCATCAATGAATGATTCTAACGAAACAATTTTTGATACAACCAAACATTGGCTGTGAACGCGATGATAATGATATATTTTATTTACAGTCCACTAAAGTGCATGCACAAACTTTCTGTTCGGGGAAATAAGTAGTTAAGTTTAAATATATTTTCAGGCAATCGTGTTTAATGTTGTGAAATCCATGCGAATTATGCGTTTGATAAAGAATTATTATTTTTGCACCGCGGAATACTTAATGCACCGAAAGTCAATAATACTTTTTTCATAAACGAGGGAATAAAGATTTGTGTGTAAACATCTCAATCAGATACGTATTTGGCTTATCAACTTATTCCACGTACAGTCAATTGTAAATATCAATGCACTGGTATATTTCCATTGTGTCAGGTAGAGTAATGATTTTTTATCCACATCTTCCACCGAGCCTATGTGCCTTAAGAATAGGAAGTCTCTACCTGGCATCTGGACCTGGTGTGCCGCAGTGAACTCGACAGGCTTCTACCGGACCCGGTATTCGGTTACGCACTCCGTAGGCACTACGTTTACTAGGACCAAAACGCTTTGATGACTATTAGGTCTTACGCCTATAAACAACAAACAAACAAACTTATTCCCTGGAGCCACAGATTTTATACCTGACGTTTTTATCTTTAATTGTTTTGTTGCAGTCAATTTAATAAGCACTTCTTGTTATGGTCAAAATAGGGGAAAAAGTGACCGATATTTTGGTGAAGTGTCTTATTCTCTGACCAATCAGTACATTTAAAATGAGAAATTTTTTTTGTATGAATCCCAATCTTATTAAATAACTATTCATAATTAATAGTCAATGAAAAAATCACAGGCAAAATCGGCACTCAAACCCGGACCTCAATATCAAGTCGGAGCCACTCCCAAGTGAGCTACCCTGCCTTGGGAGACGACCTTTCCGATATGGCCAATAGGGCCGACTAAATATTACGGAGGTTTCAGTTAATTATCAATAAGAATTCATTTATAGATATTCTGCACATGAAAAAAGGTGAATTTCATGATAATCTAATGTTTTATCGACAATAGTAAAATCAATGAAAGAGGTAGGGCAGAAAAATTATTTGACTAATTGGGGCCGCACAGAAGGATGGCAGAAGTGTCTTATTCCCTGACCAATCAAAACACTCTAAACTGATATTAAAATGACCAAAATTTTTTTAAAAAGACTATTTAAATTCCTTAATACATTAAATTATAAACAATCCAACCCTAAAAGAAAAATAAGGGCTGCAATCATTAAACGCCTAAAAGGGTAACGATCCATATTTCTACAAATAATTCCGATGGTAATAATGGTTCCGAAATAGACAAGGAGTGTTATTGAAAAGATACATGTAACATAAACCTAGACATCCTTAGGCAGTCGTTTAAAGTGCTTTTTATTACTTAACACACTTTTATATTTTTTAAAAATATTTATTTATTTAATCGGTCTCCGTTTTTAAAATTAAGACCTAGCATATTACAAAAATCAAGTGAAATACTTCAGAATACGTAGGACAGGTTATCCGAAGATGAAAACTCACTATAAAGACGATGACTACAAAAGTAAATCTATTCAAGACACTAATGTATTGACACCACCGCCAATACGAAACTCATTATATAATAATAATTACTTACACAACCAGTATAGCAATTTACATATTGATCAGCGAATAACAATAAATTGTGTGAAATGTACCTTTAAACACCAAACATTTAAGGAATCGTAATAGACCATAAATTACGCGCTTAAAGGTTCCTAAATTGTTTTGTGTGCTAAGGAGTTTTCATTTTTATGGACCTTCAATGAATTATTAAAAAAAAAAACCTTGAAACTTTGAATAGGTGTTCGTGATGAAATCAATTTTTGAAAAATATACATTCGGAGAAGCGTTCATGAAGGAAAATCAATATCAATTCTAAATCAATCGCTTATGTTTTTATCAATGATACATCTATATGGTATCATCTATATGGTTTTCTACTACTCACCCAATCTGACTCTACTGGGGTTCTACCAAAGCATTCAAAATTAATGCTTTCCTGTGCTGTGTTATTTGTAAAACATAAATATACTTGTATAGTAAAAAGATCTTGATTTTTCCAAGTGATTTCATCAGAAAGACCTATCGAAAAGTTCACAGGTTGTAAATATTGGTATATCAAAAAAATCAGTGACTAAGCTCTTTTTTTGTTATTCCAATTTTAAACTAAATTGTAATTGTATGAATTACAAAAAAACAGGTAAACATAAAGCGATTTAACGAACGTGAAGAACAAATATCTAGAATTAGTCTGATTGCAAATCTAGGCCTCGTGGCTTTAATTATAAAAATATTAAACAAAAAAGAAACCTCGATTAAAAGTTACTAGTTGCTTGTAATCCGATCGATGTAAATTTTAATTCTTAGCCAAAGAAAAATAATACAGTGAGGGTATTTTATTTATACGCCATATTTGCTTTTCTTTGATATTGTCCTTCGTAGAATTTATCTCCGTACTCTTTCTTTCTTATTCTCACCAGTAATGTCCACTATACTCCGTTGATATGGTTTTTAGCAAACATTCTAACAAATTCTAGCAAACATGTACTGCTAAGGATTTGAAGTAAATATTAACTAGTGCTGCATTTAGACCAATTATGAGAAAATCATGATTTACATGCCGATTTGAATTTAGGACTTTGTACTAAATTTTGATTCAGACCAGCACCGACTTTTTGAATTTTTATTATCATTAAGAGAAATTAACTTATGTAGTATCAATGATTTTTTTTTTCAGAAATGTATAAAGAAGTTCTAGAAGCAGTGTTGAAGAAGTCGATTAGGGACTCCAGTATCCAGATGATAATCGGTGTCGAAGATGAATCAGCCATTCAAAAAGGACTGAAGTATTCTTCGAAAATTTTGAGGATTAAATTGAAAGTAGTCATGGGGAACGGAATGATCGCAATAAAAACCTTGATCATAAAGAAGGCAAAAACTGGCGAGATTGCTGACCAACAAGAAGAAGATTACGATCTTTTCGGATGTGAAGCACTGGTATGAAAAATCAGTTATTGAAAGAAAATTTTTTTTTTATACCTTGAATACCTTTAACTGACTTTTTACATTTGGGCAATGAAACAAAGGCTGGTGGTGTACCAATTTTAAATATCTAGGACTATTTATGTGCAGCAAGTTATTCGGGGGTAGACTTCATAGAATAGGCTTTTTGAAACACATATGTCACTCGGAAGTAATTTTACTATTGTTAAATTAAACGAAAAAAAGTAATAAAGATGCCTGAAATGTGGGACTACTTTGATTTACTTTTGCGATTGACTGTTTGATAACTTCCATATTGTTGTTGAGCGCATAGGATCGGTGTCAGTTCATTGCCCAGGCTGACTAATATCTTTTAAATAAGTAAGTTCTGGTTACCTCAATACTCCAAGTCCCTGGGGGGGGGGGGTTATAGAATGTAGGGATGCGGTGACGGTAAAGTCAGAATGGTGGATAAGAGAAGGGGTAGTAATATATCTTGTCTGTAAGAGCTTCGTATGACCAGGTCGGGACGCCCGCCGCGGGCTAGGGTCTTTACGACCCGGCTGCTGTCCGGAGAGGGTCAAGAAAGAGACAAATTGGGTGAACCGACCATTGTTGGTGGCCTAGTCGGCGGGCAGCTTTATTCGTGTTGGTCTGACTCCATAAGATTTTCGAAGGTGTGCCCCAACAAAGCACTATTTTTAGGAGAAGAGGAGCTTGTAGGGCCCCATTAGACCAACGTCGGTGAGGAAGTGATCTCTTCCAAGGAGGTGGTACGAAGGCAGAGAATACAACTAGGAAGGTGTGGGGTCTGACTACGCCGGACTAAAACATAGCGAGGTTAGGAAAGAGAGATGCAGAGGTAGTTGAATGGTTCAAGTAGAGCGAGCGAGAGAGAGAGAGAGAGAGAGAGAGAGAGAGAGAGAGAGAGAGAGAGAGAGAGAGAGAGAGAGAGAGAGAGAGAGAGAGAGAGAGAGAGAGAGAGAGAGAGAGAGAGAGAGAGAGAGAGAGAGAGAGAGAGAGAGAGAGAGAGAGAGAGAGAGAGAGAGAGCTGTGTTCACTTCAGGTGCCTGGTTCCGAGAATATAAGAAAAGGTTTCTTCCCCTCAAACCCTGTGAGTATTATTTTTAAAATGAAGAGAAGAGGGTGAAGAAGTCTGCACAAAAGACCATGAAGCAGGTTTTGTCCTTAGTGATTTTGAAGACTTCGTATCCGCTACTACTTGTTCTATGGATTTAAATTATAAAACATGGACACAAAGTATAATTTCTTTTAATAGACAAACAATCAAGGACAATAATTTAATTGTCAGTGTTATTTCTCCTCTTTATTATAAACCTTTCAATGTTTACTCATGTTAATAGATGTATGGAGATATCTTTAACGAAATGGGATATCTAATGGAAGACTCGGAAGATTATGAAGATCCACTTTGGTGCAAATTCATTCACTACGACCGACTCAATCGCACTATAGTTCTTGAAGATTTAGAGGTAGGCTAAAGCAAATTCAAGTAATTAATCAACTGCAAATGGTTTGTACAAAGGTAATTAAGTGTAAAATAACTTTGTTTTGCAACAAATGTGAATACTTAAAAAAAATTGTAATAGATTACGTTCACCATGTTTGGCAGGCCTCCGGATTTAAAGTTGGAAAACCTCAGTTTGGGTTGGACTTTGAGCATGCCGAATTGGTGCTGAGGAATTTGGCCCGATACCATGCCATGTCTAAGAGATTGGACGAGCAAGTTATAATCACTGAAGATGGTTTCCTGTCTAACGCTGTAATTTTGGATTCTGAATATGCAAATTTTATATTTCACGTTGGAATAAAAAGCTTAGGAAAGGCTATAAAAAAATATTGGGGACCTGAATGGTAAGGAAACTTCATTTTAAGTAATAATAACTATTGAAAAAAAAGTCAATTTAGTGAGCAGTATAAAAATATTAGGAACTTTGTAGATATTGATACATTGATTTATAGTTTAAAGAATTAATAAAAAAATATGATGAAGAGCCCATAAATAATTTTTCTGAAAATAACAAAAAGAAATTGTCAACCGGAACCTGATAAATTTCGATTGATGAGGTTGTAAATAGTCTCCTGGTTTTCATTAACATACAACATAACATATTCCATTCATTTGATATATATTATGTATAAGATGTTACATGCCACCATGGCCACAACTCTTTTGCAAACATTGTTCTTTGTAATTTACTGTAAATTTGTTATTGTAATTATCTCACCCTGGAATGTTCCCATTGACAACAATACTCCATATAATAGCCCTGTTTAAATATTATTAAAAAAAGTAAGATAAAAGTATATGTTGTGGCCACCTCTTAATTATGAATAATTAAAAGTTCCCCTCTTCTCGAATCATATTATACCTGTCTATGTTTCCATTTTTGTTGTTAATAAAGATTATGACGTCAGTGAGTGTAGGGGGAGGAGCTAGTGGAGTGGGGGCCCATCCCCTCCAGGGCCGGCTCCTGGTCTCTCTCTCTCTGCACTGGCGCTTGCTGCTCTACTGAAACCATGGTCTTCTCATTCAACTACCCAGAGGTAGATGCAGACATCACTCTCTCCTAACCTCGCTATGTTTTAGTCCGGTGTTGTCAGACCCCACACCTTTCTAGTGGGAATCTCTGCCTTCGTCTCGCTAAAACTAGCACCTCCTTGGAAGAGACCTCTCCATAGCGGACGACGGTTGCCGTGGCCCTACAAACTTACCAGTAGCGTCTCCCACGGCAATCCAGTCTGCTTCTCTCCGGTTCACACTCGCTTTTGGGATCCAGACGGTTTTCGCCTACCCTTAGACATCGAGTGTGAATTAGTGGTCATTCCAAGACCACATAAACTACCTATAAACCAGCCTGTTCCTCTTCTCCTGAACATAGTGCTTTGTCGGGGCACACCTCTTCTAACGATCTTATAGAGTCAGATCAAAGCGAATTAAAGCTGCCCACCGACTAGGCCGGCGGCCAGGGTGAAAGACCACAGGTTCGCCCGCTTTATCTCTTTCTGGGCGCTTGCCGGACGGTGGCTAAGAGGTTGTAGTGACCCTAGCCCGCGCCGGGCGTCTCCTCCCCACTTTGGGGATACTCAGTTATCTGAACCCGACAGTATATTTAAATTATATTTCAGGGCAAATATAGCAGACAAGTTGGCGATCCCTCAAAAAAGATATGTAAACAAAATGATGTCTTCTACAAAAATTAAAGAAGGTGAATTCACCTGCCTTAACCACGGAGACTGTTGGTCCAATAACATCATGTTCAAATATGATTGGCAGGATCGGCCCATTTCTTTAAGGTCAGTAATATTACACAAAATTAATGTTGCTAAATATTAATTTGGGTCTTTGATTTTTCTTGGCTTGTATGTTTTTTTTAAATGAATCTACTTACAATTAAAAATCTTCAATTTCGGTAAACCTTTGATGAACCATTAAAGCTTGTTTTTATAATATATATAATAAATAATACATATTACATTTGTTTTTAGGTTTTTAGACTACCAGAACCCTCATTACCATTCGCCATGTGTGGATGTAACCTACTTTATGTACCTAGGCATACAGCCTGCCGTTCGTCGCCAGAACTACAAACTCCTCCTTCAGTGCTACCACGAATCTCTTGCAAGTAGTCTAAAGAAGTACGGATACACAGGAACCATACCAACATTTGAAGACATAGAAAAAGTTATGGAACGTTTCTCCTTTCTTGGGTACGGCCTAATATTATCAGTGTACCTCATCATAACCGGTGGGTCTAAGAACCCCGTGAATATTGATTCTATTATAAAAACAAAAGGCAAAGAAGGCTTCAGTGAGGAAATTTATAAGGAGCCAGGATTAGCTGAGAAGATAGGCCCGGATCTTAAAGATTTTGTAAAGAAACACTTTGTAAAATAAATTATTAAGAGTATGAAATATATTAGATCATTCAACTCAATAAAAACTTTATTGGTATAGAAAATGTGAACCGTATTAAGAAAAATGGTTGTTCCAAATTGTGCTTAGAAATTAAGAATGATCTAATTGTTGAATAAATTGTACTATAAATTATGCTAATATATATATATTTTAAAATTTTTGTTTTTTAGAAATATTTTACGTGTCCCAAATAAAAATGAATTGTAATAATTTGTCTTGCTTACAGTGAAATGGCTCAGTGGTTCCATTCATATAAGTAAACATATTTATGATTAATTGTTTTATTGACATGATTTAAAAGTATCTACATGAATTAATAAAAAAACATTTCTTATTCTAATGAACGTATCTATTAATCTATAAAGAGCATACCAAATTTATTATTTGAAATTGGATTCAATATCGGGTATTTTCTGGGCCGAGAAGAGAGGAACTTCTATTTATTCGTGGCGAAGAAGTTGCCACAACATTTCCATATGCACATAAACGTATGCTCAAGAAGCAAATAATTTTTCGAATTAAATCGACACATCAATTAATCAAAAAATTTTTTTATAACTCGTAAAGCGAAGTGAAATATTAATTAATATATTTAAATTTATTCAGATTGTTTAAAAAAAAACACTAGGCTAGGAAGAGGGGCGCCTCCAAGCTTTGAAGAATAAATGTTAAGACGTATAAATCTATCCTTTATGACAGATTAGTGTGCTATTACTTCGATTTACGAAGTTCATGGGTAACTCTGCGTAACTAAACTCGAAATTATAAGATCTAGAAATCACTCAATTACCTTATTGTTTCATGTAACACTAATTAGAGTGTAACTATATAATATATATATATATATTATATATATATATTATATATATGTGTATTTAATTTGTTCTCTCTAATGGTTCAGAGGTAAGTGCTCCGTAAAGAAAGCTCTTGAAAGTGCTACTTGGATGTTAATAGATATAACAAATAAATTATAAATATATATTTTGGCCTACAAATGATAGATGGTGTAGCGAGCGCCAACCATATATGTAAATCACCCTATACTCTGGTGCAACTAATGTATTGTAATTAGATGTAAAACATGGTTTTCTAGTAATAAATCATGGAGAGCCCGGTAGTCGTGAAACAAGTAACAGAGGGTCGAAGGTCCTGCAATAAAACCTGAGAGGGTAAGCCACCTGCCACTAATAAAACCAACACGGTAGACCTAGGGTCGCCTTCCGGCGGTCATAAAACCTAAATAGGTGAGTCCATAGCAGCTATAAAACACACCCTTTTAGACCAACAGTCATAAACTTAAGGGGGATTGGCCACCTGGGCATCATAAGACATACCCCCTTCAGCCGACTCCGCCTTCCACTATTTTTTTTTTTTTTTTTTCCCTTTTTTTTTTTCTTAGCTCTCAAACTTATAAAAATAGGATGTGGGAAAAATAAAGAAAAATTATTTTGGGCTAATGAGTGCCTTTCACTAAGGGGAGTCCCCCATTTGAAGGATGTATGAGAAGGATATAGGGTGTGGAATGCCTAAAAAGGCGGATGGAATCAGGAAGGTAGTGAGAGTCTACCAAGGGTTGAGCCTTCCACTAGGAAGGGGAAATTATATTTAAATCAGCGGGTTTCACCCTGTAGACACACTCTTTCCCAGTCTCTTCATCTCCTCAGCCGCACTACTCGGTCGCTTTACGCCAGGGCCGCTTGGCCCCTGGAAGGCAGTCACTTAGACTCCTCGTCAGCCTACTCTCTCTTCAGCGCCGCTGAGCCCATCACCCTATTTCTCAGCCGCCTTGCAGACCCTCTGGCGCCTTGACCTGTTACGCTACCGATCTCCCGCCCGAACTCTGAAAACTGGTCTTATTCTTTATGAACCTCTGAACCTCTTCTCCTGAACACAGTGTATTGTCGGGGCACATCCCTATCAATAAATGGAGTCAGATATTAACGCCGACATGGAGCATGGTCCATTTTATAAACTACAACAATCCGCACTTGTCACCAGGGCTAGAGTGATTAGGCACTCCCCTAGTGGCAACCCCGACAGATGGTTTGAAATTTAAACAATTATAATTGTTGAAAATAATTTCCTACCTATATTCTTATAGGTAAGGTAATAAAAAACGAAATTTAAGTTGAGAGTTGCACATCATTTTAGATGATTATGCTTTCGAATCTATTTATGTATTTGTAATAACATTTATTTAATAGTTTTTTACAACAAACAAGTAAAAAATAAATAAGACAATAGCAAGGATAAAGCTATTTGGGTCTATTTTGTATTCATTTATTTCGTGTCCTTCCTAACTTGAGTTGAAGAAATATGACGGAACAGCATTTATTATTATTTTGGACCAAGGAATTCGAGTCACCACTTTTATCGGAGATAAAAAATGAGTATAAATGTACGGCAAAGTGAAGGAGAGACACAATTCTCTTGGCAGATACCGTACAGTCACTCTCAGGAAAGGTAGTCACAGGTCAGTAGACTATATCCGCTGTATCACAATTTGTATTATATTAATAATACACAGATAATAATAATAATAATGTAAATGTATAAAAGTTTGTTTGTTGGGGTATTACCTATACATGCCTTGATCTGATAAATCGGAATCGAATTCGGCAGCGTGAATAAAAAGCACCAGTAGGAGAAAAGGCCTTATAAAGTAAATTCAAAATTCAAATTGTTGTTAGATGGCGTAAATTACGTGATTTCACTATTTTTTTTTCTATTATTTGCCTCCTCATTATTCAATAGAAGAGTTACAATTATAGTTTGCGTACCCTTTTTTGATTTTAAATTAAAACCGGAAGTTCTCTCTTCGGATTGAACAATCGGGAAATTATTGACTCTTAAAAATGTAGCGTGAACTACAGAAATAATCGAAATGTCATCCGAACGAGCACTAGCCTAACTGTTGATGAGCTCCGATGAAAAACTAACCCGGAGAAACTGTTTTTGTTAGAGCATAATGAATCCCGTATCTATTAGACTAAATTTTATTGAATATAAATTAGTTACTAAATTATATAATATGAAGAAAAATCAATTTTAATAAATAGCAGGGGTCGGAAATTGCCCTTGAATACTCTGCGAATTATTGTTAACAATCTGCTGGCCAAAATAATGCATACAGGACACGATGAAGTCCTATTAAATCGAACCGGGCGCGACTTCTATTGTCAGTTCTTGAAATTATATTGTTTGGAAAAGACGACATCTGTGATCGTTTATTAATGTGATCTTACTCCTTTCTAATGAGGGGGGAAAGATCAAAATTTTGTATAGTTTTTGAACTGTGACTTGATAAATCTTGACACTTACCAGTAGTAGCCGAAACTTTTCTATGAATATTTTAAAGTAACCTTTGTTGTATATTTTGTACCGGAGCCCTTTCAAATTTCAGATCAATAGATTATTTTTACGCCTGTTATCTGGGCCTTATATAGGCAGGTCAGAGGCTGGGCCTCACCCACGCCGCTAGTGGACTTAATGCACTAGTTTCCACCTCTCTTAACTGACGCTTAAGGTTTTTATTATTTAAATATGGAAATGTGGGTGGGTATTTTCTGGGCCAACAAGAGGGGAACTTTTATTTATTCGTGGTGAAGAACCTGGCACAACAGACCATGAAGCAGCTTTTGTCCTTAGTGATTTTGAAAAATTCCAACCCGCTACTACTTTTCTATTGATTTAAATTATAAAACATGGGCACCAAGTCTAATTTCTTTTTAGAAATTACCTTGCCTCTCTAACCCATTCCCTCTGACTTGTGGGGTTCCTCAAGGAGCGGTTCTGTCTCCGGTTCTTTTCAGCATGTACACATCTGAAATTGTTGGGCTAATAAGAAAGTTACTGTAATCGCTTTCGCCGACGACATTGTGGCTTACAGCAGCAGCATGAGTGCACAAAGAGCTCTTACAAAGGCCGAGCCAGTTTGTAACGTTATCAGTGACAGACTGGGCATGTTAAACATCAGTGTAAACCCAGGGAAGACCGACTGCGTAATTTTCTCCCTCAAAAAGGGGAAAAAATCCTTGCCAAAATGGTATAGCATAGGAGGGCAAGAGAACTCACCAGTTTTCTCAATACACTATCTGGGTATAAAATTTGATAGGCATCTCCATTTCTCTACTCATTTTAGTAACAAAATAGAAAAGGTACGACACAGGTCTTACCGGCTATCGCACTTGCTAACTTCCCCCAACCTGTTGCTTCGTCTCAAACTGATGATCTATAAATGTGACCTCCGGCCAGCTCTGCTGTACGGTGCCCCTTTACTTACCCACTTGACTGTAAATACAGCCAAATGTCTCCAACATTTCCAGAATGGGATCATGGGAAAAGTGGTCTGACATACCTCTGTCGGGGAAAAATTAGGATGTAAATTAGTTTTCAGTTTAATCAAAAAGGTGAGCTCCATCACCTTTATTAGTCAGTTTAGTCCAGTCACGTATACTGTGTATCATTGTACTTGTCTATTCAATATATATAATTTCTATAAAATAACAAAACCTGTATATAATGTAGCGAAGCTACAGGAAATACAAGAATGATTTGTAAATGGATTCACCTGAGGATCTATAATTATCTGTAAATTTACAGGGGCTATGAAAGAAAAAAAATTTTTTTTCTTTTAACAGGCAAACAATCAAGGACAATAATATAATTGTCAGTGTCTATTGTTATTCATAGAACATGATTCGTATAAAATGACCATTGCCCTTTACCTGATCGAAAGTAAAGCCTCTCTACTCTTGGGTTTTGGTAAAAATAATGAAACGTATTGTTAAATCCTGTAATGGGTTTAAATAAAGTCACCAGTAATTTTATTTTTTGTCCTTTACAATTGCAGGCTCTAAATTATTAATAGTAGTAAATAAATTTTATTCTGTAGATCTCAGTCAGCTATGGATAAAGAAGTGTTACAAGTATTACTGAAGAAGTCGACTAGAGATTACAGTCCACTGGAGATAATTGAACGGAAAGTAGAATCCGCTATTCAAAAAGGAGAAAATTATACCTCAGCAGTAATGAGGCTTAAATTGAAAGTGGTTTTAGGAAATGGAAGAGTTGTCGTAAGAAATTTTATCATGAAACAAGTCAACACAGGGGAAGCTCTCGACCAAATTGAAACAGACATGAGTCTTTTCGGCAGTGAAGCTTCGGTAAGTGGTCAACAATTATTTTCTAGAACAAAGAAATGCATTTTTGTAATTTTTCATGTACATTTCAACAAGTAAACTAGAAAATAATAAATTAAATGCGCAATTATAACCACTTTTGTAAGAAGCTATTGTTTGGGGGGGTGTGCTATTGTGTGATACTCTCTCATATTCATGGTTCGACCTGGGCCTGTGTACCTGTAATTAGGTATTTTAGGTTTTCTAAATTTAACTTTAATGGATATCTGTCTGATGTGTATCAAAAGAAATTTTGTTACTGTCCAAATGCCATGATGGTTTTTGAGTAGTTTTACTTATTTTATGAACTTATCTGAAGAGCATTGATGAGGCCATGCTCGGAGTGTTTTCTCTGCATTATCAGTCCAGCCTTCTTACTGTTTTTTTTTTTCTTTATAACATTATTTCTCATGTATTTCGTAACTTACTGATAGAAATTTTTTTCCGTTTCTCGACATTTTCATGCGCTGGGTCCCTTGAAAACTATTCATATTTATACCTTCAACATATCAGCCACAAAAGTTTATAATTATTTTTTTTAGGAAGCTATATTTGTTATTCGTTAGATTGTCATTCATCGAAAATATTCAGTCGTAAACTAAATAATCAAATATTGTATTTTATGTTAAGTAATTAACTGTAATTACCTTCCAAAATTATAGTCTAGAATATTAATTTTCTTAGCCATTGACTTAAAACCATTTTTTGCTTGCCGTTCTCATAGCATCAGCCACAGAATACTAAAATGAGTCGTCTAGAAATATTTTTTTTAAATACGGCTTTTGTCTCCTTGATGCTATATTTGTCGTTATGATGTTGATTTTAGATTTGAAATCATTACTACTTCTGATTGCGACTAACTCCCATGAACCTTTCTGATTGTGGAGACGTATTATTTTAAAATTAATAATATAACTGTAGTGTGGCTGTGAAAAATTTGCATTAGGAATAGAAACAGTTATAAGGATTTTTTCAATTTAATTTGTTTACAATAATATAGCTATATTAAATACGGTGTTAGATTGTAAGAGATAGTATAATTTATGTTTTAGATAACACTAATGTTCATTTCTTACCTTTTTTGTTAATTGGCGTATGATTTTAACTGCCTGTCACTCTCAGGTGTCACACAGCGATCACTCCATCTCTACAACCGATGGAGAACTGTTCAGTAGTCTTATTAATGAATGGCACTTACTTGTGGTTTATGGAGATGTCTGTGACTTTTAATGTCTTCCTTATATCCATTCCTCCATTTAAAGATGCATGTTAACAATGATTGTCATTTGCTTTAACTTTCGTTGGGTTGAAAAATAATCATGCTTTTCTTACTTCAACAGATGTATTTAAGTGTTTTAAAAGAAATGGGATTCTTGATGGACGAATTTGGCGATTACGAGGATCCACTTTGGTGCAAATTCATTCACTACGAACCAGTCAGTCGTTCGATATTGCTGGAAGACCTAAAGGTATTTAAGGGAATGATTACTTATTTATTAAAAGAGGGTCTGTAATAGCTTAATGTTTGGTTCTCTCTTCCTAGGCCAAAGGGTTCAGAATGACGAATCGGCAAACGTTAATGGATCTGGACCATTCAATGCTCGTCCTGAGGAGCTTGGGTCGGTACCACGGCATGGCTAAAGTATTGGAACAGCGAGGAATTATATGCAAGAGGAGTTACAGAACCATGCCATTCTTGGCCGACCGTAACTACCGTGAATGTATGTTGTATGCAGGAATGAAAAGCCTTGGCACCGCTATGAAACAGCATTGGGGCCCGGAATGGTAAATATGCACTACTCATATTATCGTAGATGATAACAAACAACAATAATAACTGGAAGCCAATGAATAGATACATATATACCAGGTGTGTAAGCCCGTAACCATATATGGCCTAAATTGTTTTATTAACGTAATAGTACAGACCATATAAAAACTAAAATACGCATATCTAACTAAGATCACTATTAAATAACTGAGATATTATAAAAAATGTACGTAGTAATATAGGAATATAATATAACGAGTCACGAGGGGGGTGCCTAGTTACCCTAGCCCTGGTAACGAAGTGAGGGTTGATTGAGTTTATAACCTGGACAATCGTTTCATGACGACTTTACTATCTGACTCCATTTTTTGATAGGTATGTGCCCCGACAATGCAATGTTCAGGAGAAGAGGTATAGGGTAGGTGGTGTAGGTAGTTTACGTGGTATTGGAATGACCACGAATTCACACTCGGTATTTTAGGGTAGGCGAAATCCGTCCGGACCCCAAAGGCGAGTGTGAACCGGAGAGAGTCAGACTGTATCGCCGTGGGGAACACTGCTTGGTAAGCTTGCAGGGCCACGACAACCGTTGTCCACTAGGGAGAGGCCTCTCCCAAGGAGGTGCTAGATTTAGCGAGACGAAGGCAGAGATTCCCACTAGGAAGGTATGGGGTCTGCCAACGTAGCGAGGTGAGGAGAGAGAGATGCAGAGGTTTTCATAAATGATAAGGCCCAATCTTGAGAGTCAAGAGGCGAGACGTTGTTTGAATGAATAATTGGCTAAAACTTGGGGGTATATATAGCCCCAAGTAGCTAATTAGCTGGGGTCTTATTCTGGCCAATCGCGACCCAGCCAATAAGGCGAGGTTTTATTCTGGCCAACCACATTGCAGACCTGGATGAAGCTCGAATGTTCTAGACCAGGACCCAGCCCTATGGGCTATGGTATATGGGATGGCTGGCCTGCCTCTGTGCTTGTTTGTATGCAGCATCAAGTCTTTTATTGTTTACAATATCTACACTGATATGACTTTTGGTTCGGTAATATTATTCACATTTGTTTCAATTAATTTACAACATATTATAACCAATTTACAATATATAGATTTGAGAGTGATTTATCTTAGTTAGCTAGCGGTCCCTACACTCATTCATTGCTCAATCAAATGATATTGTATTTAAACAATTAAAAATAGAACGACAAAATTTATGTCGAATATTGATTATTAAAAAGAATAAAATACAATAGTACAAAATATTGTCTTTCCTCTATTTTTAAGTGATAGATAAAATTCCTTTTTTAGCTCCATTTGATATTTTCCTCACTCAACAGCTTTTTTTTTTCCTAGTCAACAGGGGGAGATAATTGAAATAGAAAGTTATCTTCATTAAAGGTCATCCAATATTATTATGTGAATAGTGATGGACTATGTTAATCTTAAATATATTTCTACCGCCACTATAGTAGAACTAATGTATCTGTTTTTAGGAGAAACGTAGCGAACAAGCTCGTTATGCCAATTGATGTCTTTAATGAAAAACTTGAGCATAGTTTAAATGCAAGAGAAGGGGATTTCACCTGCCTCAACCACGGGGACTGCTGGACCAACAACATCATGTTCAAATACGATTGGCAAGATCGGCCTATCTCTTTAAGGTGAGTAATAAGTTGATAAGTTGATCATGATATATAAGGTGATGATGAAAATGTTAGACCAGTTATCAGATTAGTAATTATATTTAACATCAGCCAAGAACAACACATAATTACTGAAACAGCCGATTCAAGAACACGGTTTAATAATTAAGCGCTGCTGATTAGTGATACAACTTGAAAATTATTAAATGATCGCAACCACTCTTGTTGAAATGCTTAAAATTTAGATTTAGGAGATGCATCTGAAACCCACTAGAGCATCGCAAAAATAATTGTTTATTCCTATACGGGTTAAATTTGTTTTAATTAGTGAAAAAGATAACTGGCTTTAAAAACTGAATAGGTATGAATGATTAGATTATTTTTTCTTAAGATTTTTAGATTTTCAACTACCCAGTTACAACTCACCTTGCGCGGATCTCTCTTACTTCATCGGAGTCGGAATTAACCCGACAGTACGACGACAGAACTACGCAGGACTCATACAATGCTACCACAACTCTCTGGTGGGTACTCTGGAGAGGTTTGGCTACAACGGGACCGTGCCTACTTTCGAAGAGATCACCGGTATGATGGAGCTTTTGTCATTCTACGGCTATGCCACGCAAATATTGTTATTTCCTGTATTTACAAGCGAATCAAAAGCGGCCATCGATCTCGACAAGCTCTTACAAACGAAAGGTGAGTTCGGGATGAATGATGAGATATATAAGTCTCACGAATTAGTTGAGAATATCGGAACGGATTTAAAGGAGTTTGTTGACAAACACCTGAGTTGAGTGCTGAGTCATAATCCAAAAAATAATCAACTCAAACGACAGAGAAATCTAAAATGTCTCCCTACAACAAACAGAAAAAGACTTTGTTTACTCAATAAAAATTCACAACCTTTGCCCTCTCAGTATATACGATAAACTTACAGTTACAGTATATATGTAGCCGCTATTAAAACTCCTTAATACAATTTAATACTACATTTCTATATAAAAAATTATATACATCCACATATTAAACATCAAATAAGATCAAATCAATTAATTAAAGAACTATAAATTATTTGAAATTGAGTGTTTACTTTTTGTAGTATAGCATGTATTAATTATATAGTATAATTTTTAGGAATATAATATAATAATCATACAAGTACTATTCGAATTAGAAAGATAAATGGTAAAAGTGAAATAAAGATTTTTGAAATGAATTATTCTTTAAATTATGCCTTGCACCTTTCTTTTCTGTCTCTTTCTTGCAGTTTTCGATTGTACAGATCTTGTCTAGCCGTTGCCAATACAAAAAAAAAAATAATTATCCAAATTATATTAGTAGACATTTGTGTTAAAAATGGGTCAAAAGTTTTATAATGCTAAGAACAAGTAGACGGGGATTGAGCAGAATTGTATAGCTGCCTCGTGACTTCATGGAAGTCACTGATCGTTCCTGTTATTTTTAAGTAAGCAACGGAAGACCACCCTACTTCCAAGAATCTGATCCTTTTCTTATACATATATGTCTCAGCTTTAGTCCCAGACCACACTTGTGCCCAGACATTCCACCCAGTATACTCTAACTGATCTCTTAATATTCGTATATACCAGTCTTTTGATTGTACTTCATAATAAAGCTTTTCTTTCTTTTCTATTAAAAGACTCTCCTAAGATTATTTAACTAACCTCCCTCGCATGCCCCTTCAGCTCTCTCCTACAGCGCACAGTCCATACCTGTCTCAATCGGTCATCCCTCCTGTATAAATAGTCTTTACTAAAAGGTAAGTCATTATTGTGAGTTGTTATTGATAAAGTGTTTTGAGCCTTCACTGTTGTAAGCTCGTTAATTGTAGCACATCTATTCTTATTTCTTTTTTAAACAGCTTTATTATGATAAAATTACAATCTGCCTTTCTTGGGCAATAAGTAATTGAGATAAATGATCTCATTCATACCATATTTACAATTTTTCATTCACGCGCTCATTCATACAGTATTTACAGACAGCCCAGAGACCTAACTAATCCACATCGTTGTCACCTCCCTCGCATGCACCTGAATGAACGTAGAGCTCCACCCTTTGGCTTTCGTGCTCAGCACTCATCGCTTAGAGACGCGCAGGTCCCGTAAATGCGTAAATGGGGATCGTGCTTGCGGTGGAAAATGCCGATGACTTCAGAGAAAACGTAATTTTAAGAGAATTTTTCCAAAGAACTATTTCGAAAATCTCTTTATTAATTCTGATCACAAAGAACAAATATATGGCCAAAAAGCTGTCATTTATAACATTTCACCTGCGCTTGGTAATTGACAATATTTCTATTTTTTTTCTAAAGCTTTCGATATCTTATTCAATTTTTAGTGTTTTTCAAGATTCCTCGAACAAAAACTTGAAATATGTTCCGTTAAATGGCTTATCATTCAGAGTAGATGAGAATGTTTCCGTGCTTTGTAAACAAATGATGATCAAACATTGCATTTCTAAGGAAGAAGTTATTACTTGCACGGATCCTGTGACTCCAAGTGAATATCCATTAAGCACCTCTTGCGGTAAAAACATTGACTGACCTTTAGTAATAGTGTTGAAAGGTTGAGGCCTTTATTGAACCTCCTCTTCCCTGTCTGTTAGTATGTTATTAGCAGTGAACTCTCGAAGAATAAATAAACACTCTGAGAGAGCCACAAATTTTTTAGTATAGTAGAGGTAGGTTTTATGATAATAGTTCATTTTCCAAATTAGTATTTCTAAGAAAAATCGTAAGTCGTGTTGGAAACATAGAGTGACGTTTTTTGGTAACTGGCCCTAATTTTAGACAGTGAAATGAGTGAGATTTTTTGGTACTTTGCCCAAATTTTAGATAGTGAAATGAGTGAGGTTTTTCAGTACTTGGCCCTAAATTTGAACAGTGAAATGAGTGAGGTTTCTTGGTAATTGGCCCTAATTTTAGATAGTGAAAGGAGTATGGTTTTTTGGTACTTTGCCCAAATTTTAGATAGTGAAATGAGTGAGGTTTTTCAGTACTTGGCCCTAAATTTGAACAGTGAAATGAGTGAGGTTTCTTGGTAATTGGCCCTAATTTTAGATAGTGAAAGGAGTATGGTTTTTTGGTACTTTGCCCAAATTTTAGATAGTGAAATGAGTGAGGTTTTTCAGTACTTGGCCCTAAATTTGAACAGTGAAATGAGTGAGGTTTCTTGGTAATTGGCCCTAATTTTAGATAGTGAAAGGAGTATGGTTTTTCGGTACTTGGCCCTAATTTTGGATAGTGAAATAAGTGAGGTTTTTTGACACTTGGCCCTATTTTTTGGATAGTGAAATGAGTGAGATTTTTCAGTACTTGGCCCTAAATTTGGACAGTGAAATGAGTGAGGTTTTTTGGTACTTGGCAATAATTTTGGATAGTGAACTGAGTATGGTTTTTCGGCACTTGGCCCTAATGTGTTTTCGGTACTTGGTCCTAATTTTGGATAGTGAAATGAGTGAGGTTTTTTGGTACTTGGCAATAATTTTGGATAGTGAACTGAGTATGGTTTTTCGGTACTTGGCCCTTAATTTGGACAGTGAAATGAGTGAGGTTTCTTGGTACTTGGCCCTAAATTTGGACAGTGAAATGAGTATGGTTTTTCGGTACTTGGCCCTTAATTTGGACAGTGAAATGAGTGAGGTTTCTTGGTACTTGGCCCTAAATTTGGACAGTGAAATGAGTATGGTTTTTCGGCACTTGGCCCTAATGTGAGAGGGTTTTCGGTACTTGGTCCTAATTTCGGAAAGGGAAATGAGTGAGGTTTTTTGACACTTGACCCTATTTTTTGGATAGTGAAATGAGTGAGGTTTTTGGTAAGTGGCCCTAATTTTAGATAGTGAAATGAGTATGGTTTTTCGGTACTTGGCCCTAATGTGAGAGGGTTTTCGGTACTTGGCCCTAATTTTGGATAGTGAAATGAGTGAGGTTTTTCGGTACGTGGCCCTAAATTGGGACAGTGAAATGAGTGACTTTTTCTGGTAACTGGCCCTAATTTTAGATAGTGAAAGGAGTATGGTTTTTCGGTACTTGGCCCTAATGTGAGTGCTTTTTCTGTACTTGGCCCTAATTTTGGATAGTGAAATGAGTGAGGTTTTTTGACACTTGGCCCTATTTTTTGGATAGTGAAATGAGTGAGGTTTTTTGGTACTTGGCTCTAAATTTGGACAGTGAAATAAGCGAAATAAGACGATTAAGTTTGACCGGTTGTTTGTTCTGAGTTTTTAAGGATTATTTTAAATGTCTGAAAGTCTCAGTTACGGACACCCTTTGTCTAATCGACACTATATTTATTTGTTGTTAGTTTTTTCTAGTATTGAATGTATAACATTAAACATTATCATCGATTTTGGAGTCTGCTACGACGCACCACTCGGCTCAACTTTCTCACGAGGATCGATAACACTAATATATTAGAGATTTAGAGACTTCTTCTGGTCATTAATAATATCATAAACTCAGAAATAGTTTTATTTATTTTTTTAATTATCATACGCTTGGCATTTTTCTTATCAGGGCTCTGACTTGTTTATTATTTATTTTTATATTTTATTAAGATTATTTCTTTTGTTAGGTCAATGAATGTCATGGGATCTGAGTTATATCGTGTCTACTCATTTGACCCCGGACTAGTTGATTGATGTCTTATGGGCATAAGTCTTTGAGCTAAGGTAATTAATGGTACGGGAGCTCAAACAGCTACAATCACACAAGAAAGAATTTTTATCTTCTTTCAGCATTTGTCAATCTATTACTTTTTCGTTATTTGTTATTAATATAAATTTATATCAATATGAATTTTTTGGGTATAGTTGATTTTTTTTTCAATTCTCATTCATGCTCAGGCCTTAACATCGGGAAGCAAACAGTAGGAAATAAAATATAAAATTAATAAAACCAAAAGCTACTATTTTTTATGTCCACTAACAAACTATATATGGGAGGGCAATCACTTTTATATTCTCGTTTCCGTCCACAAAACGGATGGATGAAACCACTTATGGGAACATCAACCAGTAAGTAAAACCAAAAAGTAAAAATAGTTAATATCTGGTTACGTATGCAATAGTGTTATATAGTTGGTTTCCGAATCAGACAGTCTAAGGAACGGTGTTGTATAACCTGGAAGTTGGCTTGGTTCCGATTCTCAGTCCTTAACTTTCCCCAATACCTAAGGACCTCATGTCCTCTGAGTTGCATCACTTGTTTCCAATTTCGGATATCGAGGCTTGTTGAGCGTTTATCATATCACATATCGTTATTTTTTTTTGTTAACAAATTGACTTCGGTCGTGTGTGGTTTTAAGTCAACAGGTATCCACGGCAGTTCATCGCCCTATTACCTCAAACCCTAATCACACGTCCACACGAGTCTACGGCAAACAAACGCAGGTGTCATTTGATTATCATGATTCATCATAGGAAATAGACATTGTGTCTATGATTACTCTAGGCATAGGCTCAACCAATATTAGAATAAGTGACTAATCTATTTATCATTACGATTACAACAACATAAAGGGACTTTCCTCCCCACTATGGCTCTATACTTCTGTATTTTTGGCTCCGTGCGTTCATGAATGTCACTATCACTATTGCTAAATTATGCTATTAAGTTATTATGTATAACTAAAATACTACTAACTGCATTAAGTGTGCGCAAATTAACAGATAGCGAATCCAACATCGATGGTTTAGATAAACATTAGTCTTATAAGAGAAAAGCAACAATGTTTTAAGAAGATGAGAGAGCTCGTATCACATAATATAATGTAATAAATATTTTTTTTATTATAAATGAAATAAATTATTAAAAAATAGAAGTTCATTAATTATTTTTAATTATATATAATCAGCTTTATTATGATAAAATTATAATCTGCCTCATTGGACAATAAATAATTATGATAAATGTTTTCATTCATACCATATTTACAATTTTCATTCACTCCCTCATTCATACAGTATTTACAAACAGCCCAGAGGTCTCCCAAATCCACATGGTTGTTGCCTCCCTCGCATGCGAAAGAGGAAGCGGAGTCTTGGGAAGTTCCCTACGCTCCCCCGTCAGCCGTGTCAACTTATACGTATTTGTAATAAAAAAAATAAATAAAAATTTTTGGTTAACATGACGTAAATTAAAGGTCTCAAAGTCTGTATTAATAATATGAATTATATATTGTGAGTGGACTTTTATTACAATAGGTCATTAAAGATGTCAATTGTTTTTGCAATCGTGACGGAACCTATAATCGTTTCGCGATTCATTCTTTTATTTTCAAATTGTTGGTTTTGTAGCTCCCTTAAAATTTAAAATCCGTTGTCATATTCAAGAAATCAATAAGTCAGAAATATTATTCTGGAATATGCTCTGGGCCGTTTTAGTAAACAGATTCGGGAACGCCACTTTTTTCAAGTGTAATTCGTTTTGGCTTACCTCCTGTTCATTTATTTTAACCGAAACATATAAAGAGCGAATGTGAGCGTTTTTCTTAATATGGTCTCTAAAGTTTCAGGTTGATAGAATTATTTTTACGACTAATATCCTAAACCCGAAATTTAAACGGAAGCCCTCATATTTGTTTAAACGTAACGGTTTCCAATTTGGACTTGACAATAAAGCTTTTTGACTAACGGGAGCATGATCCAGTCTAGAGGAAGCCTTCAATTCAAACGACTTCATATAATTCTGGTACACCAATAAATTTAAATAAGACATACTTATTATTATTTATTCATTATTCACAAAACTTTCTCCTGTTTAACTAAATACAGGCAAGTGCTATATACTAAGTCAAGCGTTTACATGACAGCTTGACCTATTGTGTAACCCCCGTACCCACAAGTTCAGCTTCTTGCCGCGCTCATAGCATTACGTGATATATTTCCACGTGGAATCGGCGATCAACCATGAACCACCAATTGTGAGTCATTCAACGTATATTTTGCAGTTTTGGTGAAAAAAAGCATACATTCTGAGAGTGAAACATCTGTCGGATACGGCCTTGATTCGTTAGTGGATAGTACAGGAGTTACGCCATGGAGATACTCACTCCAGAGGGGAAAGTCGGCCCCTGACCTCCGACCAAGGGCGTGCTCTTACACAAACTTCCTTCCGGCAAAGAGTAAGAGTGGTCAGGTTCCTGTGTTTCCTCGTTTTAAAATAATACATCTTACAACTACACATCAGAGAAAGAGAAAATAGCTTAATGCGCGCGTAAGTAATTTTTAATTAAATTAAGTAGTTAAAATCACAAGAGGAAATATAATTTATTTTATCAGAGCTTACAGTACGTTTAGGAACGTCCACTAAAGTAAAAAGGCGATAAGAGTCAAATCTAAAGAGCAATAATTATATAGTGAGCTCATTGTTAGTTATGAATATAAAAATTTTGAAAAAAATCATTGATTATTAAATCTAGTAGTATTCAAATACTATATTGTGATAAAATTGCAATCTGCCTATTGTACAATAAGTAATTGCGATAAGTGATCTCATTCATACCATATTTATAATTTTCATTCACTCTCTCATTCATAGGGTATTTACAAACAGCCCAGAGACCTCCCAAATCCACATAGTTGTCACTTCCCTTGCATGCGAAAGAGAAAGGGAGTCTTGGAAAGTCACCCACGCTTACCAGATACGTGCCAATGTAGGCTGACTAAGATCGCGAGAGCCACAGACGCTCAGGACATGATTTGAGAAACTGGTTATTGCCAGGACTCCCACTGTCATGTATTTATAGCAGGTCACGAGGCCACTGCTGTTTTAGTTTCCTAGGAGGATTATAGGGATGAGTGGTGCAGTGCAATGACTGTGCTAGGGGATTAGGGTGGTTGGATAGGTTACTATGAAATTTCATGAACTTGGAAGGGATGAGCTCAAGAATGTAAGGTATATCAAGATCCTTATAAAGGGTTCTGTTGCTGACGTAATAAGGGGCCTTTACTATTGTTCTCAGGACTTTTGATTGAAAGGATTGGATACGCTTGATGTTCGACTTTTTTGCTGTCCCCCATAACTCTATTACTTATGTACAGATTTGCTTACATATAACTTTGTAGTAATTAGTAATTTATTTTCTATTGAGAGATAGGATGTCCTTAGAAGTAATCTGTACAGTTGTCCAAAGCGTAGCCTCGTGTGTGTGTTCCATGTCAGCGTTTGGTCGAGATTAAAGCCTTAATATCGTACTGTCTACGATATAGGAAGAGGAGTTTAATTAAAAAAAAAAAAACTAGTGGGCAGGATTTGCGACAGAGGGTTAAGGTAATGTGGGAATCTACTAGTTTAAATATTTTTAATAAATCTTCCTCGATGACTCCGGCATTATTTAGCACGATGTCGAGGAACATGTCAGCGTTTCCGCTACTTCCTGGTTTCACTGGGACAATGAACTTGATCTTTTTGTGCAGTACTCGTACCGCGAACAGCGAAAGCGCTGATTGGTCTTTTTGTCGAGAAGCCACCCTCCTCCGGGAGGATTGACCATTCATTCTAGCTGGATCTCCAAGGCACCCGAGGAACATGACGTGGCACGATGACAAGAGAAAGGGCAAACATTCACTAGGTCGTGACTGGACGATCATCCGTCAATTCTTCAAGCAGTCACATCTACATCTTCTCGATATTCAACTCAGGAGCAAAGACTTTTGTTTTTTGGCTTCATTATTTCCCAACCATTCAAAGGTACTTAATTTAATGAAACACAGATTTAGAAGAAAAAAATGTTTAAACGCTAGGATTAAGCTAAGTAATTTATACTAAAATATACGACGAAACAATTGCAAATCAAACATCTCACATAAATATTATTACAAAAAACTCATTGGTAGAAAACGATCATGTTCATATGTCTATCTAAAAAAGTAACTGATGTATCTTTCTGTGACCTTATTCACTTAATGTAGCGAAATAATCTTTTATTTTATCTTATCATTGTTTTATCTTCTACAGGCTTACACGTATTTACCTGTGTCTCAAACGTTACTATTATACAATATACATATAAAGGGCGAGGCACAATCTTCGTTTGAAGTAAATTATTTTTTTAAATCATTTTTGAAGTTAAATTTAATATTTTTAAATTTAGATCTGTCTAGAAAGAAATCGTATAATATATTTCTTTAAATATCGGCTTCTGAGTGAACCAAGAATTAAAGTGATCACTAAAATTGTTCTGATAAACGGGGAATGGCTTTTATCAAAACAACTCAACAAATTCATTGACACAATTGATTACAATAAACTATCACACAGACGGAGGCAAACGTTACTATTATATAATATACATATAAAGGGAGAGGCACAATCTTCGTTTAAATTAAATTATTTTTTAAAATCATTTTTGAAGTTAAATTTAATATCTTTAAATTTAATTCCTCAATGTAGTATTCTTATTGGATAGACCATGTAGATGCAAATAAACACCCATAATTCAGGACCAATATACTTCAAGGTTAGTTCTCAGGGCTAGAAAATAAATGGTTTCACGTTGGAGAAAAATAAGAAAAAACTTAGATGTAACTTTGTAACATAAATAATAAATCACTTTCGCCTGTTTGTGCCCTTTTTCATCCTAACTTGATTGGAGTGATAATTTGACTAACCATGATAAGGTTTTCAGAATTAATAGATAGTGTCGAACAGTACAGTGGAAAGTCCATCTTTGATGAACAGTACTTTTACCCATCACCAGGCTGGACAAAGAAAGCACTTTCTTGACCTCGTAGCCACTGGACTGCACTTTCAGAGTCGTTCATGATGGGGCACGTTGACCTTTTCCCACTGGAAAAGTATTGTCCGGGAAACAACTTGCATCTCGAACAAAATAAAATTATATAGTTCTTCATTACAGTCAACTTAAGGACAAAATTGGCTAACCAAAAATATTTTAAAGAAAGCAATTAAAGAAAATTAGGTTTCTAAAACTCACTTATTTTATTACTCGTCAGACCTCGTCGTATTTATCCTATCCTGGGTTAGTAAGTTAGTAAGAAAATAAAGACTTGTTACAGCCAATGGCTAGGTATTCACCATTTTTTTATATTGTCAATTTAAGTGACATTAATAAGGCATATTACATTACTTGGATAAAAATCATAGATTTATAGATCTTAGATTATCTGAAAAAGCCAACTAATTTTAATATTTTAATAAAAATAGGTGCGAAATAACTTAATGAAAAGAATCACCCGCAGAAAAAATGAGAAACACAACATTATGGCCCGACTTGATCACTATATTTAATTAATTACCCAATTGGGAATTCAAAACCAAAAATGCCTTTTATCCACTGATTTGTTTATAAATATTTTTACCTTGCATCTTAAATGTTTTAAAACCTAGGTAGACACATGACGTTCGGCACACATTTGCAGAAGAAATTGAAACGAGTACGCAGAACTTGCTACTCTCTCCAGCCAGGCCATATCCCATCGACTGAAACTCTTAATATACAAGAGCGTCCTGAGGCCAGCTCTATTGTTTGGGACACCACTCTTTAGATTCCTACATGCCAGCACAATAACTCGCCTCCAGAGCTTCCAGAACAACATGCTGCGAACGGCACTGTGGCATACCCCTTTTCGTGAAAAGAAGGCTTCCGACATGCACAAAAAGTTCGAGCTCCCCACCATCACCGACGTCATCAGACGACGTCACATCAAGTTCTTCGACTCGATGAAGCACAGTCTAAACCCTCTATTCAAAGACATGACACCACCACTGCTACCGGCACGATGGCAACTCACAAGATCGAGTAAAGAAGAGAAAATGGTGGACATCACGGCACTCGGCCCGCCAACAACAAGCCTCTAAGGGGCACCCATCACTTAAATAAGACTAAATAAGAATACACTACATGCTTAGAGAGACTCTAGGCCCAGCCACCAGTGGACTCTCACCACTGTACCGAAACAACCAACCTCCACCGAGGCTTCCCACACCCCTTAATCCTCTCACACCACCTTCAAGCAGGTACTCCTAGTACAAGGATCCACTCACCCCAGGATCCGATTAACCAAAATATCCTATATTTTGCCCTCATCCTGAATTTCTAACTAGAGAGCTTAGAAAAAAAAAAAAAAATTTATTGTCATTGCTGCACACACCCGTCGATAATAGCTGTCTCACAAAGTACATATGGTAGGTACAATGACAATAACATCATCCGCTTTAGTTTTAGGTTCTAGGTATAGTTTTTAGTTTGTAAGTTTTTTCTCCCATTTTTAAACCGAAGGTGAGCCCCATCACCTAGATTTGTATTTCATAGTATTTTCCTATTAACCACAATCTGTATTGTTGAGTAACACGAACTCCTTCAAATGCATCTGTGCATAGCAGGATAAGGAGAAATTTGTAAAGTTTCTTTTAATATTTTCATTGTATAACTTCATGGGGTTTAGGAAAAAAAAAAAAAAAAAAAAAAACATCATTATGGGGTGAGCTCCATCACCTAGTCCTGTATATTTGTATTTTGACCTTTTAACTTCAAAAATATTGTTATTGTAATTCTACCCTCCTTCGAATGCATCTGCGTATGCAGCAAGAGGAGAAATTTGTAAATCTTGTACATTGAATTTTGTTCATCAGATTGTAAACAATGTTGTTGAATAAAGGGGTTTTGAAAAAAACATCATCATGAGATTATTTCTCTCATGAATTAATTATAAACAACTTTATTATGATAAAATTACAATCTGCCTTATTAGGCAATAAGTAATTGAGATAAATGTTATCATTCATACCGTATTTACAATTTATCATTCACTCGCTCATTCATACAATATTTACAAACAGCCCAGAGGTCTCCCAAGTCCACATGGTTGTCATTTTCCTCGCATGCGAAGGTCTTGGGAAGTCCCCCACGCTCCTCCGTCGCCGGACACGAGCCAGTGGAGGCTGACCAAGAGCGCGAGAACCACATAAGCTCATGACATGATTGAATAAACTGGCCATGGCCAGGACTCCCACTGTTACGCATTTATACCAGGTCACATAGCCACTACCGTTTTAGTCTCCGAGGAGGATTATAGGGATGAGTGGTGCAGTGAAATAACTGTACTAGGGGGTTAGGGTGATTGGATAGGTTACCATGGAATTTCATGAACTTGGAAGGGACGAATTCGAGAATGTAAGGTCAATCATTTCAATTTTTTCTAATGTTAATGAGAAATATTATTTTTATTCCCAATGAAAACTATTTATTTAAAAAATTTGTTATTTGAATGTTTTTGTTTAATTTTTCAAATTTCTCTATTTGAAAAAATGTCTCAATATTTCTAATCAAGCAGTAGTCGATAGTTTTCAAACAGATTTCCTGGAGCGAATGGACATTTTCTTTACTACGACTAATGAAAAATTATCCTTAGAGGGTGAGGGCTGCTAGTAGGGCTGAAAATGCTTAGTAAAATTTTTCGGGGTGAGAGAGTCGAGTAGACGGAAGATTCCTAATCCCTCCCCAACGGCCATACCACGTTGAACACACCGGTTCTCGTCCGATCACCGAAGTAAAGCAACGTCGGGCGTGGTTAGTACTTGGATGGGTACCGCCTGGGAAAACCGCGTGCTGTTGTGGTACCTTTTTTTTGTTGGTTGGGCGGCGGCGCGTGTCTTTTAAATTGTTATTTAAACTCTTATATTAATTAAACTTTTTTTTAAATCGCTTCCACTGCTGATAATCTCGAGGCCGATAAGCACGAGCTCCCTTATGAATGAGAAAAATCTGTTTATATTTAGGGTACTGATAATTTGACATTTTTTTTTCATCACCTCACAGACGCTCTTTTCTCTTTTCCCAGGTGTTTTAATGAGTTTTGGTTTTGTTTTTAAATTAATAATTACATCAAACAACAAGAACGTATCATTAGAAAATACATATACTTTTAAATAACGTCAAAATTGATGTTTTAATATTGATCTACGTACTAATGTTTAGATATTATTAAATTGTGCTTATGTGAAGATAACTTTCTTTGAGCAACTTCTATAATGTACAAAATTTTCTTATAAAATGTGCGTTTACGCTCGAAATTGGCGTTAATGATATTGTCAGGTTGACATTGTATTTTAATATAGTATTTAAGTAATAGATAGTTAATTATGTTTCAATGAGATTTATTGTTTATTTGTTTAGATCGTTTTCAGTGTCGTTCCTCTAGCTATTTCATATGACTTTTATTTTACCTCATACGGTTGATGAATGATTTCGTTATTCAATAAGTAAACATATTATTTTATTTTTTCAGAAGCTACTTTATTTGTTTTATTGTTGCATGCCAGATGTAGTGCAGTGGTAGTTTTTTTTATCAAATTGTTGATAATGTCATAAATAGATTAGTTATATTCCTTTTATTTGAAATGTTTCATTCTTACCATTTTGTAACATTTCTATTGGAAAAATAATAATTAGAAGCAGTGTTTGTGATTACGTTATTGGATCAGGTTTGTTCACTGCCTCTTAAGGGAAAAAATATAAGTAAGTCTCCCTTTGACGCTTCTCAGATGCAGGGGATTTTACCACTGCACATTTGAAGTCGTGATGATTTCGAGCACATCAAAGTCTGCAACGTAGCACTGCTCCACTCAACGAGACCTCAAAGGCATCACTTTTTTCATTATTTATACCATCACAGACTTGCTCATTATTAACATTATAAAAATTTCGAACATCTTATCCAATCCTTTCAATCAAACGTCCTCAGAACAATAGTAAATGCCCCTTATAACGTCAGCAACAAAACCCTTCATAACGATATCGATATACCTTACATTCTTGAACTAATCCCTTCCTAGTTCATAAAATTCCATAGTAGCCTATCCAACCACCCTAATCCCTTAGCACAGTCATTGCACTGCACCACTCATCCCTATAATCCTCCTCGGAGACTGAAACGGCAGTGGCTTCGTGACCTGCTATAGATACGTAGCAGTGGGAGTCCTGGCAATGGCCAGTTTCTCCGATCATGTCCTGAGCGTATGTGGCTCTCGTCAGCCTCAACTGGCTCGCATCCGGTGACGCGGCTGACGGAGGAGCGTGGGGAATCTTCCCAAGATTCCGCTTCCTCTTTCGCATGAGGTGGAAGTAGCAACCATGTGGACTTGGTAGGTCTCTGGGCTGTTTGTAAATACTGTATGAATGAGTGAGTAGTTAGAAATTGTAAAATGGTATGAATGAGATCATTTATCACAATTACTTATTGCCCAATAAGGCAGATTGTAATTTTATCATAATAAATTAACATTATAAACTTAGAAATAGTTTTATTTATTTTTATTTCTTTGCAGAGCTCTGACAATGAACGTCTAGGTTTATATTTTAAGATTTATTTTGTTTACTAAATAAATGTCATGTGATCCGGTTAATTTTGAGTTATCTTTCTATTCATTTGACACAGCGCTTTATGGGCAGAAGCACTTAAGCTTTACATCAAAAGGTCCGACTATTTTGCTGGAGCTCAAATATTTATTATGACGCTAAAACGATTGTTTTTTCTTCTTTGAGGTCCCGTTTCAGGCCGGTCGCACATCCTAGTGATGCTTGGGGTTGCAGAGAAAGTATTCAGCGCTAATTAACTTCATTGGAATGACTGCATGTTTTATATGTTGCAAGTAATTGGATCATTATATAAACCAGTTTATGTACCTTATGAACGTTTGTTCCTTGTTTGAAAACGACATTTATTTAATTAAAAGAGTTAATAACATTTACAATTAACTGATTGAAAACTTCCATGAGATTTATTGATCAGCATAATGGTGATGTATTACGTCTCAATAGGAAAAGTCGAATAGTGCTGCTGGGAAATGGGAAACGCAGCATAAAAAAGCATCATCCACACTACTCATAAACCATACCATCATACATTATACCACTAATAAAAAGTTTTATTCCCAATAAGTTTTCTTTAATATTTTTACTAACGCCGTGGATCGGGGATTGTTGTTTAATAAAATATAAATTTTGTTCTGCTCACAGTATATTGATGAAAGTGTAGCTCCTTTCGCTATAATTTTCCGTCATTTTCTGTTGCTGCACTATAAAAACTCATAAATAACTTCTATTATAGTTTAAGTAAAATAGATATATTTAGTTTTGAAGACGATACATACAAATTTAATACTAAGAATTCATGAATATTAAATAGAAATGATATTATAAAAACTTATTTGCGATTAAAAATTAAAATAGGCAAATACCAAACTATAATATATTATTATTGTTAATAATTAGCATCACTTTAGTAAAAATTCAGGATCTTTTTGGGAATAGGGATCCCTGATTGGTTTTAATAATTTCTCTTGTCTATTATCTATAAATGAAAGGTTTGGGGAAAGTGTTTAGCAAAAGATGTTTTAGTGTTTAAACATATTTATTCTAGTGGCCGAAAATTCACAATGTCATTTATTAATTCATTGAACAAATTATTACCGCTATTTCTGTTGTACCGTAAAAATTCACACAAATATGAGTCTGTCAAACTTCTTCTTGTACCAAGCTCTTCATTTCATAGCCATTACAACACATTTTTTCACTATGCAATACCCCCTTAGATTGAAGAAAGAAAAGTGCTTTTTCCTTCGTATCTTATTCAGGAGCTAAACCAAATAACGGCATGGCGTTTCCCTTCAGGATCACATAACTAAACTGAAATATTCTCAGTCACCAAGGTTCACTAAGACGGGTCAAAGTAAATGTAAATATAGATAATAACATTACAGGAAAGGTCAAAGGTGGCTAAATAACCAAAACTGGATATCAGTGGTGTCCCTATTCCCAAAAAGACCCAAAATTTACCCTCAAACATGTATTGTCAATATACGTGTAAAACCGTTTAACAAAATTGTGCTGTAACATAATGGTTATTTGATTCTTATTAATTAACAATTTGTAGTTTGTTGGGGATATTTTTAAGGACTTTTTGGGGACGTAATGGTGGCATTTCCTTAATGGATATAATGAAAAAAAGAGGCTACACGTCTCCAAAAATGATCCTTAGACATGGTTTTAAAGTTTCTGTAGGTTTTCCTACTTAGAGAATTACTAATTCTCTCTCAGCTTACAAGTTAAGTCAGAATTTACCATAAGATTGTAAACATTTCTTAAATTCAAGGTTGAAACAAATAAAATAACAAAACGCTTACAGAGCCCTGCAGTAGTTACTATGAGATAATGTAGAGGATATACTGTGAGCAGAACAAAATTTATATTTTACTAAACAACAATCCCCGATCCACAACGTTAGTAAAATTATTGAAGAAAACTTATTGGGAATAAAACTTTTTATTAGTGGTATAATGTATGATGGTATGGTTCATGAGTAGTGTGGATGATGCTTTTTTTATGCTGCGTTTCCCATTTCCCAGCAGCATTATTCGACTTTTCCTAGTGGTGCGTAATATATTACCATTATATTAATCGATAAATCTCATGGAAGTTTTCAATCAGTTAATTGTAAATGTTATTAACTCTTTTAATTAAATAAATGTCGTTTTCAAACAAGGAACAAACGTTCATAAGGTACATAAACTGGTTTATATAATGATCCAATTACTTGCAACATATAAAACATGCAGTCATTCCAATGAAGTTAATTAGCACTGAATACTTTCTCTGCAACCCCAAGCATCACTAGGATGTGCGACCGGCCTGAAACGGGACCTCAAAGAAGAAAAAACAATCGTTTTAGCGTCATAATAAATATTTGAGCTCCAGCAAAATAGTCGGACCTTTTGATGTAAAGCTTAAGTGCTTCTGCCCATAAAGCGCTGTGTCAAATGAATAGAAAGATAACTCAAAATTAACCGGATCACATGACATTTATTTAGTAAACAAAATAAATCTTAAAATATAAACTTAGACAATGAACAAGTCAGAGCTCTGCAAAGAAATAAAACTATTTCTAAGTTTATAATGTTAATTTATTATGATAAAATTACAATCTGCCTTATTGGGCAGTTTTCAGCCTAAAATTAAATTAACAAACGGAATAAATTAATGTTAGTAAAATATGGTTGTAGCTCCAATGACTTTCTGCAGATTTTTGCAGAGCCGTAACAAAAAAATAAATATGTAGACATACATAAGTATAAAATTAAATAAATTATGCACATACATTTGTACCATTCAAGCTAATTTATACATATATACTTATATGCATTACGTTTCATATAAGTTTGCATCATCGACGAATTATATTATCATATTTAATAATTGTGTAAGCTCTTTGTTATTTTTGATGGTACAGTTTTGTTCTGGTATAAATATTCTTGTTCCTTTATTATTCAGGTAATGTAGTATAAACTACCTGGATTATCAAGTCATCCATTCTTGATGTATCTGCATTCAAAACAGGTAAATCGTAAGCAATGGCCTAATGGATCATGCTAAATATCACATTTGTTTGATCGTTCAGTGTATCATTATCTAAAATGATTTTTTAAAACTACAAGTAGCAGAATTTCGAATAATCCGAGACTTGTTTTCCGAATTGAACTTGTAGACGTTTTCTAACTTGAACTTGACGATCAGAATCGATCAAGAGTGAAATGTTTCTGCCGACATAATAATATCTATAATTATGTAAGTTATAATCCAGGCACCATTTCCGGAAGTGACAGCAAAGGTGAAGGGCGCATATAGCCACTGTCTGCTTTCCCTGGCTAGGTCTTTGTACTGAAGCCGCTAGCCTAGCTCTTGCCAAAGGAGCAACTAACACGTAACATATAACGCGAGTAGTTTAAATACAGTTCCAGATAAATACATTTCAGGACAATATCATAATTTATTCAATAACTAATTAGATTTTTCAACTGTCGGGTGCGCCCGCCGAGGAAGGTCTTGTCAACCCAGCGACTGACCGGTGGGGATCAGAAAGATATGTAAATAAATAAATCTCAGGTTGATCTATGATCTTTGGGGACGGCCTAATCGGCGGGAAGCTTAATTCGAATTCGTTTAGCGATCTGACTTTGATAAGATCTTAGAAGGTGTGTCCCGACAGTTCAGGAGAAGAGGTACAGGCTAGGTATTATAGGTAGTTTACGTGGTCACTCGGTATCTGAAACCGTCGGGACCCAAAAGGCAAGTGTAAACCGGAAAGAGGCAGACTGGACCGTTGGGGGAGGCGCTACTAGGTAAAGTTCGTAGGGCCCCAGATGACCGTCGTCCGCGAGGAAGAAATCTCTTCCAAGGAAGTGCTAGTTATAGCGTGGCAAAGGCAGGGATTCCCACTAGGAAGGTGTGGGGTCTGACAAGGCAGGACTAAAACATAGCGAGGTTAGGAAGAGAGATGCTCATGTAACTGAGAAAGCCATGTTTCGAGCAGAGCAGCAAGTGCCAGTGCAAAGAGAAAGCAGTGTTCACTTCAAGTGTCAGATCCTGACCGTCTGAAAAAGCTCAGAATTTCTGCCTTTTATAGACAGGTCATTTCAGCCAATCCTATGACAGTTTATTTTGGCCAATCAGGGGCTAATACGCCCGGGCCCTTAGTGTGCCCTTGCCGTGTCGGGATCGTGAACTAGTCCCTCTCTCTGTACTTACGCCGACGGCTTATTGGCAAAATATGGAAACGTAGGCGTGTTTTCTGGTCCGAGACTAGGATAACTTCTATTTATTCGTGGTGATTGGCTCAACTTCATGTACTAATCGATCCAAGGACAAATTTCCTCAACACGAAACAATTTTTTTTTTATATTTAGATGCAAAAGTTTGTTTAATTTAATTGATATGCGATTTCTATTGTTAGCTCTTAAAAACCTTTATTGTTTGGAATGTCTTTAAATTTTTTTTTCTTTACCGTGGGAAGCCGAGATTGACTGTGTATACCTCAATGCCTGTTTAGCCATAAACAAAATCTCTTTAATGGTTGTGTATCTTAGATAGTAAGTACAAAACCCTTCATAACGATCATAATATCGTCCCTTCCAAGTTCATGAAATTCCATGGTAACCTATCTAATCACCCTAACCCCCTAGTACAGTCATTTCACTGCACCACTCATCCCTATAATCCTCCTTGGAGACTAAAACGGTAGTGGCTATGTGACCTGGTATAAATGCGTAACAGTGGGAGTCCTGGCAATGGCCAGTTTATTCAATCATGTCCTGAGCTTATGTGGCTCTCGCGCTCTTGGTCAGCCTCCACTGGCTCGTATCCGGTGACGGAGGAGCGTGGGGGACTTCCTAAGACTCTGCTTCCTCTTTCGCACGCGAGGGAGGTGAAAACCATGTGGACTTGGGGGGGGGTCTCTGGGCTGTTTGTAAATACTGTATGAATGAGCGAGCAAATGAAAATTGTAAATATGGTATGAATGAAAACATTTATCACAATTACTTATTGCCCAATGAGGTAGATTGTAATTGTATCATAATAAAGTTGTTTTATGAGTATCAGATAGCAAGTCAAGCTAAAATATCTCCACTCCAAGGTCTAGTGATTAGCAATCATGTTTGACATCTGGGGAGACTCTGGCTCTTTATTCATGTCAAACGTTTGTCACATTTATACTCCTCCTCTGACAACGTGACTGACACCTGTCTCGTAAAAGATTCTTCACCCTTATCTCTTTCCGAGATGGCACGCATACAAGAATTAAGTCCGATATTTTCTAATGCAGCTGGAGTTTAATAGCCTTAGGCGAGTTCAATGCGCAGTGAGTGACCTAGGCTGCAGGGAAACTAGTTACACGACCAGCATACTGTAAGGAATAGATAGTATCTGACGGTCGTAGCTGCGGTTTCACTTGAGACTCACTTGGCGTTTAAATTTCTAAAACATATTTAGACCACTTGTAATTCATGCTTAGTAATATCAATAGTAGAAAACAAGCGCTAAGCTTTTGTATACGACTGTAGTGCAAGCGTTCAGTTTATTAAGCTTATATGAGGCAAATAGTATTATAATGCACATGGAAAATCACAATTGACGTTAACGGTATATAAAACGGCAGTATGCAGGTTGTATAGAATATTGTAGCATATTACTTCATACTTATCAATATACTCAAGCGGTAAAATTACCATTACGATGATTTAGTACTAAAAATGCTATCATTCCTATTTAACAACCGGCAATTTCTTTTAAGCGAGTGAATGATGCTGCTCCGATAGATAGAATAATACTTACATCAATGTCTTATTGATATCAATGATGAGCGGTGCCCCGCTATGACCACACCACCCCTTCCGCATCGATGGCAACAGACTGTCAGGTACAAATTAGGTTAAGAATTAGTAGGTCACTTAGTTTTAAGTTTGATCAAAAAGGTGAGCCCCACCTTTATTAGATTCAGTTCAGTCCAGTCACGTATAGTGTGTATCATTATACTTGTTTATTCCACTATATAATTTTTCTAAAATAACAAAACCTGCGGCGCTACATGAAATAAAAAAATAATTTGAAAATAGATTCGCCTGACGATCTATAATTATATATAATTATCTGTGACTTTAAAGTTGCTAGGAAGAAGAAAAAACTAAAGATAATAATCACTTGAGATCTTAAGCGCCGTCTTTTAAAATTTATAATTGACAACGTTAGGTAGGTATCATTTATTATATTATAACATACTTATTGGGCGCTGACATATCTTACTTTACTATAAACATTTGTATTAACCGGTAATAATAAAATAACACTGGTACATTGAGGAGATATAATCTCACATCACTTAATTATTTTTACAAAACTGAAGGCGAATCTCAGCTTATTCTGTAACAGACCTAAACTTAAATAACATGGAATTAAAGCTTATCAAACAAGGAAGTTTTTCTAAAATTGAGGGATCTGTTGTCCAGTAGGAGCCCGATAAAAAAAAAAACGCGAATAATCCAAGATTTGACTTTGCGTAATTTAGCTGTTTGAAATGGCTCTCACAAAGACTAATTTTACTTGTTTTTGAAGACAATTTTAACTAGTTTTTGATGATAAAATTTGGAATTACCTAACTTTTTTTTTTTTTTGCTCTTCTTGAGGCTGAGCCTCAAACGGGCTTACCCCACAAGCCCGTGATGCGAGCTTATGGGGCTACGTAGCCTGGGTGCGCGTATTCCGGTGCAATGGGATTGTTGCACCGGTCAGCGCACCTTGAGTAATTCTGTTTTTCGTTTTTTATTTCAAAACCATCAACATAAAAAAAAAACATAGAAGAAATAAAAAGAAAAGAAAAGAAATTTTTTTTTGTCCTTATAGCTAGTATACTTAATCTATCTTATTATCTATTTACAATATTTACACGGATCCGTTACCTTAAAACTGCACTTAACTATATTTACAAGGTTTAACTATAGCTAAACTTATATCTAACCATCTGCTTCTCTGTCCTACCTTATATCTATATTTACACCTAACTTAAAAAGTTTTTTAGTTATAGCTTCCTATTAAACAAAAAAATATAACTACCTTAAAAAACACAAAACTTAAATTTGCTTCTACCCTTTTCGGAATTGGATCATAGCCTAAGTAAATTTTTGAGGCTGGTACTATTACTTCCTGAAGTTTCGAACATCGTTTACGTTACACCCTGTATACTGTTGGCTCCTAAAAAAGCTTTAATTGAATTAATCATATTTATGACCGCTATTGTTTAAAACACGGACAGGTGGTATACCGACGAAAGACATGTTTGAAAGTGAGCCTATTTTTATCGGAATCGATCGAATGAGGTTTTGCAGATCCCGCCACCCCGAAGCCATATTGATTACTATAATGAACTTGTATTGCTAATGAGCTGAGACCGCATATTTGCAGAAGAGGAGAAAGTGGACTAGAATGGCAGTCCAGGAGATCCTCGGCATTCACCTTCAGCTGTTGCTCCACCGGTCTAACGAGTCAGTGCAATGACGTTTACTTGGTCAATGATCTTGGCACTGCCTTGATGATCTTGGATCGTCAAGTGTACTCCGCCAGTTCTCTTTTCAATCAGAGTTTATTACGTTTACCATGTCTCACTATGAAAAAAGTTAGCAAAGTGTCCTATCAATAGTCTCTGTCTCGAAAAACTTTCACATTGCTTTTAGTAAGACAACGTGAAATACCGTACATTTTGATTACCGGTGAAGAATTCTACTCAAAGTCCACTTCCTGATTCTTTGGTAATGGACATTTCTTGTAACATAACTCACTTTTTTCAATTCTGAATATTACCAAGGATATTCAAAACTAGAAGGTTCCACACTTGAAATGTGTTTTTTTAAAAACCCTTTTATGGATTAACGTGTTTGTTTATTTGATTCGATGTTGGTTGATATACGAAGCACCTAGTGAAAATAGTTGCTATGCTATTCTATAGTTAAAGTAAAATTGGGTAGGAGAAAGACTTTAAAACCTGTATGGGGAATCATATTTGGTTTTACGCCCGTAGACCATGGTATTAAAAATGCTGCGAGGGCCAATCAACTTCATCTCAACCATACGATCAGAAACTCAGGAAGATTACGTTGTAGTATTGACGATTCAGCTTTGACAGTATGTTTTTCTTTTTGTTTTTTATCTTCATATCCCCTTTTTATAATAAAGTTATGGAAATCAGTATATATTATGCATAAATGAATCTATATACAATAGGCCATTCATTATATGTCCTGTAGCTAGGCTACATTTTATAAAAATTTTCATAATTTTACATTGCGGTTTGTGTTTGTTATAAAAGTATAATGTACATTATACATTCATTGTATGAACACGTGTAGACTTAAAACTGACAATCGAACAACAAAATCTTGACCTAATTTTCCCGGATAGTCTGTTGCCATCGATGCGGTAAGGGTGGTGGCGTTATGTGTTATAAACACCTGGTTCGTTAGGGGCTGCGAGTCAAAAAACCTATGCGTCTCCGGTGGATGACATAGTTGGTCTATGTAATTAAGGAGCTACGTGGTGGGACCTATTTGAATTGAGTTGGTGAGAATTAGTACCATATAAAAATAACCCTAGGAATTTACCTGGAGATTGGACAGCATTAGTTTTATACTTTCAAAAAAAATTCGTTGATTTATTTTATTTGCGAAAAATTCTATAATTATATATTATATAATAAAATAATTTATGCACATAAAATAAATTAACTAATTTTTTTATTAAAATATATTTAATAAGTTATATAAATATATATGTTTATATTTTAAATATATATAACTTTCATATATAGATATATTTCGAAAAATTGGCTATGGCACAGACTCTTGAACTAACTGGTATAAACTATATATTTTGATTAGTATTCTTGAACATTATTTTATTCGTCACTGTCGTAAGATAATAAATTTGCTACTTTTCAGCATAAAAAACATTACTGTTGGTGGGTTTAATTATCGCTACAATATCAACACATTTAATGGACATATAAAATAGGGAAGAAATTACAAACTAGGAAGTTAAGGAAGAAGTTCTTTGGTAGGCAATGAGCTCTTAAGGATCCGGGATGGCTTCCGGTGTCATCATTCTTCTCACGACGGACACTTGATCATATTCTAAGAAGTTTATATAACTTTCATTTGCTTACTTATAAGTAGAAGCGGACATAGAACCAGTTCGCTTGGATCATAATTATAGACGCGATTGGAAAGTTTTAGTCAAAACTGAAAGTCTATCTGTGAGCTTCCAACGGTAGTTTCGGATTAACGGGAGTGGTCTTGGAAAAAACAAGTACAGTCTTCAGCTCATCACAAATATCAACACAATTGCTATCGTAATTTTTTTTGTACAAATAAATAGATTAAGGAATTGGGTGGAAACTGGTCCTTGGATCAATTAGTTTAAACCGTGGAGATCCTTCACGCCTGGTGTCACCGTTGACTTACATTGGAATGGCCCTGTGACTAAGAGAATTTGCCAGTCACTTCTGCCGGATCTCATGTTCTAGTCCCCTACCCTTTCTCATTATAGTCATATATCAATGGCTACGTAATTATAATCTTATGTTTATAATACTTTTTTGAATATTTGAAGATAAATCTGACTGACTGACAAGTGCAGTTTTTGAAGTTGATGGTGATCTTGATCATGTGAATACTGAAGTGTCATAAACGACACATAACAAACACTACAGTTACCAAGGACATACCTGGAAAAACTGGTCGTACCCAGAACTGTCATGAATTTGTAACAGGAACGAGGCAAGCGGAGCTTTAATCTGCGAGGAGGATTGTAGGGATGCCTTGTGCTGATTAGGGCACTATTTTGCTGTGCCCTATAACTGTAGTCCGTACGTCCAGATCGGTTTTAGCACGTCTTTGTAAATTAGCGGTTTAATTTCTATTGAGAGAAGGGATGACTTTTGAAATAGTCTTTATAGTTGTCCAAAGATCTTGTTTTTTCAAGACATGCTTGGGTTCCATGTTAATCCTATTCAGACGTTTCGGGATCGGGGTGGGACGACAGAACTGTTGAAGGGTAATATAATGGGAGACCGGAAAGTAATGTCGTTTTTTTTGCCTTAAAGTCAAAAAATAAATTTTTAACAAGTTTTTGCTTTTAATCAATGATGGCTCTATATCGGGCGAGTATGGTGGGTGAGGCTGGAGATGAAAAATGGGTCCTCTATGATAATCCATCAAAAATCTCTCTCCGCATGAATCGGTACGAAGTACAGCTCAGCCAGGTTTACACTCCAAAAACGACGTGTTTGGTGGAGTATTCGCGGGGTCGCTCATCGCTGATAACTGGAAAAACTGTGAATGCACATCTTTACAGCGAATTATTGAATCGAGTAAATATTCGAGTAAAACCATACTCGCCCGATATTGGATTGCCATTTATCCCGATCGCTACATTTTCTAAGTGGCAAAAAATTTGTATGATGTCTAAAATGCCATCTCCAGATATCTTGCTCAAAAACCAATTGATTTTGATCGATCAGGCATTAAAAATTTGCGCACTAGATGGCAAAAGGTTGCTGATAACGACCGTGATTACATCATCGATCAAAAACAAAAACTTGTTAAAAATTTATCTGTTTGAAATTAATTTAAAAAAAACGATATTACTTTCCGGTCCCCCTAATAAAATTGTTTAACATGATATTATTAACAGATCTATTTAAATAGCCTTTGTAGCAAGTTGGATACGAATCACTCAGGATTTCTACTACGCATAAAAAGGTTGGTAATATATTGATAACTCACCCTTCCATATGTACCACCATATAATGTAAAAACTGCATATTTCCGTGGAATATTACAATTAGTTATTTGGCTAAGAATATGTTTAATTTTTTACCCTCACTATCTGACAGATTAATAATTTTTTTTATATGCTTAACTTTTTTCTTAAAGGACTGTTCCTTTAATAGAGTGAAAGGCTGTCATAAATCGTCCCTATAAAGAGGACTGAAGGAGATGGTTTAGAAGCTAACTTTCTCAGAAGGAATGTGTAATGTTTATTAATAGAAAATAATTATTTATTAATATTTATTTTCATACATCAGTTTGTTAAATTGTGTGCTTCATCTTTTAATTCCCCTGCTAGCCATAAGACGCAAAGAGGGGACGCAATCCACGTCTTTCTGTTTTATATTTAGTTATTTGAGTTCAGTGAGGAGTTTGCTTCTATTGTCTTCAACCATCTGGACATATGTATCATCATAGGAGTTCCTCAGCCTTAGGTGGATTATTTTTCTTTAATTAACTCAATTCATCAGTGAGGTAAAACATATTCACCTGAGTTATCAGTTTTCCAGGAATTTTATGTTGTCCTCTATGAAACTTCTCAGTCTATTCCCAACAAAACGTATGTCTAATAATAAAATATACTCATAACTTAACAGTAGACCTTTGAGCGTCCTGAGGCCAGCTCTACTGTTTAGGACACCACTCTTTAGATTCCTACATGACTCGCCAAAACTCGCCTCCAGAGCTTCCAGAACAATTTCCTGCGAACGGCACTGTGGTATACCCCTTTTCGTGAAATGAAGGCTTCCGACATGCACGAAAAGTTCGAGCTCCCCACCATCACCGAAGCCATCAAAAGACTTTACATCAAGTTCTTCGACTCGATGAAGCACAGTCTAAACCCTCTCTTCCGAGACATGACACCACCACCGCTACCGGCACGATGGCAACTCACAAGATCGAGTAAAGCAGAAGAAATGGTTGACATCACGGCGCTTGGCCCACCAACAGCAAGCCTCTAAGGGGCACCCATCACTGAAATCCGACTAAATAAGACTGCACTACATGCCTAGAGGGACTCTAGGCCCAGCCACCAGTGGACTCTCACCACTGCAACGAAATAACCAACCTCCACCGAGGACCTTTCCCAATTCAAGAATAGTAACTTTAATTTAATAATTCCAGTTATGGTATTCAAAGAGCAATGGGGTTGGTTCTATACCTCTCAGCCTTAATTTATTTTTTCCAAACTTTTTTTAAATACCCATTTACAGATAATTATATACAATTATAGATCCTCAGGCGAATCTATTTATAAATTATTTTTGTATTTCCTGTAGCATCACTACATTATATACAGGTTTTGTTATTTTATAAAAATTATATAATAGAATAAACAAGTATAATAATACACATTCTGTTGCCATCGATGCGGGAGGGGTGGTGGGGTCATAGTGTTAAACACTGGGTTGGTTAGGTGCTGCAAAACTTGATGCGTCTCCGGCGGATGAACTCGCCCAACGACGGCACACCAGCAACGGGTGCAGACCAGCGTTCTTCAACCTCTCTAGAGAGGTATGTCGGACCACTTTTCGCATGATACCATTCTGGAAATGTTGGAGACATTTGGCTGTATTTTCAGTCAAGTGGGTAAATAGCGGGGCACGGTACAGCAGAGCTGGCCGGAGGACACATTTATAGATCATCGAAGTGACAGGTTGGGTGAAGTTATTGCGAAATTCGGTAAGACCTGTGTCGTACTTTTTCTAATATATATATAAGTTAAGGTTCGGACGTCGTAGGCAGCCAGCCTAATCCTCAAGTCATCGGGATGTAAACATCCCGAATGTATTTAGTGAGGCTTTAAAAGGCTCAAATAAAAACAGTCTTGTGACAACTCTCGTTCTGTAACTACATTCAACCTCTTTCCTTTTTCCTTTTTCTTCACGTTTTCGTTGACGAGCATTAACTTATATATGTATGTATTTTATTATATAGAAACTGCAATTATCTTTTTCTAAACCAGATTCGCAACTTCGTTTAATGAATTAACCACTCATTTATCTTCACGAGACTGAGTGAACCCCAACCAGGCCTATTTCCCAAAGGTTAAAACACCAGCCAGGCTGATGAACCACTCACTCTACAACTGTACTGTTTTAGAAAGGGCATATACAAAGAATAAAACGGTTTGTGATCATGTGCGGTGGATCAGATTAAAAGCTAACATGCTTCACGGTAATAATATTTTCTCATATGTACAGAGCAATTATGTATGTTCATTTTCAAGATCAATAAATGGCTTTGACCCAGCTTTCGACTCTCCCAGATCACTTGGTGGATAGCCACGATACACGGACCATCTCATTAATACATACATAATTATTCCTTGGCCAGCTATTAAATCATCCACTGTTGAAAAATTTTCATGGAAAGCCGTTAGCCAACTGTGACGACAAGAGGCATGTCTCGGAACCCGAACCAGACAAGACGTACAAATAGCCAAGGGACTTAGAGCACACATGTGATCTGCCACTTGGCTGGAACCACTTCATCTGGTTTGTTTCTATTCGGTAAGAAAATCTTACTTCGGGCACTCAACATCAAACGCAAAAAGTCAGCTAAGGACTTAAAACTGTCATCTACGAAATGGGCAGTTAAATAATCTTAGTTTTTTTTTAGAAAACTTCATTACACATAAAATAACAATCAAAACACTGGTATATATACAAATATTAATCAGTGACAGCCTTACAACATACTTTTAAGGAGACTAAGACACGAGTGTGTCTTGTAGGGCGAGGGAGCAGGTAGCCCAAAGGGGTAGGATTTTATGGGAAATGGTACTTGGAAATGGTAACCAGGCTTAATAATGTTTTTAATACCGATACATTTCAAATGAATTTTAAGAGTTTTTAATAGGATTTTCCACTATTTATATTGCTAATCATTATGCCAGTTTTCTAGATCAAATTTTTTGCACCTTTGTACTCAGTACATCATATTTTTGTCAATGGTCGGTTGTCATAGTTCGAAAAGTAGGGAGGAAAATACCCAATGTGCATCTGTAAATTTTCAAGTCTCTTTAAAATACTTTCTCAGTGGAATAAAGTGTACTTCTATATTATACGCGTTAGTTCTTAAACCAATTTTAAATTGATGGAAACAAAAATCGAGTTTATTCAAATGACATGTTTTACGACGGTATTGACATATTTTATATTGTTAGAAAGTGGAGACGAATGCATATGCATAGTTATTGCTACAGTTCTGCATGTTTACGATAGTCAAGACAAAGATTTATTGGATCAGTCATTGAGAAAGTTATTTTAATCGTTTTGAAATTTGAAAAAAACCATTCTGCCTAGGCGATTGATGGGAACACCACGTGAGATAAAAATGTTCATGTATTTTTATGTAACAGACTGTCGGGGAAAATTAGGCTCAGATTTTGTTGTTAGATGTAAGTCTATGATTCATAAGGTGATCCCCATCACCCCATCCCCATTACCTCTCGAAAGAGGTATGTCGGACCACTTTTCGCACGATCCCATCCTGGAAATGTTGGAGACATTTGGCTGTATTGTCAGTCAAGTAAGTATATAGCGGGGCACCGTACAGCAGAGCTGGCCGGAGGACACATTTATATATCATCAATTTAAGACGAAGTGACATGTTGGGTGAAGTTAGCAAGTGCTATCGCCAGTAAGTACTTTTTCTATTTTATTGCTGAAATGAGTAGAGAAATGGAGATGCCTATCCATTTTTATACCCAAATAGTGCATTGAGAAAGCTGGTGAGTTGTCTTGCCCTCCTATGCTATACGATTTTGGCAAGGATTTTTTCCCCTTTTGGAGGGAGAAGATTACGCAGTCGGTCTTCCCGGCGTTTACACTGATGTTTAACATGCCCGATCTGTCACTGATAACGTTACAAACTGTTCGGCGTGTGTAAGAGCTCTTTGTGCACTCATGCTGCTGCTGTAAACCGCAATGTCGTCGGGTTTTACAGTAGCTTTCTTATAGTTTGTCCCAACAATTTCAGATGTGTACATGCTGAAAAGAACCGGAGACAGAACCGCTCCTTGAGCAACTCCACAAGTCAGAGGGAATGGGTTAGAGAGGCAATAACCCACCCGTACCCTCACCGATCTGTTCTTCAAGAACGAAATCAACATGGTGTAGCTGCTCTGGGCATTCCCAGTCACAAAGCTGTCGGCACAGCATCCCGTGGGACACTGAGTCGAAAGCCTGCGTGCAGTCCAACGAGATCATAGCAGTTGCTGTATTCTTGTTGATACCGAGGGTGGCCTCCGTTTGTTTCTTCACAAGGGGATGTTCTGTACTCAGCTGAGCCTGAAATCCTGTCTGCTCGTACGGAATGATAGCATTTTACGTAATGAACTATTGTAAATAGATTCATTTATGTAGTCTATACTCATTTCCATAATTTGTAATAACAAGGGGATAAGGAGGGGAAAAAATCGTTATTGGATTGTTGTAAATTTAATAAACGTCACGCTAGCTAATAGGTTTTCCTGCTTTCTATGTTAAGAAGTGAGTACAGTGCGATGTAAAAGTCAATCGATCTAGTGCAGTAGGTTTCGATCGAGTATCCAGCTCGGTGGCTACGTACGTGAGTAGCCTGCGTCCCAAGGCTTTAGCGGCTGCAATGGTACGCCTGTGACACACCACACTTTCTGAAAGGAAATTATCGATGTTGGGTGACTAATGGCCTAAGGATCGGCTGTCGTGAAGGATCAGTTCTTTGGCTAATCAATATCAAAACTAATTGTTGTCCCGTTTATTAATTATACAAACACTGTTATTTAACATTCATTTTGTTCCGAAGACATATAAATTTATAGCAAATGATTTATAGTAATCACAAATATAGACTACTTTATAATAAGCCTGGGATAACATAATATAACGTTTGTAATGAAATTATTTACAACTACTTCAAGGTCATTTTTAGTTTATAATTTTGAATAGTGATACAAATTCGTAATTTAAACAGTACTGTTGTGACTCTACCAATAGACTACTTAATAATCAGCATGGAATAATGGTAATAACGTTTGAAATAATACTTATTTACAATTACTTCAAGGTTTTTTGTGGTTTATAATTTTGAATAGTGATACAAATTCGTAATTTAAACAGTACTGTTGCGACTCTACCAATATCAAACGCATGTATAGACTACTTAATAATCAGCATGGAATACTGGTAATAACGTTTGAAATAATACTTATTTACAATTACTTCAAGGTTTTTTGTGGTTTATAATTTTGAATTGTGATACAAATTTGGAATTTAAACAGTACTAAGTTACGGATCTACCAATAGTAAACAGATTTATAGCAAACGCATGTATAGACTACTTAATAATCAGCATGGAATAATGGTAATAACGTTTGAAATAAAACTTATTTACAGTTACTGCGGTGTAATTTTTAGTTCATAATTTTGAATTGTGAAACAAAATTTGGAATTTAAACAGTACTAAATTATAGCTCTACTCGCAACATATATTTTAAACAGATAATTGCCCATCGACAACTGAAACCCGCAAAAGTAGTCACATGTTTACCTTTAATAAAAAACTCCCTTGCGTGGTTAAGAATTTTCATGGCCGCTTTCCCACCTATCGAGTTCTACGTAAAAAATACTCCTCGGAATATTGATAACACTGAGTAATCAATAAATTAAAACAAGGCATTTACTTCGTACTTACATCATTTCAGGGTGTATGTTGAATTATTTGTGTTCAGTTAAATAATCTTTGTAGAGGAGAGTCTTTTAAAAGAAAAACTTTATTATGAAGTACAGTCAAAATATTGGTATAAACAAATATTAAGAGTTACGTTATTACATACTGGGTGGAATGTCTAGGGACGAGTGGAGTCTGGGGCTAAAGCTGGGACATATATGTATAAGAAAAGGATAAGATTCAGGGAGGTCTTGGAGGGATGCGGTTGCTTACTTAAAAATAACAGGAACCATCAGTGACTTCCATGAAGTCACGAGGCAGGTTATACAGTTCTGCTCAAGCCCCTTCAACTTGTTCTTAGCATTATAAATATTATATATAAAGCTAGCATTATAAAAGTTTCGATGAGACTCTTAGTACTTTTACTTCACCGGATATCCCGAAGCATATGTCTAAGTTCCTGATACTCAGAAGAGCTTCGGGAAGTATTATGAGTTTCACAAGTGATAAAAGACGTCTGCTTCATCGGCATCGAGAGTCGTAAATCGTGAAATACATCGCACTCGTAAATACCGATGAGTTACATAATAACGATAAGAGGAACCGTGGACCGGACCTCGGAAGTGGCAGCACGTTTGTGTTCTTATGTAACGATCCACTCTGATGGGCTTTTAACAGCTCCAGCCATTTAAGAGTGCGGCTTAAGAGCTACCGTTTGACTCCGGTGGTGGTCCGTTATGTAGGCAAATCTCTCGTATTAAGTCACCCATGAATTTCATTGCCAAGCCTCAAAGGCTTTGATACATGTGCTATCAAAAGGCCAAAATGTCAAAGGAAAACTTTAGTGGTCTTGACAATTCAAGCCGGATTTATTATACAATAGAAGGTTTCAGTAAAAACGACTGGTATTAAAAAAAAAAAAAAGTTTTACTTGTTAAACCATCCTGGTTGCTAAAAGTCGTAACTTAACGAGTGAACACAATTGTAATTAACTAAAACCTCGAAATCGTCGGGGCTGAAAAATACCCTATTTGTATTGTTAGCCACCCTATCATTTACGTTTTGTAATATCTCCTCAACTTTCTTAAAATTGTAGATTACCATACGAAAAAAATCATTACTTAGCATCGTGAACAGGTTTTTAACACATGACTTTTCTGTATTTGTTTTCCAGACCCGCAGTAATTTTATTTCAACAAAAACTAGTCTAAAAGAACCGCAGGCCTTGGTGTATATTTGAACCATTTTAGTTAGTTTTAATGTTTCATTTTATTGTTTTAATCATTCGGGCTTAGGCCGTGACATTTTAAGTTTAAACATAGAAATGTTTTTTTCCGTTGTTATATTTTATGTTATTTATTTGTGGCTGGTCTGTTGATTTTTCTATATATTTATTTGTATTGCTTTATTGCTTCATTCAGATCTTAGGTTCAATTGAGATAACAGTTTTGAGCATGTGTCAGCGTGTCCTTAAAGGTAATCTTTTTTTTTTTTTCCCTACCTAAGGCACCTTAAAGGTAATCTAATTGTTTATGTATCTCACGGATGTTACTTTGAGAATGACTGCCTAGTCCGTCATAAACGTTCGGATATAGACCAACAAAGCTGTGGGGAGACATAAGGTTATATTATTTCATACTATTGTAGAACTTAAGACGATAACCTGAATCTCAAAAAGTAGAGCCTCTCCCTTAGTGCTTGTCAAATACTGACTTTTCTTGTTGTTTTTATATATTTAACACTTCTAAAATTTCTTTGCCCGAAATAAACATTATAGACTCCACGAAAACCTGGAAACACGACTGGTCAGATTTTATGAACGTGACCTTTCCATCATCAGGTAAGTGATTATTCCCTTTCACTACATTTCTTTAATGCCTTGAAAGGGATTGGTTATCTTTAGAAAACAAAAGAGAAATTTCTAATTGACTTTAATAATTTAAAGAGAATGTATTATTGATTACATACCCGGCCCTGTCATTAGTTTGTTCAATTCTAACCATAAACAATGTTACATACAAGCTAATCATCTCATTCGGTATAATTTGTGTCATATCAACAATTATTGCTGGATTTTTTTTTTTTTTTTTTTTTTTTTTTAATTTCAAAACCTCAAACAAAATAATACAATGTACAAAAAATAATTGGATTACATATTTCTTCTCTTTCTGCATTTACATGCATTTGGCGGAGTGCATACTACGGGAAGTGGTGCAGCCAGCCACTGCACCACGAGGCGGTACCAGGATCCTCCTTCAGAGGTTGCCTGGAGTTGACGTAGTGGTCTTAAGGTTACGGCGTTTGTAGTGGACCGTAGTCAGGTTTTCTGATTAGGGAAACTACAAGCGATGAGCTACGGTAGTAGGTTGTCCCAGTCCTCGCAATTTTTAACGTTGTTTGGCGTACGCAGTCAAGGCTAACGCTAGGAATGTGTCAAACAAACAAACGTTCTTTATTGTCACCGACACCAAACACTAAACACTAGGAACAAAACTAAACAAAACAAAACTAAATCTCTACCTAGAACCTAGGACTAGAGTGTTCCAGCCGCGACAGCGTCCTGCCATCCATGGGGGAACAGAGCGGGGGTTATAGTGTTAAACACCGGGTTTGTTAAATATTGTTATGAGTCGAAAAATTTGATATGTCCACGCTGGATGAATTCATCCACCGTAGGCAGCTCAAATATCTCATGCAGCTCACTGTTTCTTCGCTGCTCGAATGAAGTACCTCTGACCACTTTCATCAGTATACCGTTTTGGAATTGTTGGAGTTTCTTAGCTGTCGTATACGTCAGATGACGAACCATACAGCAGAGTAGGCCTGAGTATGCTCTTGTATATCAATAGCTTGAGACGCAGTGATAGATTGGGGGAAGTGGATTTTATTGAGCCTGGGTGTGATTTTAAGCACTCTCAAGTCGTTATGGATGTTTCATAGAACTTTATATATTATTATATGACTATTTTTTTTCACTTTATACTATTTATCACTTTATACTTTATAAAGAATAAATCTCTATTTAAATCAAGACTTTCTCCTCAATGAGAAAATTCTTAGCCTATTTGCCTAAGCATTTAAAGCCTACATTTACTTTTTTCTTCATTTGGTACTCCGAATTAACAAATACAGTTCGTGCGGTTTTTTAACTTCTTTCCTGAATCGTAACTATTAGTTTATGTTTTCTAATGATTTCTTCTCCGGGATTGTCCACGTTCTTCTTATATTTCGTCCTTTTGGCGCGGTATATTTCAGAGATCAGTAAAGAGAGAGCAGGAGGAAGAAGTATCCTGGGAGGATAGATGACATTAGAAGAAAACGTGAAATAGTTCCCATAGAAACAAATATAACGTTTGTTAATTTCAAAAAAAAAAAATGGTATAAATGTTCACTTGTATTATTCCAAGCAGAGTATGTCCGTGAATAAAGACATATTTTATTTTTATTTCAAACATCAAAATTTATTCAACTTAGAATATCTGAATGAGCTGACAAGGAGCCAATTGAATGACACGAGATCGGTTGAAACTGGCAGTGTAAGCTGCACAAACTGCACGTGATTAATGATTCTATGATGTCTATATGAAGCTGTTAACTAAAGCTTCATGTTCCATTAAAGAATATCCTAGCAGTAGAACATAAAAAACAAAGTCAAGGATCCTGGAAGAGTTTCTTGATTCTGATGACATTTTGTAATTATTAGCCATTTAAGTCCTAAACACATAATAGATATTATCGTTAGAGTTCTTTAATTTGATGCCCTAATAATTTTTATTTTTAATTACAAAGTAATACTTATTAATAAGCCTTCGTTGTTTTTCATGGCGTTGGTTTAATTTAAAGCAACATCGGTGCCTCATGTTAAACATGTTTGAGTTAAAGTTGCGAACACGAAAATTACGAGGATTTTAAATTATATTTAAAACACACTAAACAAAAAAAAATACACAAACTGCACATCGATAATTGGGACATCTTTAATTTTTTAACCAATTGAAAATTACAGAAATATAATCGTAACACATAACAAAGTGCAGACTGGTGACAAGAAAATGGTTTAAAAAAAAAAAACACAACGAAATCCTACTATAAGAATTATAGTTTGTAAAAAGTAATTACTGTATTACAAATCAAATCTTATTGTGATAAAATTACTATACATAATAAGGTCCAATAGCGGTCCAGCATGTAACACTATACTGCGTAACCTAAACATGTAGAGAGACCTTGGCTTACGTCATGTGGACTTGAACCTGTGATTACTTTCACCAAAGCTTTCTAGAAATGATCATATCTCGTATCATCCTTTCTCTGTAATTTTTTTTATGTTCGTCTGTCTGCTTATGGCCTATCTGTTCTGTTTATCTGTACTTACCAGTGGAGTATGGTGTTGACTAACATGTATGCACTTGTCAGGGGATACGCCCCGTTTTCTCAATTGTGGAAGCATATAGGAGGATCATCGACAGTTAAATAATCTTTGTAGAGGGGAGTCTTTTAAAAGGAAAGAAAGAAAAGCTTTATTATGAAGTACAAGCAAAACACTGGTATATACAAATATTAAGAGTTACGTTACTACATACTGGGTGGAAGGTCTAGGGACTAGTGTGATCTGGGGCTAAAGCTGAGACATATATGTATAAGAAAAGGATACGATTCTGGGAAGTAGGGAGGTCTTGGAAGGATGCGGTTGCTTACTTAAAAATAACAGAGAACCATCAGGGACTTTCATGAATTCACGAGGCAGGTATACAGTTCTGCTCAACCCCCTTCTACTTTTTCTTAGCATAATATATAATATAATAATCATAATATTCTTAGCATTAAAATAACTGACAAAGCCTTAGAAAAAGGATGACGTAAAAAATGCATGCAATATGCTAAACCTGATAGGAACAAGCAATGAATCATACAAACAATATTTATCAAAATTCCACGGAAAAAAACACGAAACCTCACCTATTTAAGATTTGGTAGAAAATCTTTTCATTAAATGGAATCAATGGTCTCATATTCATACCATTTTTATACTCATTTCACCTAAATTTATTCACTCACTTATTGATAAAATATATAAAAATATTCCTCTTTCGCATGCGAGAAAGGTGACAACCATGTGGAATTGGGAGGCCTCTGGGCTGTTAGTAAATACTTTATGAATGAGCAGGTGAATTAAAATTTTAAATATGGTATGAATGAGAACATTTATCACAATTACTTATTGCCCAATAAGGCGGACTGTAATTTTAGCACAATAAAGAAGTTTCAGCAAAAAAAAAATAAAAATACATCCCGCTCAAATACAAATACGGAAACTCGGGAGATCCCCCACTCCATCAGCCTCATCACCGGATATAAGTATTTGAAGGTAGACCAAGAGCACGAGATTAGCTAACGCATTATTGTAGAAACTTGCCATTGCTAGGACTATTTACAACAGGTCACGAGTCTAGTGACGCTTTAGGGATGCGTGAAGGTGTATGATGACTGTGCTAGGTAAGAGGGTGGGAAAGTTTGGTGAGTTTTGATGAAATTTCGAGAACTATTACTAAAGCTCCATTTGAGAAAAAGGGAAGTTTGAAAATTTTAAATTCACCCAGGTTCAGGTAATTTTTAGAAGCGTGTTAATCCATGACCGTTCGTGTTTACTCGCAGTTTGAACTGTTCATAAAAGCGAGAACTGACTTGTAGTGATCAAGGTAAATGTACCATGACGGGATAGCGTAGCGCGAACCGTGACTGAAAACTCATCTACCTGCTGTCGGCTTTTCACCCGGATCCCTTTGATGCCTACGTCGTATTGAGTGCAGCGCTCAACAGAAGAAACTTTAACATGATAAAATAAACAAACAAGCTGTATAAGTCGAGAACGTACATCTTCATCTTTAACTTAATGTACGTGGCGTTGAGTTGTATCGTTTGGAGAAGAAAATATTACCGTTTTTGTGGTACTGTGATATTCAGAACCCCACCCTCTCCACCGTATGATTCAGCTCTTTATATAAACTCTTGAGTAGTAGCTCTATGGTATCTTAAATGTTATATGTATCTCTATGACTATGTTCAACAGCTCATGGGTGGCAATATTGGCAGATGTGGTTTTTAGATACAGTCTCCCATTAAGTGCTTATGACCCTACTGTAAGAATATTTGTCCTGCCTATCAGAAAAGCGAAGCTGAAGTGCCATCAGGACCCCTGAGCTTGGGGCACGGTTTTCCCCCTCGTGAAGTATTAAAAACAAAACTTAACGAACCTCTCGAAAAGAGCTATAAAATAATAATAATAATCTCGGCTGGGTGTAGTTCGATGACTGAACGAACTACACCCAGCCGAGATATCGAGGCCGATCTCCCGGCCGACTCAACCGAAGCTACAAGACCCCATCTACCTGTTTAAGCAGGGTAGACCTTCCGGCCGAGTGGCCGACTTATTTCAGCCCCCTGCCGGGGCGGGCCAGGCTTGACCTGGCCGACTACAAACCATTGCCTAGGTACCCCTAGGCTCCACCCTCGATAGACTCTCACTACCTTCCCGAATCCACCCGCCTCCTTCAGGCATTCCACACCCTATATCCTTCTCATACACCCTTCAAATGGGGGACTCCCCTTAGTGAAAGGCACTCATTAGCCCAAAATAATTTTGCCACATCCTATTTTATAAGTTTGAGAGCTAAGAAAAAAAAAAAAAAAAAAAAAAAAATATCTTTAATAAGGCGAAAGTTTAGGCATTCCACACCTTAAATCCTTCTCATACATCCTTCAAATGGGGGACTCCCCTTAGTGAAAGGCACTCATTAGCCCAAAATAATTTTCCTTTATTTTTCCCGCATCCAGTTTTATAAGTTTGGGAGCTGAGTAAAAAAAAAAAAAAAAAAAAAAGCGAATGATTTATTTGCTTTGAAGAGAGACCAGAGCTTAGACCACATAGAGCCTTGACGGGGACTGAACGATCCACACCCAGCCGAGAGATCGAGGTTGATCTCCCAGCCGACTCAACCGAAGCACTATGACCCCTTCTACCTGCTAAGGGTGGGTCGATCTCCCGGCCGATAGGCCAACACGAGAGCGGGGCCAGGTATGACGTGGCCGACTACAAACCAATGCCTAGTACCCCTAGGCTCCACCATAGGTAGACTCTCACTACCTTCCCGAACCTATCCGCCTCCTTTATCCTTACCTCCTACATCCTTCAAATAGGACTCCCCTTAGTGAAAGGCACCCATCAATCCAAAATACTTTTCCTTTTATTTTTCCCACATCCTATTTCTTATAAATTTGAGAGCTATGGGGGAAAAAAACCTATAAAACATTAAATTACAAAATTGTTTGGGTCCTTGTGGTCGACATGCCCTAAAACTAATAAAAACATTTAATAAAACAGGTCAAAATGGTTCAAATGGTCAAATTAGCAGGATAAAATATGTTATAAATTAAAATTACGATAAACCATAAACATGTAAGAAAAGTCAAGCATTGTTGAACTTGGTCGTAATGCCTTGCCTAATCGTTTCAAAAATAAAAGCAACTCACCTGACTCAATGGTGAGGCCGTCTGTCAACAGAGCAAATTCCATTGCCATCTCGTCTCAGAGTTTGTTTGCAGTGTCCATTGTCCATCAATTAATACCAGATGCAAAAGATGGCAACCATTTAATATGTCAAAAGCACTTTGGCGTGAAATAAATAAAGATACGAAAATTGACACTCTTCTCGACCAATGTTGAGTAATTTACTATCTTTCTATTCTGTGATCGATATATATATATATTTTTTATATTTTTATTTTTTTAAGTTTTTAACCTTATTAAAAAACAAAAACAAAACCAAGAATAAATATGACCGTGAACTTTTCAATAGAAGACGCCTTTCTCTGAAGATACTGGAAGACAAGTGAGTGGCCTATCCTTCATTCTGACCAGTGACCGTGGTAAACTAGCCGTGTCGACCTGTGCAGCTTCACAGTTTGTTAGCTGTAATCGGTGCATTCCATTGTTTATGCATCAATGCACTTCAATGGCTCGGCCACTTTTACGATTACATAGTATTAATTAATTATAAATGTACACTGTATGTTACACATACACTGGATACTAGTGTGCATTATGAATATGCATGCTAGTTATGAGGTTTGATATTTTTCTCTCTTTCATTGTTGCTATAAATAGAAGGGAACGCAAGCCCACAAAGAGAGGCGACCACCCAGCCCACTATCGCCCAATCAGTCTCCTCCCTCACATGGGGAAGATTCTCGAAAAGATAAAACTGAACTACCTGAAGGAGTATCGTTCGGAAAATTCTGTCATTCCTTACGAACAGATAGGTTTTAAGGCACATCTGAGTACAGAACATCCGCATGTGAAGGTACAGACGGAAGCCACCCTAGGTATCAACAAGAACACCGCAACTGCTATGATCTCGTTCGACTGCACGCAGGCTTTCGACTCAGTGTCCCTCGGGATGCTGTCCCGACAGCTTTTCGACTAGGAATGCCCAGAGCAGCTATACACCATGTTGGTTTAGTTGGTGATTGCCTCTCTAACCCATTCCCTCTGACTTGTGGAGTTTCTCAGGGAGCGGTTTTGTCTCCGGTTCTTTTCAGCATGTACATATCTGAAATTGTTGGGACAAACTATAAGAAAGCTACGGTAATCGCTTTCGCCGACGACATTGCGGTTTACAGCAGCAGCATGTGTGCACAAAGAGCTCTTACACAGGCCGAGTCAGTTTGTAACGTTATCAGTGACAGATCGGGCATGTTAACCGTCAGTGTAAACACCGGGAAGACCGACTGCGTAATCTTATCCCTTCAAAAGGGGAAAAAATCCTTCCCAAAATCATATAGTATAGGAGGGCAAGAGAACTCATCGGCTTTCTCAATGCACTATTTGGGTATAAAAATGGATAGGCATCTCCATTTATCTACTCATTTTAGTAATAAAATAGAAAAAGTACGACACAGGTCTTACCGGCTATCGCACTTGCTAACTTCACCCAACCTGTTGCTTCGTCTCAAACTTATGATCTATAAATGTGTCCTCCGGCCAGCTCTGCTGTGCGGTGCCCCTCTATTTAACCACTTGACTGACAATACAGCCAAATGTCTCCAAAATTTCCAGAATGGGATCATGCGAAAAGTGGTTCGACATACCTCTCTCGAGAGGTTAAAGAACGCTGACCATCACCCGTTGCTTGGTGTGCCATCGGTGGGTGACTTCATCCGCCGGAGACACATCAAGTTTTTTGACTCGTTGCAGCACTTAACCAACCCAGCGTTTAACACTATGACCCCACCACCCAACCCGCATCGATAGCAACAGACTGTCAGGGAAAAATTAGGTTAAGAATTAGTATGTAAGTTATTTTAAGTTTGATCAAAAAGGTGAGCCCCATCACCTTTCTTAGAGTCAGTTCTGTCCAGTCAAGTATAATGTGTATCATTATACTTGTTTATTATATAATATAATTTTTATAAAAGAAGGAAACTTATAAAAAACTTAATCGAAATTTATATATATGGGTTGTTTTGATTGGATTAGAGGTTTTTCAATGAAGGAGACCATTTCCATTCGCTTTTGCAGGGTAATGCACACCACAACAGACGGGGAAGGGGGTTGCCAAGGATATTACCTCAGTATATCAGTACTCGAGGGAAATCTCAGGGCAAAACAGATTAATTCCCACTTTGGTGAGACAACGAAAATGTTACTGCGGTGGACTCTAGTTTCCGAATAAACTGGGGGAATTCACGCAGAAACTCAAAATTAGTTTCGGGATCTCCGTTTTTCAGTCTTGTTGGTTGATTTCATCAACAGTTTTATCGGGGTAAATGACTAATGTACTAATTGAGATCAAATGAAAGAAAAAAAAACTTGAAAAAAACTGTTTGCAACGGAAGTATACACCCAAAAACTACAAACCATTTTTTAAAGGGGTTACTTTGTGGTCTGATTCTGATTGTATATGATGCCATCATTATTATTGGCTATTAATGAATATATGGAAAATTTTTAAACATTCTAGTTACACCAATAGGGTTCCTGAACCTTTTTGAACTTGTTAGCTATTGTTGACTGCATACAGTGCCGATAAGCGATGAGCGGAATAATAAGCCACTAATGCCCCAACACATATTGTACATTATTCATTAGGATGTCACCATATTCGATTTAATATAATAATAGTACTGGATATGTATTTATTTTTCAACTATTTTCATCATCTTAAGGCATTAAGTGAAACATCCAGCCAAAACTTTCTCCATACGAAAAACGGGTTAGCTAATGTTATAAGCACAACTGTCATGTTTTTAATATGGCCTTAAAGACTCACCCAATTTGGAGATCATTAAACATTTTCTAATTACATAAATAAATTTTAATTTATCATTTTTTGCAATCTGTTTGACTTTATTTTTTAATCGAACGGATTGCGACAGCATAGTTATAGAAAAACAAAATTACAGAGTAAAATCATTCAAACCCGAAAGAGGTCATGGGGTCGATCTTATCTTTGTATATATCTTTATCTTGTGTGTATTTTATCATAGCTTTGTAAGACTACTAAATCTGTAGGTTATAGAATACATCAAGTAAACATTATTACCTATGCAAGCGCATTAGTCAATGAACTTTCAAATATATTTTCCCGTATTTTGAGGTAAAAGGTCAATCAGTACTGATACAATCCTTCCTTAAGAAGTAAGGCCTTATTATCTTAAAGATAATTTATATATTTAACTGTTTAAATAATATTTAGACATTTAGAAATGTATCAATATTAGTTCACCGGTTCGGTTTTAGTGAATTAACAACAGAATAATGGACCATTTTTACTCAAAATGTTTACCTTGATGAACTTGTTGACTTTCAGAGTTTATTGCACATTTGTTTTGCTTGCTTTTTGCAATAAATGGTCTTCTGAACCAGTTGTCCATTCATTTCATGGCCTAAGGAACCTTATTTTGCACATAATTACGCCTTTTGAACATTTTGAGCTAAATTGCACGAATCCGGTTTTTATTGCGAAATTGATCTAATTCAATTTTAAAGCAAAATACGAAAAAATCAACTAAATAAAATTCCTTTTTAGAAATGAAATCATATTGTTAATATTAAATAGGTATGTATTAATTTCATTTTATTTAACTTGTACATTTACAATGTAGAGAAATGATTATATGATTATGAGGTTTATATACCTCAGTCGTCATGAAATAGTTTATGTTTTAACAATGTTACTTTTTCATTTAACTTATTTACTATCTTTGATACGTTTGTGTTTTGATTATTTTAATTATAATTATTATCTTTTATTTAAGTCTTATTGGATTGTTGTATTTCTTTTATTGTGTTATTGTTGCTTCTAAACATATAAATCTATGTATCTTGTTTTTAATTGTGGTCCTGCGTTGTCTGAATAGGCAAAACGTTAACTGCCGAATAAATATCTGAAATTATAAAGACCTCTTTAAAAAAAACTATATTTGGTATAAGACAAATGTACAATTAGATATGATTGTAAACTAAGAGCAAACTAGTCACATGAATGCCTGAAGGGAATCGACACTCTGGCTTATGCCTAAGGGGTATTTATAGTAATGATGATAGTACAGATATTACTGAAATGTCGTGGGAGACAAATACTCAGAATGGAGGTCTGGGAAAGGAAAATAAGTTATTGATAATTACAATAGAGCTGATTATAAGTTAAGGGATACAGTTCTTAGGATGTTATTGATAAAGATACATATATATATTACATAACTGCTGATCACTTCAGATATTAAGGAGTACAAAATAAGGCAGACTACATGTGGTTCATTTCTCAGTTCTTGTCGAGATTTCCTAAAGTGTTTTATGTTTATAATGCCAAAGTGTCTGATAAAAACGGAAACAATGGATAAATGCTTATCTTGAATAAAAAAGTGATAGGAAGGTGGTATTTCGTTCGTGCTGTGAGAAAACTAAAGGACACGACAGTAAGTTTTTTATTTATTGAATTATTTTAAACGTAACCTACTTTCGTTTTTTTTTGTTTTTAGTTTTGCATAAACAACTATGACTTAAATAAAAACCTGTCCAACGCTGTCGATAGATTCATTCCAACCACCCTCCAACAAGAACCAGTTTTACGATGATTTGTGTCAAGCATTAACCCATAATTAATATTCCTTTTTTTTTCAGCTGCAGTTTTTTTCATCCTTTTTTCCGAACGTTTTTCAAGGCTTACACTCAAAAGAATTCAGCGGTAGAAAGTACCTTAAGAGAAAACTATTTGGAAGGTGTTTTTTATTCGACGAGGGAAAAGAGCACGTAGGACATTTGTAATCTTCTTGTTAGCATTCTCCGTCCGCAAATCAAACCGACTTCGTTATTTTCCTACCTTTTAATACCCACTATAAAACAGTTTCACGTTTCATTAACGACTGCCTAATGATTTTTTTCAAAAATATTGAACTCCAGAGCAAAATCCTTCTGTTAGTCTCAGATGCTCTAAGCCATTTACTCAAATATAATCCACGCCGCGTGCTTACCTCATGGGTTGAATTGAGTGCTTGAGAAAGCACTTGAAATTTTTCCGGAAGTAAATAAACTTGTGAACAATGGAAAAAAATGGTTTTAAAATCTCCATCTCGGGTGGTGAAGTATCGTAATGTAATGCAATGTTAACTTCCGACGCAACCTGTTTTTACACGATGGGGGGTGAACATGGTTAATTGCAGCACTGTTTTACGCAGAAAATTTGTTGCTGACGTAATAAGGGGCATTTACTATTGTTCTCAGGACTTTTGATCCAAAGGATTGGATACGCTTGATGTTCGACTTTTTTGCTGTCCCCCATAGCTCTATTCCGTATGTCCAGATTGGCTTGAGTATAACTTTGTAGATTAGTATTTTATTTTCTATTGAGAGATGGCATATCCTTCGAAGTAGTCTGTACAGTTGTCGAAAGCATCATTGTCTTTTTAGGCTCGTATGTGGGTTCCAGGTCGACAGAGGGTGAAGGTAATGTGGAAACGTTTTGCTTCATTGACTTTAATCCATCATCGGTTGTACCAATACTCGATCTCATCAAGGTGTTTTTGAAGGTTATGGAATCTATATCGGGTCTGGGTGACTGAAGTGTCATTTGCAAATGTGGCCAAGAAGGTATTGGGGGTAGAGGGACATCAGCGCTGTATAGGTTATTGAGTATGGGACCCAGGACACTACCCTGTGGAACTCCTGCTTTTATGGGATAGCAGTTAGAATATTCCAAGCCACAGCGGACTTGGAAGAAGCGGGTTGAAAGGTAAGTCTGTAGAATTAGGGTCTCCGGTAAATATATTTTGAGTTTGTAGAGCAAAACTAAAATTAAAAAAAAAAATTAAAGGACTTCATGAACGAATTAGAAGAAAGTGAGACTCAATCAATCATAAACGTAAAAAATATTCTTAATTCGCCATAAATTGCATCCGATTCAACATTTATTAAATCCCACCTATCCATCCAAACAAATGCTCTAAAAAAAAAATTGGAATCTAGAAATCTCAACTTAAATTCACAGTCAAAATTGAAAACGACGGGGGAAGAAAATTCGACTTCATAGTAGAAACAAAAAACATCAAGAACCTTCTATAATCACCTGCTACGATTATTTCCCGATAACTTCGATAGATGTGGGACATCCTCTAGCACAGTCATTGCACTGTGCCACTCATCCCTATAATCCTCCTCGGAGACTGAAACGGCAGTGGCCTCGTGACCTACTATAAACGCGTGACAGTGGGAGTCCTGGCAATGGCCAGTTTCTCCAATCATGTCCTATTGTATGAATGAGCGAGTGAATGATGCTGTAAATATGGTATGAATGAGATCATTTATCTGAATTATTATTGCCTTATAAAAGGCAGATTGTAATTATTGCACAATAAAGATTGTTATAGATAAAGATGTGGGACGATCGTTTTAATGTTAAACGACGCAATTTTGTTGAAAAAAATTTAGAAATTTACGACATCGTACATTTTTATGAAAGTGTTATTTGGTACTTAATACCCCAACAGTATGTAAGGCAAATTTATAACATGTAAATAAATTTTATTCTTCCATTACGTGTTATTATTTTAAAAATTTATTATACCAAAACAATTGTTGTACATTTAACAAAAAAGATGATTTTTGCACGTTTAAGGTGTTATATGCACGATTTTCCTCGTTTGAGTTTTTCTCTGCACGTTTCCGGTGCATCCGATCCCAAGACACGACTCAGACTGAACTTGGGCCAGAACTAACAATGACCCTGGGATGAGCGGAGAGAGATTGGCCATTATATCAGATCACATACTCTCCATAGCTTTCTACATAGTCGCCTCCTTTCTAGAAATTAGCCGTTGCCTAGAATTGATTGCACGCTGCTCGTTCTAATTGTACCTGTAAAGCTTTCAGGTACCTACCATTCCCTCTTACGACAACGTAACAAGTTACACAGTACAGTCTGCAAGAAGCTGCCAGGTTGGCGTAATACCGCACTGTCATTCCTACTGATGACACATAATGAAATCCCATGAGTTACATGCGAGTTATGAATGTTACGGATCAGAAAACGAACAAGTCTGATTCTTAACGGAACAGGTTAATTAATTAAAAGAAGTATATAGGCTCAACTGGAAATGATCAAATACAGTCATTTAAGATTTGTTTAATGTTGATGTAGGTTGAGCATGTGACTTTGACAATTTCTTCAAATGACTTTGGAAAAGACATGAAGTTCAATTGTGCATGCAAATCCGTTACTCTAAACAAAGCCAATAATTTCTTAAGCTGTTAAGATTAGAAGGCTCGTTACCATGTCACAAAGAACATACCATTTCTCAAAATTTAAATAATGATCAGGACTTAGGGCATAATATATTATGAAGATTTTTTAGGTATAATTAAACCTGAAATCCGGGATTGAAGATTTTCCACTTTCCTTACCATTGTCTGAATTTAATACAGTATTTTCAAACAGCCAAGAAACCTCCCAAATCCACATGATTGTCACCTTCCTCGCATAGAAAAGAGGAAACACTGGATACGAGCCAGTAGAGGCTGACCAAGATCATGAGAGCCACAGACGCTCAGGACACGATTGAAGAAACTGGGCATTGCCAGGACTCCCACTCATTTATAGCAGATCACGAGGCAGCTGCCGTTTCAGTCTCCGAGGAGGATTATAGGGATCTGTGGTGCAGTGCAATGTGCTAGGGAATTAGGGTGGTTACTATGGAATTTCATGAACATGGAAGGGATTAGTTCAAGAATGTAGGGTATATTAAATTCATTATGAAGGGTTCTGTTGCTGACGTAATAAGGGGCTTTTACTATTGTTCTCAGACTTTTGATTGAAAGGATTGGATGCGCTTGATGTTCGACTTTTTGTTACGATCTAGTTTTTTTTTGTGGTAAGTTTTTACATATAGATCTTATATTAAATAAAGATAAATTAAAATATATGTGTACATCAACGAACGAGTGATGATATTAGTTTTTGTTTTATTTCAGGCTAGATCGATTTCATATCAGCATATTTTTATCATGCATACATTGGAAGAAATTGATTTGAACTTGAATTTGAAGAATTCCAATCAAAACTCTAAAAACAGTAGTTAATGATCTTCATTGCGATGTCAATATGCTTGATCTCATCCCCTGTAAGTTCGTGAAATTCCTTGAGAATGTTCCCAATCACCCTAATCTCTGAGCATAGTCACTGTACAACTTTAAATATCCCTACAATCCTTCTCAAAGATTAGCGCACACTGGCCTCTCGAACTGCTATAAATTCATGCCAGTTGGAGTCCTGTGAATGGCTCGATTCCGCCCTCATGGTGATCCCATCATTATCAAAGGTACTCTGATATGTATTATCAGAATGGACAAATGTTACCATGTCACAAAGAACATACCATTTCTCAAAATTTAAATAATGATCAGGACTTAGGGCATAATATATTATGAAGATTTTTTAGGTATAATTAAACCTGAAATCCGGGATTGAAGATTTTCCACTTTCCTTACCATTGTCTAAATTTAATACAGTATTTTCAAACAGCCAAGAAACCTCCCAAATCCACATGATTGTCACCTTCCTCGCATAGAAAAGAGGAAACACTGGATACGAGCCAGTAGAGGCTGACCAAGATCATGAGAGCCACAGACGCTCAGGACACGATTGAAGAAACTGGGCATTGCCAGGACTCCCACTCATTTATACCAGATCACGAGGCAGCTGCCGTTTCAGTCTCCGAGGAGGATTATAGGGATCTGTGGTGCAGTGCAATGTGCTAGGGAATTAGGGTGGTAGACATCCAGAGAAGAAGAGTGTAAATTATCGGGAAAGACCACGTCAGCGAATCAGAGCACGAAGGTCATAGCCGACTGACTCGTGGCCAGTGTTGATTACCGAGGAAGCCAGAAGAGAATGTAGCCAGTGTAATACAGTGCTGATGAACATCAGGAATGTTACAGAAGGATATCCTACAAGAAGCCGAAGAAGTTCTCAAACAGTTAAATTCAACTATAGGTTTAACAGCACATTTTACGATTTATAAAAGGGGAAAAAACAGAGCCCGGTGTTATCACATATTTGCGCGTATTATTTAAATGGTTGTGTGAAAACCTTCACGAATCAGTGTAATCAGATCCAATCAAACCAAATTTTATTTTCCATATGTTGTTGATAAATGCATTTGTATCTTAAACTTATATGCATATGTTGATGGTTCTAATTACAAATGCAAGCTTGAAGATGAAATCCCAGATTACAATCGTAGGTTGATGTAAAATGACGTAGCACTTCATAATTGACTTGCATTTCACGGCAAAACGACCGGAGCACCTGGATTAAACCGGTAAGTCTGTAGGATTAGGAAAAAGGGTCTGTGGTAAAAATATTTTGAGCTTGTAGAGCAAAACTAAAATTAAAAAAAAAAAAAATTCAAGGACTTCATGAACGAATTAGAATAAAGTGAGACTCAATCAATCATGAACGTAAAAAATATTCTTAATTCACCATAAATTACATCCGATTTAACATTTATTAAATCCAAACAAACGCTCTCAAAAAAATTGGAATCCAGAAATCTCAACTTAAATTTACTGTTTGAAATTCTTGATACTGTTCAAAAGAGTTGAAGAAAAATTGAAAACGACATGGGAAGGGAATTCGACTTCATAGTAGAAACAAAAAACATCAAGAACCTTCTATAATCACCTGCTACGAATATTTCCCGATAACTTCGGTAGATATGGGACGATCCTTTTAAATGTTAAATTCACGAATCAGTGTAATTAGATGCAATCAAACCAAATTTTATTTTCCATATGTTGTTGATAAATGCATTTGTATCATAAATTTATATGCATATGTTGATGGTTCTAATTGCAAATGCAAGCTTGAAGATGAAATTCCAGATTACAATCGTAGGTAGATGTAAAATGACGTAGCACTTCATAATTGACTTGCATTTCACGGGCACAACGACCGGAGCATCTTGATTGAACCGGCTGTTACATGGAAAATCTTGATATCCTGGTAATTACCTTGATACATATTTGGATGTAAGGCCAAAAGGTTAGACAAAAGTATATTAAATAATGAATAAAACAACGTTAAGCAATCATCTGACTTCAATACTTATGTTATTGTATATTATCAAAAAGTTCTAAATTTATCGTTAGACGTAAGTTATAAGTAAAAGTGTGTAACTCGTGTCCTTGCTGTTCCCCCCTTAGGAAAACTCTGACAGCACACAATTTCTTAAAACGTCTTTACAAAAAAATTTGTGTCCGAATATCCTGAAAAAATTTTAAATGGGTACGATTTGATTGTTCTTAGTGACAATTACCACTTTCCGATGATTTTAATGAATTCACTCCGAAAAGTGTGTAAATCGATGTAGAAAGATCATTTAAATCATTCAAATTATAAAACAATAATGTTAGGTGAATAGGTTTCTCTGGAATTCGGGAACTCATCTGATATTCAATTGTAATGCAGAAAACGTTATTGATGATTCTATTAACTTTTTTTTTTTATTGTCAGTTTTAAAATGCTAAGAACGGGGAAGTGGAAGGGCTTCAGCAGAACCCTTGTTATTTTTAAGTAAGCAACCGCATCCCTCCAAGACCTCCCTACTTCCCAGAATCGAATCCTTTTCTTATACATATGTCTCAGCTTTAGCCCTAGTTGGGCCTAGATATTCCACCCAGTATGTAGTAACGTAACTCTTAATATTTGTATATACCAGTGTTTTGATTGTACTTCATAATAAAGTTTTTCTTTCTTTTCTTTTAAAAGACTCTCCTCTAGAAAGATTATTTGACTGTCGATTGGTTTTATTTTTTAAATAAGGTTTATTTACATTTTTTTATTCCTTTTTACATATTTTTTTTTTATGGATCTAAAGAAAGTGTTTTATACTCAGCCATTTTGATTTAACTTAATCATAAATATTTTCAGATACTTTTACTTACCAGTTCCTGCTGCACACCTTAATAGTACATAAATAGTGCACACCATGTGTGTTGCGTTGCAAAAAGAGGACATCGCCGAATTAGTATTCCCGGTAAACATTTAAGTATATATTTCCATGCAGTTACATTACAGCCGGCTTCACATGCGTGCCAGAAAACACAATTACCAGGAACAGTTACGAACTCGATTTCTACTGCATTATTTAGCAACATACTTCATGACTGTTACTGCAGACCGCTCATTGAAGGTTTGATGAATGACGTTCCACTGTACTCTAATGAATCACTTTTATCAACTGTTATCGTATAGTATATTAACCGTTCTTTTTTGAGTGGAAAAAACTTGACTTTGTACTTTTTTTCCCCTCCCCATAGCCCCTTTAAATTTACAGATAATTATATACAATAGATCCTCAGGTGAATATACTTACAAACTATTTATGTATTCCCTGTAGCGTCACTAAATTATATAAAGGTTTTGTTATTTTATAAAAACTATATAATGGAATAAGCAAGTATGATACACATTATACGTGACTGGACTGAACTGACTAATAAAGGTGATGGGGCTCACCTACATACTAATCTTTCCCCAACAGTCTGTTGCCATCGATGCGGGAGGGGTGGAGAGGTCATAGTGTTAAACACCGGGTTGGTTAGGTGCTGCAACGAGTCAAAAAACTAGATGTGACTCCGGCGGATGAACTCACCCACCGACGGCACACCAAGCAACGGGTGCAGGTCAGCGTTCTTTAAACTCTCGAGAGAGGTATGTCGAACCACTTTTTGCATGATTCCATTCTGGAAATGTTGGAGACATTTGGCTGTTTTGTCAGTCAAGTGGGTAAATAGCGGGGCACCGTACGGCATTTATATATCATCAGTTTGATACGAAGCGACAGGTTGGGTGAAGTTAGCAAGTGCGAAAGCCGGTAAGACCTGTTGTAGTAAGATGACGCGTGCATCAATTTTCAAAGGCTGTTCCTTTCTACCATCACCGAGAGTGAACTGATGATCACAGTTGTCCCCTCACTCACACACTGCCTGTTTCCAAGATATACGTGACTATTACACTCCGTACTCAGTTAGATGTTTGTCGAGAGGTAAGTAGCGAGACCAGACGGGTGTCTTGTACTCCCTGATCGGCGAAACAGTGCTAACAAATTGCTACGTGCACGACTTATCTAAAATATAAAATAGTCTTAATGTTTCAAGTTTGTTTGTGTCTAAAACTTTTTAGAGTGTAGTTTTTATTTTTTTTTTAAATCTTCTGTTAAAAGCTTAATTTTCCGTGGAGCCCTCCCATGTGTTAGCATTCTTCTGGAAAATAGAAGATCTTGAGTTCCGTGGTCTCAATTGAGGTTATAGCAAATATATTTGTTTTTGGATCGCTTGGCGATCTATGGTGTTATTGTGAATTCAAATCTTATTTTTTCCATATTTATTTGAAGTGTTTAAAAAATGTTTTATAATATGATTTTATCCGTCTGGGTAATCCTTTGGCGTAGGTAATGTTTTTGCTGTGAACAAAGACTCAATTTCGTTTCTCCGTATAGGAAAGAAACGACATTTTAAGGCTTTATTTCGAATATTATAGATTTGAATATTATCATTTTAACTTACAGAACACAAAATTTCACTTTAAACTTTAACGATCTCTTTATAACCTCTCGTTAAGACATTTAATAGTCCGGTGCCACCGCTCAGGTCATCCGGGCACGGCGGATTTTTAAATTTAGAAAAATGTTACAAGACTTGTTCTTTACATATATATATATATATGAAATATATATGAAAAATTTCTCTTTTGGATAGTAGCCAATGTTCAATAAATACAGCGAACTCCTTATATAGCCGGATGTCGGACATCGGAAAGGGCTCTCACTTAGTTGACACCCGGACTGAAAAAAGGTAAGATGTGAGCTGGATAGATGAGTTATCCAACCCCAAAGGTGGCTGGAGAAGGAAGGGAAGGGAGAACCGAGAGCCGATCGACAAGAGTACGCGGGCGAAAGTTCTCACTGACGCACTCTGGTGCAATTACGCCATTGCGTAACCCAGGTCAATGAAAATGCCTGTTCCGGTTCCGGCAGCTGCACTTTGCAGAGGACGTCCTTGCATCGTCTGTTGTACAGCTGATGGACAGTGTTATCGGGAATGCCAGCGTCTATGGCACCTCCTCAAGGGACATCTGTCCCCGATCTATTTTTCATGAAACCTATTATTTTATTTATGCATTTTACAGAATAAAATTTTATTCGAAGCATTTTTTTTTTCATAACACCTGTTTATTAAAAATTACGGAATTGAATATAGATTCTATATAAATGAATCTATTTACAATAGGCCCTGTAGCTTGGCTACATTTTATACAATTTTTATTAATTTTACATTGGGATAAGTGATCGTTACTATAATATACATTATACGTTGATTGTCTAAACACGTTTAAAAGTGATGGGGGTCATCTTACTAACTTACATCTAACTAACAGCAAAATCTTAACCTGATTAGCCCCGACCATCTGTTGCCATCGATGGGGGAATGGTGGGGTCCGACAACGATGCGTTGGCACTGATCTTTTAAATTGGTTTATTATGGTAAATAAACAGGTTACGAAAGACCCCCAGTGGGGGTCATAGTGTTAAACACTGGGGCTGTTAGATGCTGCAACGAGCTAAAAAACCGAGTGAGTGGAAAGAGATAGAACAGTGGACGAAGAAAAAAATTCTCGGCATTTAAAAAATATTGTTAAAAATTAAACAGAAAAAAGACACATGAGCCCACGGTGCCAAATTGCTTACGTAGAACCATGGACAGGTTCAGCGAATGCATTTATTTACTAAAAGAATAAAACAAATTGTTTTTTTTATGATTCGTTGCATCCTCCTTATTGCACTTCAGTAGCCGCGTTGGCTATTTCATGCTAATTTCTTGGGAACTAATGACAGATTTCACCGCTACTCTCACGAAATGTTTCTCGTTACTTCAACGGTTTAAACTACTAGACCCGTTTCTTTTTATTTTCTCGATCACAAAACTTCACTTCAATTTACCTCTATTCTTAATTGTCAATAGCTAAAAAAAAACCCATAAAATCAAAATAAATCTAAACGGACAAGGAGATTAAAATGATCCAAGTGAAAAAATCCAATCTCGAAAAAATCCAGTGAAAAACATCTGCTCAGTTAAAAATTTACAGATTCCGATCTGTGACCTTAAGGTTAAAGAAACGAAGCGATATTGACTTATTAAAAATATCTTTATCCGGATAGTTTCCATTATTGCATCTTATCTAAGAGTTTGTGAGTTCAATGCGGGTGTGATAGAACAAGTCACATACCAAAAAAACGCGTGGACAGGATACGTAAAAGCACATTTGTGGTTACTGATCGAAGTATTGACACACACGTTGCTTCTATTAGAAAGGTATGCGTTATCCAATGCAAGTCCATGCATAAATGCACTAATGCGCTCATTAGTACTGCAAATGGAAATGTGAAGTGTTAATGGCTGAAAAGACTTATAATAGAATATTGTCTTGTCTAAAATGTAATCAGCACTTTTTTCCTTTAAAGGAGGGAGTAATTACTTGAAGTGCCAAATGAATCCCCTGCGGACGTAGATAACTTCTTAAACGACTAGATACAAACAGAGATGCAATTTTTTTATATTGGGAATACGAGTTAGACATAAAGATATTATAACATTGGTAAAGAGATGGAAATTGTATCTTTTGTACAATGAAGCGTGAGTTAATATTATATTACATTATATTGAAAGATGTATGTTGTGCTAAAATTACAATCTGCCTTATTAGGCAATAAGTAATTGTGATAAAAGTTCTCATTCATATTTAAATTTTTTATTCACTCGCTCATTCAAATACAAACAGCCCAGAGACCTCACAAATCCACATGGTTGTCACCTCACTCGTATGCGAATGAGGAAGCGGAGTAAGTAAATATTAGTATAATATTATCAGAGAGAATCTAGTATCCGTAGTTTTTAATAAGAAATTTCTAAACTAGTTGATGAAATGATAAAAATTAACTTTTTTCTGTGACAAGTTTCTTAGGGGTAACTAATATAAATCCAAAATCTGTCCAAAGTAGCTATTAAACTTAGGGTAAGTTCGTTATAAATCTGTGACTGAAAGAAAATTCAAACTTTCGCGAAAAGAGATACCTACCAATTTCTAGATGTTTTTTTAAAGAAACAATTTTTTACCAAGAACGATTTTTTAAATATTGAAGAGATAATTTCATTGAATCTGGGCTAGATCTCGAACTAGTTAGATATTAGGATATCGAAAATTGGGAGGATAGAAAAATGACGGACGGGTGGAAGTTTAGAATTCCAAAGATTTTTTTTTTTTTGTTTTCCCATAGCTGTCAAACTTATAAAAAATAGGATGTGGGAAAAATAAAAGGAAATTATTTTGGATTGATGGGTGCCTTTCACTAAGGGGAGTCCCATTTGAAGGATGTATGAGAAGAATATGGGGGTGGGATGCCTAAAGGAGGCGGGTGGGTTCAGGAAGGTAGTGACAGTCTACCTATGGTGGTAGATTGTTTTTGTTTTGTTTTTTCCCCCTTTTTTTTCTTAGCTCTCTAATTATAAGATTAAGGATGAGGGAAAAATAAAGGAATATTTGGGTTGAGCGGATCCTTGTACTAGGAGTACCTGCTTGAAGGTGATGTGAGGGAATTAAGGAGTGTGGGAAGCCTCGGTAGAGGTTGATTGTTGTGGTACAGTGGTGAGAGTCCACTGGTGGCTGGGTCTAGAGTCCCTCCAGGCATGTAGTGCAGTCTTATTTAGTCGGTTAGAAGTGTTGGGTGTCCGTTAGAGGCTTGTTGTTAAAAAGAGATTGTTTTTTTTTTTTTCTTAGCTCTCAAACTTAAAAAATAGGATGTGGGAAAATTATTTTGGGCTAATGAGTGCCTTTCACTAAGGGGAGTCCCCCATTTGAAGGATGTATGAGAAGGATATAGGGTGGGGTATGCCTAAAGGAGGCGGGTGGAATCAGGAAGGTAGTGAGAGTCTACCGAGGGTGGAGCCTAGGGGTACCTAGGCAAGGGTTTGTAGTCGGCCAGGTCAAGCCTGGCCAGCCCCGGCAGGGGCCTGAAATAAGTCGGCCTCTCGGCCGGAAGGTCGACCCTGCTTAAACAGGTAGATGGGGTCTTGTAGCTTCGGAGATCGGCCTCGATCTCTCGGCTGGGTGTAGATCTTCAGTCTCCGTCAGGGTTCCCACTTAATCAGGGTTACCACTTAATCAGGGTTCGATCACGTCCATCTGTCTCCAGGCTTCGGCGGTCCAGCAGTGCTTCCATCTGACGGGCATTGGTGGTGGTTGAAGGTCGGAGAATAGTGGGTTGTGGCTGTGTCGGAGTGAGTTGAAAAATTTGATGTGTCTTCTCTTGATGAAATCTTGAATGGGGAGCACTTCAAATTTTTTATGCATCTCCTCTGCCTTCATTCGGTTGAACGGGGTATGTCTGAGGGAGGTGCGGAGAACTCTGTTCTGAAATTGCTGGAGCGTTTTGAGAGTGTTAGGAGTCAGATACTTGAAGAGAGGGGTCCCATACATTAAAGCAGGTCTTAGGACGCTCTGGTATATCAGCAACTTGAGGCGTACCGATAAAGCCGGGCTGTGAAGTAGGTGTCCGAGGCTGAAGAATTGGATTTTGATGAAAGAGATTGTTAAAAAGTATGAACGATAAAGAGCGGTCAAAGGAAGTGACTCTGCGAGAGGGAGTGGATGTATGATAATCAAGTTTGCAGGACTGGGTGGAGGAGTAAAATCAAAAGATTTTTGATGGTTAGGTTTTGGTAAAGGAAAGTATCAAAGAGATATTGTGACTGGTCAAGGAAAATAGCAACTCAGTATAGCGTGGGTCTTTCAGGCTCTCAAAATCAAACCATAGTAGTTCATAAGAGCATTGGGTCAGTAGTTTGATCCATTAGGCTAAAAATAAAACTAGCTTTATGAAAAATGATAAAGTGTCATTAATAAATTTATAAGTAATAAAAATAAGTACATAAAAGTAATTTGATACATTAAAGCACCCGAGATCCTGATTTATATTATGTACCGTTAAACTACAGGCGCTGACTACGTGGATAATTACGTGAAATCATTAAAGCTGTAATAAAACATTTTTTTTCACAGCCCTAATATCGGGATGATATTTCGCATGAAATTTTGCTCGATTACAATAATCGTTACTGTTAACAAAATCGCTTTCGTACCCATAAAGAAACACTTTTGGACACACTTCAAGTCTCTTTAACTTTAATGTTTACGTCAGGTATGGGCAACCTTTGACATGTTATGGGCCAAACTTTAGTGTGCAAATACGTTCGCGGGCCGCGTTTAAAAGTAGTGCATTTTAAAGTAGTGTTCATAATTTTTAGCGATAGATATCAGTCAGCCATGAAATAATACGACAATGTTATTACAACACAATTTATTAAAATAACAAAATGAAATGAAAAAATAGGTACCTACAGCATTAAATTAAATCGTTAAATTTAGAATTGTTACAAACTACGAAAGTTAAATAGCGACACCGAAATCAATGAGACACTTGAGCTTGAATTTGGGAAACTAATTCATCGATGTTTGGATTAATTCCACTGGTACAAAGACGTAAAGAATTTTCCAAATTATCGTTTATCGTCAGCCTTGTACGATGTTTTGATTTATTAACTTTCATCAATGAAAAGAACTGTTCGCATTTATAAGTACTGCCAAACGCACAAATCAATCTTCTTGCAAATTTTCTAAGCTGCGGAAAATGGTCTTCTTCGAGGTATTTTTTGTAGAAATCGCACAACTCCACGTCTTCAAATTTAGATTTTAGGAGTGAGTTTTCTTGAATCTCGATCAACTCCATTTGCAAGTGTATTGGAGCATTTTGTACATTACTTTTTGTTGGAGTAGCAAATAAATTGAAACAGTCTTCCATGTGTTTGAAATCGCTAAATCTGATCGAAAATTGCTCCGACAGTAACTTGAGTTCTTCAGCATATTGAGCGTAAGCAATATTTTCATACGCAGAGAGCGTGGTGAAATGGTAACTGTTACCAGACAGCATATGTGCCTCCCACAAGCGGATTTTGTTCTGAAACGCTTTCAAATGGCTGTACAAATCATTTACTAACTGTCCTTGTTTTTGAAGTTTCAAATTTAAATCATTCAAATGGCCTGTAAGGTCGACAAGAAATGCTAAGTCACATATCCATTTTGCGTCACTCAATTCAGATAGTGGTTTATCTTTTATTTGCATAAATTCTGCTATCTCATTTCTAAGCTCGTAAAACCGTTTCAGCATTTTCCCTTTGCTTAGCCATCTGACTTCACAATAATATGTTACGTCGTCATACTCGGCTGATATTTCATCCAAAAACGCCTTGAACTGACGATGGTTAAGCCCTCGGGATCGAATAAAATTGATGGTTTTTACTACCACATTCATAACATTCTGGAGTCGAATGGACTTAGAACACAAGTTCTGTTGGTGGATAATGCAATGAAGGACTATCAAACCATCTTTTTGCACATTTAATTCAGTTGCTTTTTCATTCAAAATTCCGATGAAACCTTTACGTAAGCCGACCATAGAAGGTGCACCATCTGTGCATACTCCAACTAATTTCGACCATGGCAAGCCAAAACTTATGAATACCTTTTGAACTTCATTAAAAATGTCCTCTCCTGTAGTGGTTCCTTTTAGCGGCTGTAAAGCAAGCAATTCCTCAGTAATAGTGAATTCTTTATCAACACCTCGAATAAATATAGCCAGTTGAGCTATGTCAGACAAATCGGTGCTCTCGTCTAATGCTATGGAAAATGATTCAATACCAGTCATACGGCCAGTAAATGTTGTTTTTATATCATTAGCCATCATTTCTATACGTCGTACAACGGTTCGTCTTGACAAACTAATTTTTTCAAATTCATTTTTCTTTTCAGGACACAAAACACTGCAAACTTCTGACATACACTCCTTGATAAATTCTCCTTCGGCAAATGGTTTCAATGACTTTGCCAATTTTGAACTAACTATAAAACTAGCTTTCACAACATTATCAAGTTGTGTTCTTTGTCTATGAAATATTTGCTGCTGTTTTTCCAAATTTGCGGTAAGTTTCTGGATTTTGTCTTTTCTTATTTGTCCTGTCAGTGAGAGCAGCGTAGGATGCTTAGTTGAGTAATGCCTCTTTATATTGAATTCTTTCATCACCGAAATGGATTCATTACACATCAAACAAATAGGCTTACCATTGTGCAAGATAAAGAAGAATTCTTCAGTCCATTTTTCTTGAAACTGGCGACCCTCTGCATCTACTTTTCGTTTCCTTCCACCAGACATCATTTTCATTTACTTATCGTTCGATAAACTTAATAAGAAAATAGGTATAATTAGTAAGCACTCAAGATGCACACAAAGTCACAAAGCAAACTTATCACCACGGTAGCTCGAATAGGACTGAACTAAGTTCCGGCCATCCACCCGCTTATATAGGCAAAATGAAGGAATGATCTAGAATCGTCTAGTGTAGAACAATACAATTGCGAAGCAATAATCCTTTGTTGCGCCGCCAGTGTGGCGGCAAACATCAATGGCTTTGAACTTTGATGTTTGCCGCCTCACTCTTTGATGATCACCGCCACTCGGCTTGCTCGCTCACTTGATTCCATGAGTATGAGTAAGTAGTGTATTTTTTTTTTTTAAATTGGGTTTTTCAAAATGTCTCGCGGGCCGGATCAAATCTTACAGCGGGCCGGATCCGGCCCGCGGGCCGGCTGTTGCCCACATACGGTTTACGTGATACATAATTGAGCCTTTATATGATGCTCATATAATTATTTTCATTATTCCCCGTTATCAAACTACATATATGTATAGATGTAGTTATCTAGCTCTCTAGGATAACGAATTCATTCAAACAAATGTTTTTGCTTAAATAATAACATTAAAATTCAAATCATTCCTGTGTAATGGATTGAGTATCGCTTAACGAAATAATTTTATTTCTTGATGTATGTATAACCCATATGACCTAAAAAGGTCACGAATCAAGTTACTTTTAGTATAACTGTTATTATACATTTTTACATGAAACAATGAAGGACTGTAGACAAGGAAGACTCAGTAGAATAAGGGGTTATGCAAGGACAGATGGGGCCGTGTGACCCTTGTTATGTAGTTCTTTGGCTCTTTTACAGAGGGTCCTCCTAGTGTCTGTTACATAATCGAATATGTGTGACTCAGAAGGTTATGTCTGCGCTTCTTTTCCCTGCTCTATCATCCCCAACAGTAATCCTACGTTAAAACTGAGTTTTCATAACTCCATCTAACGTTGTCTTAACTAAATTGTCAAGTTACTGTTAGCTGATAACGATCACACGATACATTACTACTGTAAATGATTTTACTTTATGGCCTCAGTTGAATGATCATGTTTATCTGTTTAAGAATCGGTTCTGTAACCGTTCACGTTTTTTCCAACTTTAACATTTTTAAAAGGGTTAAATCAAGAGTCTGTAACCCTTTACAAATATATGGGTCATATTCAACTTTTAACTCATTAAACGGGGGTTCAATGAAGAGACAGAAGTAAGTGGAAAAATCTCTTTACGTACGTATATCATTCAGAAATGCGTATTTGAAGTAATATATGCCGAATAAACATTCCAATTAATACATAAAAAACAAAGTAATATATGTTTTGCTTTGGGCAGTATTACATATCAGACGAACATGAGTCGAAACCTAAGTTACACTAAATATGTTGTGCGTTATGGTGAAATATATATCCCCATATCTTATGAAGAATTAACAAAGGTTTTTATTTTATGTTAATTGGTGATTTGTAGTTTCGTTAATAACTTTCGTAGGTAGGTGATTTTTTGTCAATTTTCAATTTCTGCTTTTCACAGTCAGTCATTTACATGTTTGTAGGTAGGTGATGTACTATATTTTTAGAAAGAGACAATTTTATTAATATAATTAGTACAATGGGCATATCAAAAGTTAGAAAAGGTTAACAATAAGGAAAATTCTTTAAGGGAATGGAGATGTTTATAACGAATATTTAATCCGATATGCCGCTGGAAACTGATCCTTATTGGGAACTAGTCGGATTCTAAACGTTTTGCTTCCCTCTTTTCGCGTATGAATACCTTTATTTTTAGTTAGAATCAAACAATTTAAGAGAAATCTGTCACTTAATTATAGATATATGAACACCGGATCTCCTAATCCGGATGTAGTTAATTTTTCATCGTATACATAATTAAGGCCGGTATATGGCAAACGAGTAAGGACTATGTTTCTCCCACTTTCAGGGCTTCATTCCAAGCCCACAAACAACGCAGCATTTTCTGGCTTGACACGGATGAGATGACACTTCTTGGATGGCGCTGGATGATGTAAGCTGACCTGGAGCCTGCCTAGGACAGTAATGTTGGTGTTGGTAATTGAAAACCACAATGATTTATTAATTGGTGATGTACCACAGCCTGTTGCCAAATATGTATGTAATATTTATGTGAATACCATACCATATTTAGATCCTATTAACTTTAATATCCTAGTTCTGTTAAATATAAATTGTCAGGATGATTCTAAACATACAAAATACAATCGGTCTCGTCGGAATTTCGCGTCAAACTACGTTGAAGTGTCTAGTATCTGACTGAAGCTAGCTACATATTAGACTGCTTGAAGTTTCGTGACAACAAAAACCGAACGGACTTTTAGGAAGGACATTTAATAATTAATACCAAGTAGTTATAATTGTTTTTATATTTATCATAAACCAGTAATCTTTTGTGTAATAATACAACACAATATAAGAATATTTTCATTTTGATGTACTCCGTTAGTTGAGAATAATGAGTAAATCTGTCATGCATATTTCTAATTGTTGTTATGTTAATTTTCTAAATCTATAATGTTTTTGTTATTTAATAAAATTTTGGTGGTCATAGCTTTTACATATTGTGTTTTTTTATTTTTTCTCAAGCGCTATTCATACAAATGCTCTATCATGTAAATATATGGACCTAATAAGAGGCTTTTTATTAATTAAGGATATTGAATAAATGCTAAATTAAGGATATAGATAAATTTTTTTATCTATCTGACACAATTAAACCTTTGGTGAACGAAAGGTGGACTAAATTATCCAGATTTATTTATTCTTTATTCATTTCTAAAGTATTATAAATATTTATTAAGGGCTGAATGTGTTGGTGGCTATACTGTGTGAACAGCTGGAGTCAAGTAAAACTGTATAGCCTAGGCCTCAATTAAAAATCGCGGTTGAAACTAAACATTTTGAAAAAATTTTCCTCATATCTTAATTCGCAGCTAGTTAAAAAAATATTTAGTTTAGTCATGCGTTCCTCTCTTTTCGAACAGTCTGTTACGATTATTTTCCTTTAGCAGAATTATTTAATTTTCCAAACTGTTGTCCAAATTAAAATCTATCTTTTATGCGCTGCTTAAAATCCATGATTTTTGCTTTTCCCAGTCAGTCAGCAAGCCCTGAAAAATGGGAGGAAGCTATAAGCTCGAAGGATAGGATTTCCTTTTTAGTAGGTAGATTGTTCTGTTCTATGACTAGGTCCTTATGACTAGGTAGTAATTTCATTGCATGACGAAATTAAATCACTGTGTTATTAGAAAAGGGTGGCAACCTGTAGATAATCTAACCCCCCAGTAGAGTAGTAGTTCCGGCCAAAGCCAAAAAAAAAACGTACCTCGCATACAGACGTTACAAGCCAGAAATGAGCGAAGCAACAGCTCCATAATCTGTAATTTAAAGGATCGCGGTTCAAATCCCTAGATAGATGGGACAGTGAATTTTTTCCGTTACTCGAAGCTCTATATACAGAAGACAGTTCCTGGTATACTAGTTCGCCTTCAGCTAAAGCACATATACGGGCTTTAAAATGCCACAAGCTATTTTTTAGTGCAGCCCACGTTTGTTTTGAACTATTGGGGAAGGTGGCCACTTAAGATGCTTTCTCTTTCTAATCGAGAGGCACACCCATCTGTCACTGAGTGCTCCCTACAGGTTTGATTTAAGTGATGGAGCAGCTTTCTTGAATGTAATTCGCCTTGCGATAGGAGCCAGCGCCACTGGGGCAATTACCGGCTTCTTGCCCTGTACTAACGACACTATAAATCATTCTTGGAGTGAATATTCACGAATTTATAACCTTCAGATCCTGTCCGCTGACTAGCGGTGCCAGTCAATTGCACTTGAAGTTAACTAATTATAATCTTTCACGGATCAGCTCAGTAACATAGACCCTTGATAATGGAAAATAAAACCACATGGTGTTCCAAGGGTGAAGAACTATTGTTTGTCTAATTACTTAATCATCTTTGATATTCATACTTACCAGACAAAGATAGCTATGCATTATTTAGCGTTAGAATTCACAGATTTAAAATGCACTCACTTTAAATGACATATCAATTTTAGTTGAGGCATAAATTCCACTATTATAAATAATTACAATGCAAGGAGTCGGGTAGGGGGCACCCACCCAGGGGCTAGGGTCTCGTCGACCCGGCCGCTGCCCGGCGAGCGTCTAGGAAGAGATAAAATGGGTAAAACTTAGGTCTTTGACCTTTCCTAGTAGGCGGGCAGCTTTATTCGTATTGATCTGACTCCATAATAACTTAGGTGTGCCACGACAGTACACTATGTTCAGGAGAAGAGGTACAGGGCAGGTATTATAGGTAGTTTATGTGGTCTTGGAATGTCCATGGTATCTAAGGATAGCGAAAAGCGTCCGGATCCCAAAGGCGAGTGTGAACCGGAGAGAGGCAGACTGGATTGCTGGGGGAGACGCTACTAGGTAGTGTTTGCAGGACCCCAGTAGACCATCGTCCGCATTAAAGAGGTCTCTTCCAAGAAGGTGCTAGTTTTAGCGAAACGAAGGCAGAGAATCCCACTAGGAAGGTGTGGGATCTGACAACGCCGGACTAAAACATAGTGAGGTTAGGAGAGAAAGAGATGCAGAGGTAGTTGAATGAGAAGACCATGGTTCGAGTAGAGCAGCAAGTGCCAGTGCAGATGGAGAGAGAGAGACAGCAGTGTTCACTTCAAGTGCTGGTTCCGAATTTTTTTTTTTCTTTTTTTATTTCAAAACCTCAAAAAAATATTACAATGAACAAAATAAATATATAAAATAATTGAAATACAGATTTCTCCTCTTCCTGCCATTCACAGATGCATTTGAAGGAGTGCATAAATATAATACATTTTGTTTTTGTGGTAAAACGCTCATAGTTAATATACAACACTAGGTGATGAGGCTCACCTTCAGCTTGTTTGGTTGGTTCATGAATGAATTAAGCTCCAAATTTCGGCCTTATATAGCCAGGTTAGAGTCCGGGCTATGCCCGCGCCCCCCTAGTGAGCTTCAGCTGTGTCGTGAACGAGTCCCCCCTCTCTAAACTAACGCCTAAGGTTTTATTATTAAATTATGGAAACGTAGGTGGGTGTTTTCTGGTCCAAGAAGAGGGGAACTTCTATTTATTCGTGGCGAGGAAGTTGGTACAACACCAGTAAAAAACATTGCCAGCCTTCCTGTATTTTCTTTTCTTTGGATAGTCATTATTAAAAATTGTTAAATTAAATAGGACAAATTAAACTTTGAGCTCATAGCTAACCATGAATTTAGATTAGAAGAGAAAAAATCCAGTTTGGTGGCATATGGTAGGCATAGGTTGTTGAAAAAAGTAATGCCGCTTTGGTCACTGATAACAAGAAAAGGATTTCACTGTATCCGGTGACGCGGCTGACGGAGGAGCGTGGGGGACTTCCCAAGACTCCGCTTTCTCTTCGCGGTGGATTTGGGGCGTCTCTGGGCTGTCTGTAAATATTGTATGAATGAGCGAGTGAATGATGAACTGTAAATATGGTATGAATGAGAGCATTTATCTTAATTACTTATTGCCTTATAAAAGGCAGATTGTAATTTTAGCACAATAAAGGAATTAAACTAACTGATTTCACTGAAAATAAAAGATAGATGAAAAGACCAATGGCATAGAAAATATTTGATACATAAAATTGTTGATGAGCCCTTAGCACGTCTTGAAACACAAAGTTGTCACGTTTCTCTCAATTTCCCATTTTCAATCATTTTCTTTCTTATATAATTTTAAGTACATCCGTGTTGTAGATATATTATTTTCAAAATTGCACTTGTTAAACATGTTAATAACTGTTTATTAAATTATTCTTATTTTATAACTTTGACTGAAAACTAATCACACACATGGAATCTTTTTTATACCATTAGTGCATCACTTACCTCTACACTTAATTTTTATTCTTGTCAGTAACATTCAGAAATTTTACCGACTCTATCTCTTTCCTTGCTGCAAGGACCTGACAAAGTATGCAAACTAATAACAGGAAATAAAAAGTATATATATATAGGAAAGCCACCTTAAAGCGAGATGGACACGAGTTTCCTGAAATATAGTTATAGGACAAACGCTCCATTACCAAGCTTGGCTTGACCTAAAGCGTATCGGGCAATTGGCACCCCGCTAGCAATGAGCTTTAGCTAGCTTATTAGCTTGAGCTAATAGTACGTGACATATATTGACTATTCGATAATATAACAGAAAGGGCGGCCTGAGCAAACAGCTATGACCTAGTGGCACCTCGAAGGCATTGATCACCTTTGTTCAGACATTAGTTCCTACAGCTGGAGTTAAATGCTCTTGCCAAAGACCTACTAAGGAACAAACAAATCGCATTGACACTTCACCCTGTGTACTGTAGAATTAATAAGCTCCCCTGACCAATCAGCTGAAGCTAATTTTCACAACCCCTCACCCTTAAGTCCGTGTAAATCGATCACCCATCCTGCATTAATTAGTATTATGAATTATTACGAGTTGTTTTTAAAAGGTGTCCCAGAATTAACGCAAGATTTAAATTTGCCGCCATTAGTGCAGTAAAGTGCTGGCAACCCTAAAAAAAAAACAATTCGACATCTTACAGTTTAGGGTTAGTAAAAATGGAGCGTTACACGATAGAACAACATGTCTTTACTCTTGAACATTATCTCAAAAATAATGAAAGTTTGGTGGCAAATTTCATACAAAATATGGTCGGAATTGTGTTTTGACTTCAACAACTGTGAAGCGATTAATTGAAAAAATTAGGGAGACTGGATCAGTTCGATTCACTAAACACACTGGTCGTCCAAAAACAAGCCGTTCAAATGTCAATATCGAAACAGTGCGTGAGAGTGTTTCTGAAAATCCAGGAACATCAATTCGGCGTCGTAAACACAGTTTTTTGTGCTGAAATTGGATGATATTGATGTGGCCAATATGTGGTTTCAAAAAGATAGCGCCACATGCCATACAGCCCATGAAACAATTCAAATACTGCATGAGACATTTCCAGGTCGAGTACTCTCTTGTTTCGGTGATCAGAATCGGCCCCCTAGATCGTGTGATTTAACACCTTTAGATTTCTTCTTATGGGGTTATTTGAAGTCAAAGGTGTATGTCAACAAGCCCATATCCACCCGTGCATTAAAAGAGGAAATTCAACGCTGCATCAACGAAATTCAGCCACATTTATGCCAAATGGTCATGGAAAATTTCGACAAAAGAGTGTGTATGTGCCAGCTAAGTCGTGGAGGCCATTTGCCCGATGTGTTATTCCATAAATAACCCTATCCAATCTACTTTATAATTCAATAAAAAAAATACTAAAAACTGTGTTTTCTATTTAAATTAAATCTTGCGTTAATTCTGGGACACCCTTTATTAATAAAGTGTTTTCAAGTATGCACTGTTGGGAAATCGTTAGTTTATGAATGGCACGAGTTTCATTCCACTTCGGAGATCTGTATTTTAAGTCATATGGCCACATTGAAAAAAATTAACTTGTTTGTTTTCTTTTAAAAATTAACTTGATAAAAAACATAGTAGCCAAGAAAAGCGACTCTAATCGCTCTAAATGTGAGTATATCATTCTATTCCAGTCCTCATTCAGCGGCTTGAAGACTGATGATGGTTTAATAGAGCCAGTGTCACATCATTAGCTTCTGTCCTTTCTCCTGCCCCGGATATGAGGTCTCTCTTCAGGAATGCCTCCCGCACTCCTGTTAGTCTTGTTCCCTCCTCATTAAGCCTTCCTAACAATCGCCTCTTGCTTGCCCAAGTGGTCTTATTAATTTTATTTTTTTAAATAACTCTCATATTTATTAGCCAAAGGCAAATGATTGGGACATCAGCGTAATCAGGACCTCCTAAGGCTGGCCTTTCGCTGGTCACGTATAACGTTTAAACACCGGAGACTACCGTGCCTGAATCATATGTTGACCTCACTGAGGAACATCCTTTCACCGTAACAAATAATCTTTCGTAATAATCACATAATTTCAAACAAATAATAAACATTACTCGTTCAATTCTTACCCGATTAAAGGTTTCGTTACGGTCGTTAAAGCGGTTTTATTGACAGTTATGATACATTTATGTAATCCAGGGAGCTTCACGAGATCTTTGAGCTGCCTACGGTGGATGAGTTCATCCAACGTAGACATATCAATTTTTTTGACTCCCTGCAATTCTTGACAAACCCGGTGTTTAACACGATAACCCCCGCTCCGTTCCCCCGTCGATGGCAGGACGCTGTCGCGGCTGGAACGCTTTAGTATTAGGTTCTAGGTTTAGGTTTTAGTGCTAGTGTTTTCCACGGTCACAAGCTGAAGGTGAGCCTCATCACCTAGTGAGTGTATGTGTATTGGACTTATTAACAACAATCTGAAAGTATTATATTGTATACACTCCTTCGAATGCATCTGCGTAAGCAGCACGAGGAGGAAGATGTAATTCCAAATTTATTAATTTATTTTCGTCATTGTATATATTATCAATAAAGAGGTTTTGAAAGAAAAAAAAAGTTTTTGTGTGACACATTTTCAAACTGAAGGTGAGCCTCATCACCTAGCATTATATTCATGTTATTTTCGTATTAACTTCAATCTGATTTTATGTAACCCAACCTCCTGCATATCAGAATGAGGAGAAAAATTTTTCAATTCCTTTGTCTATATTGTTCATATTTTTACATATTGTATAAAAATTAAAGGGGTTAAGAAAAAAACAACAAAAAAAAAACGTTGTTGTGGCCATTATGCGAGTAAGTTAAAACAAACAGGCACGAAGACTTACCGGCATACACACCTGCTGACTTCCCCAATCTATCTCTGTCCTCAAGCTTTACAAGAGCATACTCATGCCAGCTCTGCTGTACGGTAGACCACTTTTTAGTCATCTGACACGATCGACTAAAGCGACTCCAACAAAATGGTGTACTCATGAAATTGGTCCTTATATACCTCTTTCCAGCAGCGAAGAAACAGTGAGCTACACGAAGATTTTTAGCTTGAGGCGGATGGGTTCATTCACCGTAGACATACCAAATTCTTTGATTCGCTGCAGTTTCTCATCAAAGCCGCGTTTAACACATTCCCCCCGCCCCTTTTCCCAGCGATGGCAGCAGGCAGTCGAGGTGGAAACGGTCTTGGATTAAGTTACTTTTAAAGTCCTAAGGTGAGCCCCATCACCTTGTCTCTTTTACGTTGTATAATTTTTTAACATTGATCAGAGATGTTTTTGTAAACAGAAACATGTTAAAATGCAATATATGATGTCTCAGCTTATTATTATATATATTGAATTATTATCAATTAACAAATTAATAAGGAGTTAAGAAAAAAAATATAACATGCAATAGTTATTAAAGACGAAACACATAATAAATGTTATTAAACAGTGTAGCGACCACTAACTACATAATACAAATCACCCTATACTCTATTGTATATATATTGTAAACAAATGTAAATAACATTACCAAAATATAAATCATTGTAAATATAGTAAACAATAAAACATGCTGCTAGGAGCCAATTAGTTATATGAGCTGACACCAGCTGTCAGGGCAGGTACTAGACCCAAGCCGCCGAGAGACCTTCCCGGCTCACGTCTCTGTCAGAGAACAAGGGAAACCACACACTCAAACCTCATTAGATACTATAAAAACTGTCCTTATTGGCTACTGACGAAGCCAGCTGGGTATTTAAGACCGGTGGTTTGGGGCCTGTATATCATTCTCCTGGAAACTATAACTGGCTCGTGGCTGCTCTGCTTAAAACTCTGAGACTTGGCTGCTTCTTTTTGAAAAAACTCTGCATATCTTTCTCTCCTCACCTCGCTACGTTTTAGTCCGGCGTTGTCAGACCCCACACCTTCCTAGTGGGAATCTCTGCCTTCGTCTCGCTAAATCTAGCACCTCCTTGGGAGAGACCTCTCCCTAGTGGACAACGGTTGTCGTGCCCCTGCAAACTTACCAAGCAGTGTTCCCCATGGCGATTCAGTCAGCCTCTATCCGGTTCACACTCGCCTTTGGGATCCGGACGGATTTCGCCTACCCTCAGATACCGAGTGTGAATTCATGGTAATTCCAAGACCACGCAAACTACCTACACTACCTACCATATACCTCTTCTCCTAAACATAGTGCATTGTCGGGGCACATACCTATCAAATATGGAGTCAGATAGTACGGTAGTAAGTCCCGTAATGAAGCTATTGTCCAGGTCATAGCCTAATAAATGGAGTCAGATAGTAAAGCCGTCATGAAACGATTGTCCAGGTCTCAAACTCAAAGGTTAAACTCAATCAACTCTCACTTGGTGACCAAGGCTAGGGTAACTAGGCACCCCCCTCGTGACGACCCGACAAACAGGATATCTTGTTGTTTAATATTATACCCTATGTGGAACAATAAGAAAAAAGTTAATTTCAACTGCAAGTAATTGACTGGACGTTCCTAATTTGTCATGTTGTAGCATTTGTCTTTATCATGCCTGGAGGATCTGTTAAATCCATTCATGAAAAAGGTTATCCCTCAACACTTGGGCTTCAAAAATGTTGTGAATGCACTTGCAATGCGTTTATATAGTTATAACCCTGATGGTGTGGAAGTGTGTTCATTATCAAATCAAAACACCTTCTGTCTCTAGTTTTATTAATTTATATCCGAAGGTTTTTGAAGGACTTGACAATTATCCTTAAGGGTTACAGGAGTTAGTAGCTATAGTACTCTCCGGGCTGCCTTTCAAGTGACGTCTGGCCTAGTAATACCAGATATTACATATTATTAATTAAGAAGAAATGAGAGTTTTAATTTGACACCCTACTCAATATGTTCTTTTTTCTACAACTAAGTTTTTAATGTCACTTCATATTTTTTCATAGGGCTGTTATTACTTACAACATCTTCACGTCATTAAATGCCACTATGAAACCATCATGCATCTAAAGAAGTCGCCGTTTCAGTTAAAGTTATGAACACGAGGATAATAAAGTTAATTTTATACTTTAAACAAAATTTACAACATTCTAACAATATGTATAAGATACACCTGTGTTTCGAAATATCCCTAAATAAATTTGTATTTTTGTTTTTTCATTGGTCAACGAACAGTCGAAAATTCAGCCATCCTCAGGACTACGCCTGGTATAATATTTTTCAATACTAATTATTTCTTCCCAACGGTAGTGCATCAATGCCCTATATGATGTAAGAAGAATGAGAGAACGTTCAGTTCAATTTAGAAACGACAATAAAAATTTATAGAGACTATATAGTCCCCTTTATTTTTTTTAATTTCAAAACCCCTTTTATTCAAAAATTTACAATATATATACAATGAACAAGCTTTACAATATAATACTCCCCGTGCTGCATGCGCAGATGCATTTGAACGAGGGTAGAATTACAATAACAAGTCTTTTTGAAGTTAAAATCTTAATACAATTTTTCATAATAACCGCTTTATTTATTAACATATTTACAAATAGATGAACAAATTCAATATACAAGTTTTACATATTTCTCCTGTGCTTACGCAGATGCATTCGAAGGAGGGTAGAATTACAACAACAATATCTTTTTGAAGTTAAAAAGTCAAAATACAAATATACAATACTAGATGATGGGGCTCACCATATAGTCTTCTTTCGAAAAATTTGTGTTTTTCATATAGTGTTAAATTTATATATCCCCCTTTACACCCTTTACAGACAACAGGGTTCATCCCTTGGGCACACGTACCTCCACCTCACTATTCTCCCAGGAGCTCGAATCTTACGGGATGTGGAGTTATGTCATATATATCTTATCATTAACAAATGGTATGTTTATCAATAACATTCCTTCTTAACTTATAATCAGCTCTATTGTAATTATCGATAACTTATTTTCCTTTCCCAGACCCCCATTCTCAATATCTGTCTCCCACAACCTTTCAGTAACATCTGTACTGTTATCAATATCATATAAACTTAAATACCTCTAGGCACAAGCCAGAGTGTTGATTCCCTTCAGGCATTCAAGTGGCTAGTAAGTTCTCAATTGTAACCATATCTAATTGTATTGTGTTTTATACCAAATAAAGTTATTTTTTGAATTCTTGCGTAGCAAAGTTAATTTTTAATTAATGATGCTGCAAAATTTTGCTTCAAGGTGATGTACATCTGTTGGTGGGCGTCAGACAGAGCCCACGTCCCCGGAAGCACTCACTGCCTCCTGTATCAAAGGCCTGCTATTACTATGAAGCGTTACCTACGGGTGGCTTTCCTCTTCCGACACCTGTGCAGGTGTCCTTGAGCAGCGATCTCTGGCCACCGAGGAGGAGACGTGACTCTCACTGCAAGTGTGTCCTCTGTGTAAGGCCGCTCACTTTCACTACACATCACATCACAGCACCGGTCCCACATTTACAAGTGTAGCAACTGCCCGGAGGTGTGAAGGTCCTGGCATGCGGTCCCATAAGTTACTAGTTAACCTACGGATAAGGGGACAAGCCATTTTTTTTTCATCATTACTTAATAGATTAAAAAAAAAAAAAACACTTCTTGCCTAAACAGGGAAACAGACAAGGTATTACCCGTTTGAAAGTAGAGCCTCTCCATTATTTATGTCTTGGGACAATATTTACAAAAAAAGTCATTAAAATAATTTTTTTAACCTTAATAAAACCATTTGCTGTGTAATGCATCAAAGTTGAGTCATGCTTTAATAGGGTGCTGGAGTTGGATCACGACCATCAATAAATAAATGGTTTATTTATTAGCTATATTCATAATATTTAAATGAAACTGATTTTGTTCAACTTGAGAGTATGGCTACTTCGATGGAAGCTGGCCGGTGACAGATGAGGATATGTGTTCCAGATTTTATCTTTACTTTGTTTTCAGGGGTCTATTTGTTTGTTCAGGGATCTTTGGTTATTTTTTACCTGATCATCATAGTTGAACAAAACATAATACTTAAATTTAATTTTATTTTGCTATAATTTAAAAAAAAACTGCATTAACTGTTAGTTAATTTTAAGATTATAGCTCTGAAGATGGAAAATTACTGCTGTAATCACTTAAATAAAGTTAGTAATTTTATTTGGCCTGACAAAGCGTCCAGTTATTTCCACCATTGAAATATCATGTCATCAATTTTTTAATATTATATCTGAAACATAACGTCGTTTTGCCTTTAAACATGGCAAAAAAATGCATTTTATCCTAATTTTCCACACAAGCAGTTTACATTTGTCAAGCCATGTGACATGTCCATGTATTCTGGAGTATAATACCATCACTCTCGCTAACTCTCTGAAAAAATCACACATTGCAATACAGTGATGTTCTGGTTGACATTATCTAGTTTGGACGTTTGAACGGTAGTCAGCAGGATTCTCAACTATGTCACATTTATTTTTTTTAAACAGCAATTATTAACGTTACATGAAATAACCTACTGTTTACATAACATAAAACCTACTGACCAAAATGTTTTAACACAGATTAGTTATTATGTAATTTTTGTTGTTCTTTATAATACATCTAAAAAAAAATATCAAACCGGTCTAAATGTATTCAAAGGAACATTTCACGGTCCGCCTTAATTTCGTGAGCAAGTGCGAGATGTGACCGATGAGCTGACTCGTTCTTAGAAGTGGTTCTCATCATCGGTAGAATATGGATAGGCAATTTTATCCCATTAGTACCTAGGTGTTACATAAAATGGAATCGGAAGTGTGTGACCGGAAGGAGGGAGAAATTAATAATCGCGAGGACGAATGCCGGCTGTGGCTACTTCCTGTAGACCGGTCGGTGCGCCGGAGGACCGGTTTTGGTCCCTTAATTGCGGAGCACTTTCATCCTTGGGCGTGATCCTCGGTGCCCTGTTTGCGCGGTCTTGGAAAGTGTCATAACCAGGTGCTCCTTTCCATGTGGCATCAGCTCGTTCATTAGACCACTAAACATGCTCTTTCACATTAAATTTTTTTTTGATTCCCGTTCAGCAGCGCTTTCAATCATGGGACCTGAGCTCCGACATTCCATGGTAAATTGTGCACTTATGGCTAATAGCCGCAAGTGGCTTGAAATTTCTTCAAAAAGTTCGTAAATATTCTACGTATAAGAAGAACCAGCTCAACTTGAGCTTAGAAAGTGCTAATACCAGAGGTCAAGGTTATTTATTTAATCCCTGTATGTAGTCCGCTGAAGAGGACTGAGACCGCGCTAATTATAAATTACCGCATGCCATGGTGATGATGCAAATATGGAACCATGGTTGCTGAACTATGAGCATTTCATCGTTTATTCATCGCAAAGAACACTTGCATGAATTGGAAGGTACACTGTAGATATTATCTATTATAACATTACTTTGAAGTCAAATCATTCCATTCATCTACTATTTTTCCACTAAAGGCAACTCTCACTACTTTTGTTTTGTGGTACTGTTATGATCGCAAATTACATACACTTGGATGAAGCATAAAAACGGACATACATAAACATGGTCCCAAAACTATAAAATTACATTCAACAACAACAACAACAATTTTTATTGTGCAATAATTACAATCTGCCTTTTATAAGGCAATAATAATACAGATAAATGATCTCATTCATACCATATTTACAGTCATCATTCACTCGCTCATTCATACAATAGGACATGATTGGAGAAACTGGCCATTGCCAGGACTCCCACTGTCACGCGATTATAGCAGGTCACGAGGCCACTGCCGTTTCAGTCTCCGAGGAGGATTATAGGGATGAGTGGCGCAGTGCAAAGACTGTACTACAGGATTAGGGTGGTTGGAAAGGCTACTGTGGAATTTCATAAACTTGGAAGGGATGAGTTCTAGAATGTAGGGTATATTAAGGTCGTTATGAAGGGTTTTGTTGCTGACATAATAAGGGGCATTTAGTATTGTTCTCAGGACTTTGGATTGAAGGGATTGGATACGCTTGATGTTCGACTTTTTTGCTGTCCCCATAGCTCTATTCCGTATGTCCCGATTGGCGTAAGTATAACTTTGTAGATTAGTAGTTTATTTTCTATTGAGAGATGGGATGTCCTTTGAAGTAGTCTGTACAGTTGTCCAAAGCGTCTGTTTAGTACTTGTCTTTTTAGTCTCGTATGTGGGTTCCAGGTTAGCCGTTTGTCGAGATGGAAGCCTAAGTACCGTACTGTCTCGGTTACAGGGAGAGGAATAGAATTAAAATTACATTCAATGAACGCAAATCTTCACAAGAGTTCCTGACGTCATTTTTATCAGACTTAGTAAGCTACCTTGGGCTAGACTATGACAAACGGACTTGATCAAACGAAAATTCGCCCACTTTAAAACCGACATGATGATGTAGACGATATGTAGTATAGGCATTTGGTAAAAAGTGTTAATACTGCATAGACTAACCACTTTTACCAGGTTTTATTGATTTCTGACAAACCAAACAAAACATCCGAGAATAAGTAGTCTATCCATATTTTTTTTTTCATTGTTTGAATTCATTATTTGACCTCTTTTAATTAAACTGTTTGATTAAACTTTCACTTTTGAAATGTCTATAAACGAAGAATGTTTAACGATGTTATCTGATGAATATCAAATGATCATTAAAAACTGCGTGTATTTTTTTTAATGATAATCTAAAATCATATCTAACGTCACTTTTAGTGTAGTTATAATATTTGTAATTTTACTATCAACAATATAGTGCTACACTATACAATTAGCTGGGAGTTATTAAGCTATATGAGAAAAAAGCTCTTCAGGTCTTTGAGTAGTGCCTCGGTTATAAAGAAGTACTTGAGAAGGCGCCAAGAGGATACCTGAATCCATTACATTTCAATGAGAATTATTTAGGGGGGTAAATGGGTAGGGTAATGGAAAGACTAGAGAGGGAGACAGGTGCGGGGGTCTCCTGTACTCGTAGCGGAGGAATCAAGCAATAGTGCCCTACTCACTGCTTGTGAACTCCCAGTCTGACCTATCCCTACCAACGCCTACTGTCACCTCCAAGTGGTACCCCCTGGGGAGTCCGATGGACTCGCGGACGACAGAGGCGGGATCTCCCCATGAAATCCATGTGGAGATCTCCTTAACACCCAAGCCAAGTGTAGAGGAGCTCGAGCTGTGGCCGAATGGCAGGGGGTGTATAAAAATGCACTGTCTTTAATCGACCCCCTTGGGGCACCAGGCGCACCCCATTGTATTAAATGCCCTCTGCAGGGAGAGGGGGCAGTACCTGCAGAGTAACTTCCCCCGCTTTCGTGGGAACAAAATATGAGTACTACAACAACTAATAATGAAGACATGGAGGAGCTGGTCAGCTTGATCAGCGGAGAGGACTCAGCCCAGGGGCCTTCAATGGACCTTGGCGCTGAGGTAGTGGACGACGAAGCCTCTATGAGCTCGCTTGCGACGCTTGTAGAGGAGGTAAGCGGACTGGTAATGGAGCCAGAGAGCTTGGCGCCTGGTAGGGACGCTGCATCCAAGGATGCAGGCGAGACCTCCAAGCACAAGTTCTCTGGAGCCCAGAGAAAGAAGTGGAGGAGGGCAATGTTGGCTGGAGGGCCACCTGAGGATCCGGCCGGACTTTCAGGACCTTCGGGGTCCGGGAATACGGCAGGGTCTGGGTGCGCTCCAGAGAAAAGGATTAGGTCCTCACCCGGTACCTCTGCGCCTACGGCAAAGAGGCATAGGGGTGGGGATGCTAGTATTGCATCCTACGCGATTGCTGCCGGAGGAAGCAGGGTGGCGATTATCCCTAGTGGATATCCGTCCACTCAGCTGACGAAGGAGAATTGCGAGGAAATGAAGGGCCAGCTGATGAAATTTGTCGATCAGCTGGAAGAAGAGAAAGGGACACAGGCTGAATTCAGTGGAATTTACCCACATGTGGGAGCCTGTGTCATAATCTGCGACAACCAGGAGACCAAGGACTGGTTGTCGATTATAGTACCCAATTTTAACATCAGTGGGGATCTGGAGCTCCGTGTAGGAAAGGTGGAGGAGCTTCATAAAACCGTGAAGGTAGGAACCTTCATTACAGGAGAAATGCCTCTGGAAGAACATTTCATGAAGAGGATCAGGACCCAAAACTCTAGGGTACCTGATATTAGATTATGGAGACTCCTGGGCACCAAGGTGGAGAAGCATGGCTTCTTTGCGATCCTGTCTGCCCCAGAGACTAGCATGGAATACCTTGAGAAGCGGAAGCTTAAGCTGAACTATGGGTTCACTAAGGTCGCTCTCAGGGTATTGGATAAGAAGAAGCCGCCGAAAGTAGTACAGGAGAGGAAGCCGGCTGATAAGGTGGAGGAGGCAAGGAGCGATCCTGAGGCGGTGGAGTCGAAGGGGATCGCTACGACGAATTTGCCAACTCCTAAGGATGGCCCCAAGGCGATGACTATGGCGGCTGCGGGGGTTGGCCCCGTGGCGGGGGCTGGGGGGCGCGCTGGGTCTCGGCCCTCTGTGATGGGGAGGCCTGGGTTTGGCGCTGTCTCCCGGCGTCCGCCTCAGGGTGGCCCTCCGGGGGCCGGCGGGCACTGATCATGGTGGTGAGGCTGCTGCAAATTAATCTACACCACTGTATTGCAGCATGTGGTGTTCTGCAGCAGTATGTGAGAGGTAAGGATATTGATATTATTCTAATACAAGAACCTTACCTGTATAAGGGCAGGATGGGGGGGCTGGCGATGCGTGGGTATGAGATTATTTCTGTACCTGAGCGTGCCAGAGCCTGTATCCTGCATAAGAGTAGTCTTAAAATGCTGCCTCTATGGCAATATTGTTCTAGAGATTTAGCAGCAGCTCAAATGGCCCTCAACGAGGGAAATCAAGGTGGGAGGTTGACGATTGCATCGGTCTACCTCCCATATGAAGAAAGAGTCCCGACCGAGGCACTTAGTAAGCTAACGGAAGGGACTGGCTTAAGGGGCGAGCTTATAGCATCGCTTGATGCGAACGCTCACCATCAGCTCTGGGGGAGCAAGAACAACAACCAGAGAGGTGAGTGTTTAGTAGAGTACATAACTAGTAATGACCTAGACATTCTAAACAGAGGCAATATTGCCACTTTTAACAACAGAATCAGATCTGAGGTCATTGACATAACCCTTAGCACACGTGCTATAAGCCTAAGGGTTAAAGGCTGGCACGTCTCTGAAGAAGAGTCATGCTCAGATCATAGATACATTAGATTTGATCTAAGTGGTAACATCACGTCCGAAGCTGTGTATAGGAATCCCAAACTTACAAACTGGGAAACCTACTATACACAGCTTGAGGAGGAGGTCAAATGCTGTCCTAGAGTGGTGAGTAGCAACTGGCATTTGGAACATTTAAACTCAACATTGACTGAGGCAATGATTAAGTCATACACTGATAATAACACTGTATGTAATGTTAGATCCAACAGGAACTGTCCCTGGTGGAACAATGAACTTGGCAAGTTAAGAGCTCTTACACGTAAACTCTTTAACGCGGCCAAAAGATCAGGCAGATGGGACACTTATAAACGTGCACTCACTGATTATCACAAAGAAGTCAGAAAGGCTAAAAGAAGGGCGTGGAAGAAATTTTGTAGCGAAATAAACGATACAACTTCCATGTTTAGAGTAAATAGGATCTTATCCAAGCAGTCTGACAGGGGAGTATTGGGCTCCGTCAGGGTGGGAGGGGGCTATACAGATTCTGAGGAGGGAACCCTCGGTGCCCTGGCGCGCGCACATTTTCCTGGCTGCGGACTGATGGATACGATTAACAATGACCCTACCAACTGTGAACACACTAGTTGCAAGGGTAACTGGGCAGAAGCAAATAAAATTGTCAATTCTGCAAGAGTGGAGTGGGCAATTAATTATTTTGCTCCTTTCAAATCACCTGGTACTGATGGGATATTCCCAGCCTTGCTACAAAAAGGCCTACCAGTAATTAGGCCCCTTATACTTACCTTGTTAAGGGGAAGCTTGGCACTGAGCTATATTCCAGTAAGCTGGAGGATGGCAAAAGTGTGTTACATACCAAAACCCGGGAAAAAGTCCTATGACGAACCCAAGTCTTACAGACCAATATGTCTGACTTCATTTTTAATGAAGACCTTGGAAAAGGTCATAGACAGACATATTAGGGATGGAATACTGGTAGAACGACCGCTCCATAGCGCTCAATTCGCATACCAGGCAGGAAAATCCTGTGAAATTGCTCTCCACCACCTGGTTTCCAGGATAGAGAGATCCCTAGTTCATAAAGAAATAATGGCAGGCATCTTTGTTGATATAGAAGGTGCCTTTGATCGCACACCCTATAACACTATGGCATCAGCCTTAGAAAGAAAGGGGATTAGTTCCTTAGCCTCTAGCTGGATAAACACCATGCTAGAGAATAGGATTTTACAATCACAATTGGGACAAACCAAACTGTGGATGAAGCCAGTGGGAGGATGTCCACAGGGAGGGGTGTTATCTCCATTACTGTGGTGTTTGGTCGTTGACTCATTGTTAACAAACCTAAACTCTGCAGGGTTCTACGCACAGGGATATGCTGATGACATTGCTGTGCTCATAGGGGGCAAGTTCTCAGAAACCATTTCTGAGTTGCTTTCCGCATCGATGGATCTTTTGAGGGATTGGTGTGAAAAGAATGGTTTAGGAATCAATCCCCAGAAGATAAATCTCTGTATCTTCACTAACAAAAGAAATGCTATAGTTAGACCACCCTATATAGGGGGGACACAGGTAAGCATTTGTAGTGAGGTAAAGCATCTAGGGGTTACTCTGGATAGAAAATTGGACTGGTCTAAACACATCAGGAATACTACTATGAAGGCACTTCGATGCCTCTATGCATGTAAAAGGGCTGTGGGTAGGACCTGGGGACTACAACCCAGAATGTTATTCTGGCTATATACCGCAGCAGTTAGACCAATGGTGCTCTATGCCTCTATGGTGTGGTGGCACAGAGGTAGTATTAGTAAAAATAAAACTTTGCTTGGCAAATTACAGAGGCTTTCATGTCTCATGATCACTGGTGCCATGAGTACAACTCCTACTGCTGCAATGGAAGTCTTATTGAACTTGAATCCACTGCACATAGAAGTAGAAGCGCAAGCCTTGAACGTGGCTTACAGACTTGCGAAATCAGGAACAAGATCCAAAGTCATGACTCGCATGGGGCATGGGAACTTGTTCAGAAGAATTGATGAGGACGAGGTGCTGTCAATGCACTCTGACCTACAAGTTAAGAAACACACAGACGTTTTGTACTGTGCGGAAAACACAAAGACCAAACCACATAAACTGTGTAATGGGATTAATTGCTACACAGACGGCTCACTAACAGAAAACGGATCAGGGGCCGGCATATGGAGGAAAGATAAACCAGAATCTGGGATTTCTATTCCTTTAGGTAGACACACCTCGGTCTTTCAGGCCGAAGTGATGGCGATCAATGTCTGTACCCAAACCTTAATTGGGGAGGGTGTAAGAAACAGACTGATCACAATTTTCACGGATAGCCAGGCAGCCATTGGCGCCCTGAGAAGCTATACGACCAGATCTTATTTGGTTGAGGAGTGTAAAAACAACTTAAACACACTCTCGCTAGCCAATAAGGTTAGAATCGACTGGGTGCCAGGACACACAGGCATCACAGGCAATGAGAAGGCAGATGGCCTTGCAAGGGTGGGCTCAGAACAGACACCTCTTGCACCTGAACCAATATGTGGTATCAGCCTCAGCTACGCTAAAAGGCGTATAAAATTAGCTTTAGAGGACAAGGCAAGACTTTCTTGGAGAGAAACTAAGAAACAGGAACACTCGAAACTGTTTCTTAATGGACCCTGTAAGAGAAGAAGCTCAGCACTTCTATCAATGGACAGGTGGACACTCAAAAGTGTGACAGGACTCTATACAGGTCACTGTCGGTTAAATAAACACCTCTTTAATTTGGGGATAGTGGGATCACCAATCTGCAGATTCTGCAAGAAAGAGGGAGAAACGGCACGTCATATAATATGTGACTGTGATAACTTAGCTAGAAGGCGATACCTTCACTTTGGTAGTGATCGCATTGTAGACCCCAAACTATGTGAACTGATCGATCCATTCAGTATCCTCAGATTTGCAAAGGCCGTGGGCCTGTCACATATATAGGACAGGGACATGGACGGCGCACAATAGGTCTCAGTGAGGCCGCGGTGCACAAATGCCGGAACAAATAATAATAATAATATTAAGCTATAATAACAATGCCTAGTAACGGTAGATATATCTACTTGGTAGGTATAATTTATAACAATCTTAGAGATAAGTATAAATACAAATTATGTCAAGTACTATACATATAGAAAGGAGCATGAATACTTTTTAAAATGGAAAATGTAACTGGAGTTCATGGAAGAAAAATAGAGGGGTAGTAAATAGTATAAATATTTCATTCTGACTTATAATGTAAGACATAAATAGTCCAAGTAGGTTGACATTATGACCGAGTGAGCAGTATGTAGGTCCAAAATGGGACATAACATTAAGAGTTACTTTGGATTGGATCAGTGAAGATACTATTTCTCTACAGTTAATACTGAACAACATTCATCGTGAACGACGAGAACTTGCAAATAACTCTTAAGGTAATTCTCGTCGTGTAAACAGTCGTCATCAAAAACTGACGAATTAAGCTACAATTAATAATTGGCAGCACTAGGACCATTTGAATATAGTAGTGCAATCATCTTACGGGTTGGTTAGTCCTCGTTCGATCGCATTATGAGCTGGAATTAGAAGAAGTGGAACGAGTCCAGAAGAACAAGTAGTCTAAAAAATAAAGTCCAGAAGAAAAAATAGTAAAACAACAACCAACAAACAACATGTTGAAGAAAAGCCTAGATTCATCTTAAGATTTAAGAAGAGAAAAGGGCGAATATGACATTGCTGGAATATTGCATTAACATTTACAGCTTACAACCATGAACAAACGTACTGTACTGCGTTCATTTCATAACACACACTTTTTTTTTAAGAATTTTTCAAAACGAGAAATCCTGTTACACCCTAACGCCTATGTCCGTAAGTCCCTTCTGGGCTTTGGGAGCCTCGCGTCGAAGCTAGTGCCGTGATATTTTACAAGGAGGAACCATTTTTTTCTTAATGTTCCACAAATGAAGTTTCCAATGCATATATTCACTTCAATGCCAAGCTTTCCTCACTACTAATAAATAATAAATATACATAATAAAAAAAAATTATAAATAGCTGGAATATTGACAAAAAAAAAACCAATTAAACCGAATGTAGCTTATATTGCTGCCTCTCAAAACCTTGTTTTATTGAGTATCTTGAATTTTTCATTCACTAATCAAGTTTCCAATGCATATATTCACTTCAATGCCAAGCTTTCCTCACCACTAATAAATAATAAATATGCATAATAAAAATATATATATAAATAGCTGGAATATTGACAAAAAAAAAAAACCAATTAAACCGAATCTAGCTTATACTGCTGCCTCTCAAAACCTTATTTTATCGAGTATCTTAAATTTTTTATTCACTAATCAAGTTTCCAATGCATATATTCACTTCAAGGCCGAGCCTTACTCACTACTAATAAATAATAAATATGTATAAATAAAAAAATATAAATAGCTGGAATATTGACAAAAAAAAACCAATTAAACCGAATCTAGCTTATACTGCTGCCTCTCAAAACCTTATTTTATCGAGTATCTTGAATTTTTCATTCACTAATCAAGTTTCTAATGCATATATTCACTTCAAGGCCAAGCTTTCCTCACTACTAATAAATAATAAATATGCATAATAAAAAAAAATATAAATAGCTGGAATATTGACAAAAATAAAACCAATTAAACCGAATCTAGCTTATACTGCTGCCTCTCAAAACCTTATTTTATCGAGAATCTTGAATTTTTATTCACTAATCAAGTTTCCAATGCATGTATTCACATCAATGCCATGCTTTCCTCTCTACTAATGCTAAATACTTAATCGAGTAATTATCAGTGCAAGAAGAGCGGACTTAGAATTAAGTACTGTAGTGTAACAATGGCAACGCCCCTGATTGACGGTGAATAGATCAATTATTACTATTAAGTTTCACTCTTTGTTCTTTACTTAGCTGGTACGAACCGGTCTCTGGATATTGCAGCCACACGAGGTGGAAAACACACCGTTATAAGACGCACAGCTTAATTTGTGACAATGAATCTAAAATAACTAAAATTTAAAATAATTTTGTCATTGGAACTACAGTGGTTACGGATATATGAAAAAAAAAATTTCAGTTTATCTTATTTATATCGTTTGACTAGTGAAGCATTTAAGACAGCAGATACCTTAAGCTAAATACTACTAGAATATATGACCCATTGCATCAAATATTATTTGATAACCAATCAAGATTTGTTTGCATTAACTATAAACTGTAAACTACATAATATACAATAGTAGTATATATTTATTAACGAAATTAATAACGTGGAAATAGAAGGATCAATATTGAGAGAATCCTGAATTATGACCGGAGAATAGCTTTAGTTATTTAAAATCACTTTTCGAACAAATAAAAAAAAAATATATAAATAGCTGGAATATTGACAAAAAAAAAAACCAATTAAACCAAATCTAAAAACCTTATTTTATTGAGTGTCTTGAATTTTTCAGTGTCTTTAACCATGGAGAAAAATCAGAAAATAAAATTTTTTTTACTGACTTTTTACAAGTTTAATTTTATTTGTTATACCTCCAGTTTTTACAAGTTTAATTTTATTTGTTATACTTCTAGTTTTTACAAGTTTAATTTTATTTGTTATACCTCCAGTTTTTACAAGTTTAATTTTATTTGTTATACCTCCAGTTTTTACAAGTTTAATTTTATTTGTTATACTTCTAGTTTTTACAAGTTTAATTTTATTTGTTATACCTCCAGTTTTTACAAGTTTAATTTTATTTGTTATACTTCTAGTTTTTACAAGTTTAATTTTATTTGTTATACCTCCAGTTTTTACAAGTTTTATTTTATTTGTTATACCTCCAGTTTTTACAAGTTTAATTTTATTTGCTATACTTCCAGTTTTTACATTTCAACTCAAGTCGAAAGCGAAATCTGGGAAGTACGTTTACTTCATTGCATCGTTCATTACTGAAAGTAGAGCCTCTGCCTTTGGACGGATCCAAAACAAGATGTTGTAGGGCGTTGAACAAAATTACTTGTCTACCATCAGTGTAGTACAAATACAGACTGACCAGACCAGTATTTGTTACAGTATTACAGGAAAAAAACATGATTCTCTATTGGGTGGATAATTTCTAATTAATATTTTGAAACAGCAAAAAAAATGACTAGTAAGCAAGTAGAAAATGACAGAGACTCGATATCATAAAACCCTACTGTGCCTAAAGCAGTAAATGATTTTAGACTGACAACGCGTTGTTCACACGTCAATTCTAAGCAACAAACACGCTGACAATTATCTCGCTGATTAATCAGACGGACACTACTGAGCTATGAAGCGTTTTAATGAGCACACAGCTATCATCAGCCAACTGCGAACCCGAATAACAGTATTGTTTCTTCTGGTCTTCAATTAATTTTCGAAAGTTATGTGATTTTGATAGCCCTTGAGTGGAGGGCGAGTAGATTGTATAAGGGATAAAAAGCCGGTTCCAACTTAAAACATCTCTTACCGAGGAAACCCTTCCGATCTCGTATGTAGCTCTCTCTTTCTTGTTTTAATTTATAATATCGTGAGGTATATTTGTTAGTATGCTTTGTACCGGTTGAGAACGAAAGAAACTATTTATTGGATTGGCAAGAAAGTGATTTCGGTTTGCACGAGCATATAGCGTTATGTTTGTTTCGTTATTCTTTTGTAAATGTTAGATTTTTTTTCTTTTGAGATTTGGTAGTCGAAGCCTTTAGGTTGCTATAGAAAGAAATTCCGTGTAATTTTGTTTACAACTGTCAGTTTTAACATGGAGTGCAAACATTTTCATAAAGGTAAGAAAGCGGTTGAGGCTCACAAAAGAGATATGTGAAGTTTATGGTGTTGATTGTTTAACGGAACGTACGTGTCAGAATTGGTTTAAAAAATTTCGTTCAGGAAATAATTTAATGAACAAATATAATAAGATAAGACAATATAGTTAGATTGTTCACTGAAAGATGGCCAACGTTCTGGTCGACCTTCTGAAGTTGACGATGACAAAATGAAAGCCATAATTGAATCGAATCGTCATATATATCGCAAAACAGTTAAATGTATCACACACAACAGTTAAAAATCATATAAGACGTCTTTGGACTTGTTAAGAAGCTACATATTTGGGGTCCACCACGACAATGCTGACACATATTTAGCAACACGTACGAAACTATTGGAGCTTGGTTGGGACGTGATGTTGCATCTCCGATACACCCAACCTTGCACCATCTGCTTATCATTTATTTCGAAGTTTGGAAAACTTCTTAAATGGTATAAATTTCAGTAATAACGATGACCTCAAATCGCACTTGGTTGAGTTTTTTGCTGATGAGGACCAGGAGTTCTATGAGCGCGGGATCATGAAGTTACCAGAAATATGGCAAAAAGGTCATCGAACAGAATGGAAGATATTTGACTGATTCATTTTTTGTATAGAAAAAAATTAGTTTTATTTCACACTAAAAAACCGAACGTACTTACTTGCCAACCTCAATATTAACAAAAACAATATAAACATCAAAAATATATGTTGGTGTTCTGCAACATCGATCATTCAATAAATATATATTTATTTAGATCGGTACATCATTATTTACACAAAAAATATTTTAAACAAGCCAAAAATAAATAAACCTTAACAATAAAAATAAAGGAATAAAATTAGATGGTCTTAACTATAGTCTCAGCTTAAATCTCTTATTGAGACTTAGTCTGAAAAAGACTGCCCTTGAAGATAATTGCAGACGATCACAGTATTTCTTAATAAGCTCTTCTCTATTTTCTGATACTTGGGGCATTGCTGATTCTAAATGAACCAGGGTGTTCCCAGCGCTAGGCAGAGAAAGTTTATTCTGAACTGATTGCAGTCTTGTACTGGTGGACTTGCTAGTTCAGTACCATAAAGGGGTAAGTAAATATCGATAATACGCATATGGTGTGGCAAAGCCATGTAAAACAAGTTTGTTTTAGCAATTTATGTCTGCAGTCTGTACAGTTATATGCGTCTACTAGTTCGTACATTGTGTTCACTGTTTAGTAAGTTAGTAATGTGTCGAAGTATACTCTAATTAGCAAAAACCCTGATCCAATTGACTGGCATTCCTGCTTAGGGTATTTTGCACACTTCAAAGCATTAAGCTGTAAGTTACATCTTTTGAGTCAATGGTCTGCGGATAGATGTTTCAATGGTCTTTCAGTGGCACACACAATAAAAAAATGGTGTAAACACCTAACAACGGAAAAGTTGTGAACTAAACGCATTTTTAATAATATTGATAGGCATATTATAACTGTGCTTTATAACCAATCATAAAACAATATAAAAATATTTATCGGTTATAAAATAAAACAAAGGTTCTCTTTATCATTTGAGAGCTATCGCTTTCGAGTGCTACTCTAATACTTCGATTAATATGTGGGTAGGGAGAGTGGATTAAAATATTGTAAGTCAATTATATAAAAAAACATAAAAAAAAAAGTAACACTAGGCAAGTTAAAAGAAATTATTAAAAACATATAAATGAATAAATATTGCCATTTACCAATCTCTTGGCCACATTTAGTAAATTACAAAAATAATAATAATAATAAGTTAAAGGGAGAAAAATGATTTATCATGAAAGGATTTATTATTTCGTACTAGTGGTTTATTTTGTCAGAAATAATGGAGTTTACTTGTATTTCAAAGCTCTCCTGCTTATTTCGAAGTCTTGTATTAGTTACTGCATTATGTAATAATGATTAAAAAAATGGTTAAATTAAATTATTGCCAAAAACGCTGTCGGGTCGTCACGAGGGGGGGGGTGCCTAGTTACCCTAGCCCTAGCGACGAAGTGAGGGTTGATTAGGCTATGACCTGGACAATAGCTTCATTACGGGACTTATTACCGTACTATCTGACTCCATATTTGATAGGTATGTGTCCCGACAGTGCACTATGTTCAGGAGAAGAGTTATAGGGTAGGTATTGTAGGTAGTTTATGTGGTCTTTGAATGACCACGAATTCACACTCGGTATCTGAGGGTAGGCGAAAACCGTCCGGATCCCAAAGGCGAGTGTAAACCGGAGAGAGGCAGACTGTATTGCCGTGGGGGACACTACTAGGTAAAGTTTGTAGGGCCACGGCAACCGTTCTCCGCGAAGAAGAGGTCTCTTTTTAGTGAAGGTGCTAGTTTTAGCGAGACGAAGGCAGAGAATCCCACTAGGAAAGTGTGGGGTCTGACGAGGCCGGACTAAAACATAGCGAGGTTTGGAAAGAGAGATGCAGAGGTTTTCATAAATGAGAAAGCCAAATCTTGGAGCATCAGTGCAGCTGCAGGTCCACCAGTCAGAGAGCCGTAGTTAGAATGATTTACAGGCCAAAACGAGGCCCTATTTATAGCCCCTAGTAACCAATGATCTGTGGTTTTATTCTGACCAGCCCCCTAGCCACTACCTGACTCCCCCTTCAAGGGCCGTCTGACTAGTTTTTTGCAGCTGCGTCTTTTATTGTAGCTGCGTCTTTTATTGTAGCTGCTTCTTTTATTGTTTACAATATTTACACTGGTATGACTTAAGGTTTGGTAATGTTATTTACATTTGTTTAAATTAATTTACAACATATTATAACCAATTTACAATACATATACAATAGAGCATAGGGTGATTTATCTTATGTAGTTAGCGGTCGCTACAAACACTACTAAAGATTTTTTTAAAACTTCTATTAATCTGTTGATTTTGGTTGGAATTTCGGTCTCTAAAAATCACCTTTTGAACGAATAAAAAAAGCGTAAGTAACGAATAAATCAATATAAAAAAAATAATTAAAAGGACAAGAATGCCATTAAGCCTCGGATTTTCATTGATGGGATTCAATATAAAGTATTATGTTTTTTTTTTAATATTTGAACTTATTTGTGAGCCACCATCTTTAATTCAGACCTTAACCACTGGAAATAAATTGGAGTTCTTAATTTGCTTCAGGGTCATACTTTCCGGAAATATATTTTAACTTATATGAATTATATTATTCAAATCAATAAATCAATTTTACTCATGGACAACTTTTCGACGTACTACTGACATCCTGTTTAATGATTATGTAAGATTTTCCACACAACCCACATTCTATTCTATATATGAGTACCCCTGATCTAGCTTTTAACTGGATTAGTTCTTTAGTGTGGGAAATACAACTGCGTAATGATTATTTGTCTTTATATGAGACTCAAGTCCCTATGTGACTAATGAGTATGTTACCCAATTTATTTTGCAAATCTTGGATATGGAGTCAAGATGTGTTGATTATCTATCGTGAGGGGGTTGTCAATAACAATCAGAGTTTTATACGAGTATATGTTTTATAACCATTTTCACGACCACATCTTAGGGATACACGTCACTGCGGTAATGTGTTATAATTCTCCATAGCAGTTATAGCAGTTATTGCAGTTATTGTAGTTATTGCAGTTATAGCAGTTATTGCAGTTATAGCAGTTATTGGTTCAGGGGTGTTTTCTTTAATCTGGCAATCAGGAAGTGGAACTTTTGAGGATAAATGGAGGGCAAATGGTTAACACCTGAAAACTATCAGGGCTGACCTAGAAAAGTGTAAGAGAGGCAGACATTCAAAAACCGAGGACTGGATGTGGACAAGGAGACCGATGATGGTAAATTACAGAGCAATTCGGAATCAATGGGATCTTCACACTGCTCAAGGTGGTACAAGAAAGCATAGATTATGGGATAAGAATTTTATAAATAATATTTATGTAAAACACAGATCCATCACCCTCATTGATTTTTAGAACTCTTATATAAAGTTCCAGTAACATTAAGTAACAATAGAAATTTTATAAGGTAAAACTATATCTAACAGTTTATTTTAAGCTTTTATAAAAAAATATTCAATTTAAAATTAATATAGTTACAACGAATCTTCTTGAATTAATATAATAAATTGTTGAATCCATGCTTTTAATAACTTCAATTCACACATAGTGAAAGTAAAGATTTCAAAAAACACTCTTAAAAGAGGAATAAAATCAATTTCCTGAGTTGGCAGGCTGCGGCCAAAATGTTTTCAACTGGACAATACAATTTCTAATGATACCTAAAAAGGGAAATATTTCTTCCCTATCTCTAAACGTAAATTTGAAAAACGGGGGTATTTTATCCCTGAAGGTGTATGAGGATTGCCGAATTGTGGAAAACTAAAAGCCAGCAATAGTGCCATCTTGAAATGAAGAAGTGAGGTACGACTAAGTTGAGTGCTAGATAGTTGAGAAGGTTCACTAAACATTAGTAAGGGAATGATGAATTGTCTATAATTTTGCCCCACATAAAAATAAGATATTTTTTACACACTTATGGCCATTACAACTATATTGTGGCCGTTGTGCTATTGATTTAAGATTTGAATGTTTTGCTATGCAGTTTTAACATGCTGTTAAATTGTTACGCTTTTTTATGTTTTCATGTATAAGCAACATAAAATATTTTAATCCAATAACCCTGCTGACGTACTGTTCATCCTTTGAGAATTGTTCTTAATCATTGATATAAATAAACGAGTTGGCCATCCACTGTATTTTTTTTTCATTACTAACGTTTTCAACAGTACGACTTTGTTGATCATCAGGTGGATCATAGGGGTGGATGTGATAAGGGAGGACCTGAAGGCCCTGGACACAATAATATCTGACAGTTGCCCAGGAAGATTAAAGACAAGATTGACGTGAGAGAGTATCCCCCGTTTAGGATGACGGCCCTAGGAAGGGTAGGCACAAAAAGGAAAAACGATGATATGCAAAGAATGGTACAGTAAACATATCCTAGGCAAGCGCTGTAGGGGCGAGGTTGATACAAACGTTATTAGGGCGTCCTCGATTTATGCTTCCTCTTTGCCATGGAGACGACAATCCTTTAGGAGAATTCAAGGGGGTTTTAGTATATGCGTACATATATTTCATAAAAGAGCAATTGAATAAGGACTTAAACACAGTGTGAACTGCCCTATAAGGACGTATGTAATTTCCTAATATTATTGAAAATTTTCTGTAATGTTGATCTAATCTGATCTCAACAGATTTGTGCCCAAAAAGTGATCAGTTTACTTAATTGCAATTAAACTGATCAAATTAAATCTTAAGTGGTTATTAAACATTACTCGATAGTTACAATTAACAATTAAACCTTTTTACGATTTCTCTTTTACGCACAGTTAGCTTCTTCATTTTCGAAAATAACTTTCCCAAATCAACAGTGTATTGTCAAAAGAACGTCCAAAAATATGAATGGCATTTTCAAGTAGTATTTTTCAAAGGGGGGGTGGTTATTTTTTTACTACATTTTTTTTATTAACTATTTTTGTTACTATAAATAATTATGTAAATAGTCGATTTTCAAGAGTGCTTCTGACGATTCCCTTAGGTTTTAAATGGCGTAAGTAAATTGGAAGTCATTACTCACTTCATTCATCATAGAACAGAATAATAGAAGCTTCGGCTTGTTTTTCGATTGGTCGAAGTATTATATTTTATTAGGAATGGTAATCTAGTGATAATGTATAATACATATTTTTTTTACAGGTTTGATTAAAATAGGTCAAAACTGAAATATAACAATAAATGTCAAAAATAAAGATTGATAACTTCGTTTACATATCTTATCATTTTCAAGTATCGCAATAAGAAGATCTCAATAAATATAAGCTTAAATCATATTATATTAAGGTTCAGAATGGCATATAGAGTGACAGGAAATCAGTATAGTCTAGAAAAACCTCTGATTTTTACACTAAGCGCTTAAACTACCACTAACAAATATTTATAAATAAATATATCGCCCAATTTGTCAACATTAGAATCGACGACTAAAAACTCAACGCTTACAAATAAGCAATAAGTTATCTTAAGACAACCCTATACTTACTTGACTCTTTGAAAAATATAATTAGAAAATCTCCTGAATACATTTTTTTTTTTTTAAATTTGCTGTTTCTGATATTTCGTAGGAGAGTCATGTTTTGTTAAAACAAATCCTATACGTATCCAATAATTCAGTAGTTTTGAATTACTAAAAAAATACTGATATTTTCTTTTTCTTTGGCACGGGTGTCCATTAGTTTTCCTAAACGTTGGTCCGTTTTTGACTTGTGTAAGTTCTTAAAAGCTTTGTCAGGAAAAATATTGAACCACCTTGAGAAAGAGCTGAAGGTAAATAATAACAATATTTTCTTTCTAAGAGTCCAAGTATAATTTTCCAACATATAATTGAGTTGTTCATGAGCAGAAGTATGATTTTTATTGTCATTAGCAGTGGATGGCCTTTAATTTAATTCACCATTCGATAGTTTAACTTAAATTGTTACATGTAATAATAATTAGTAGTTACATTGATTTATAACTTTATTGTGCAATAATTACAATCTGCCTTTTATAAGGCAATAATAATACAGATAAATGATCTCATTGATACCATATTTACAGTCATCATTCACTCACTCATTCATACAATAGGACATGATTGGAGAAACTGGCCATTGCCAGGACTCCCACTGTCACGCGATTATAGCAGGTCACGAGGCCACTGCCGTTTCAGTCTCCGAGGAGGATTATAGGGATGAGTGGCGCAGTGCAAAGACTGTGCTACAGGATTAGGGTGGTTGGAAAGGCTACTGTGGAATTTCATAAATTTGGAAGGGATGAGTTCTAGAATGTAGGGTATATTAAGGTCGTTATGAAGGGTTTTGTTGCTGACATAATAAGGGGCATTTACTATTGTTCTCAGGACTTTGGATTGAAAGGATTGGATAAGCTTGATGTTCGACTTTTTTGCTGTCCCCCATAGCTCTATTCCGTATGTCCAGATTGGTTTAAGTATAACTTTGTAGATTAGTAGTTTATTTTCTATTGAGAGATGGGATGTCCTTCGAAGTAGTCTGTACAGTTGTCCAAAGCGTCTGTTTAGTTCTTGTCTTTTTAGTCTCGTATGTGGGTTCCAGGTCAGTCGTTTGTCGAGATGGAAGCCTAAGTACTGTACTGTCTCGGTTACTGGGAGGGGAATAGAATTAAAATAAACTAATGGACATGTCTTGCGACAAAGGGTGAAGGTAATGTGGGAGCATTTTGCTTCATTAACTTTGATCCGCCATTGATTGCACCAATACTCGATCTCGTTAAGGTGTTTTTGAAGGTTATGGGATGCTATGTCGGGGTCTGGGTGGGATGACAAGACTGCAGTGTCATCTGCAAATGTGGCCAAGAAGGTGTTGGAAGTAGAGGGGACATCAGCGGTGTATAGGTTATAGAGGATGGGGCCTAGGACACTGCCCTGTGGAACTCCTGCATTTATGGGATAGTAGTTAGAGTATTCTAAGCCACAGCGGACTTGGAAGAAGCGGTTTGAAAGGTAGGACTGTAGGATTAGGAAAAGGGTCTGTGGTAAATGTCTTTTGAGCTTGTAGAGCAAACCTGCGTGCCAAACCCTGTCAAAAGCTTGAGCTATATCGAGAAAGGCAGCAGTGCAATACTTTTTGGTTTCAAGGGCTGAGGAGACGTGATCAACAACGCGAAGGCCTTGTTGAGCAGTGGAATGTCGTTGGCGGAAACCAAACTGGTGTGTGGGAAAAAGGTTTTTGGATTCAACAATTGGAAGTAGACGTTTTAGTAGGAGTTTCTCAAATATTTTTGAGAGGATAGGGAGTAGGCTAATTGGACGGTAAGATGAGGTGTCATTGGGTGGTTTACCGGGTTTGGCGAATAGGACAATAATGGAATGTTTCCAGAGGAGAGGAAAGTGCGTCGTTCGGATAATGCAATTATATATATAGGTTAGGAAGATTGTGGCTTTAGGAGGAAGTTGTTTGAGAATTTGAGGAGTTAGGAGATCATATCCAGGGGATTTTCTGTAAGGTAAGTTTTTCAGAAGGTATTTGACCTCAGAGGGATTAACGGCTTTTGGTGGAAGAGAGAGAGTAATAGGTGAAGTGAGGAAATCTTCCACAGTTTTGCTGTGAGTATGGCTTTGATGAGAAAGGTGAGGTGTGAAAGTATGGGTAAGATGCAGAGCAAATTCCTCCGACCTATCCCCATCCGAGGCCGCCCAGGACCCATCATCACGACGGAGTGGATGTGAAACAGGTTGATACTTTAGGATTTTTTTGGTTACATTCCACAAGGAGTTATCCCTGGTAGACAGAGAGGAGAGGTAGGAATTGAAAGAATCAGAACGGAAGGATGCCAATCGCCGCTTTACCAATCGGCAGTACTGATTGTACGAGCGGCGATCAGCAGGATGCCGGGATCTTTGCCACACTGTTCTAGAGCGGCGTTTGGATTTGATTAGATCTTTGAGATGCTGAGGTAAACGATTATGATTGTGGATTCTTGGGTGACGATGGGGTGACGATGCCTCCCAAGCCGACCTCTGGACCAGAGTAGTGAAAGAATGCACTGCATCGTCTAGGTCTTGGGATGTTTTCAGGGATAATTTGAGGTTTACGGACTCTGTAAGAAGCTGACGGAAGTGGTCCCAGTCAACTGGGCCCCTAATAAATGAAGGAGGAGGCAGTTTGTGAATTGGTCTAAGGGAAATGGTTAACAATAAAGGACTATGATCAGAGGAGAGATCATCGAGGCGCTTGAGTGAATAGTTTAGTGTTCCTAAACTATTGTAGAAGAAAAAGTCAAGGAGATCTGGATTTCGGTTGGGATCTGATGGCCAATAGGTGGCTGTGTCAGGAGAGATAGTGGAGCAATGTCTCCGTGTGAGTGCAGACAGCAAAGCACGTCCTCGTGTATTTGTGGATCTTGAGCCCCAGTGTTGGTGCTTTGCGTTAAAGTCCCCACCCACAAGGAAACGATGCCCGATGGAGTCTAGAAAGGAGATGAATTGGGAATCGGGAATGGATTTATTGGGAGGGCAGTACACTGATGCTAGAGTAAGGGGAAAAGTGAGGGTGGTGATTGACACTGCAGTGGATTGAAGGAAATCATGTGCTACCAAAGGAACTATGTGATGGGATATGGAGTTATGGTCAATGACAGCGGTACCTGCATGAGCTCTTCCATCTGGGTGATCAGTTCGATAAGTCTGGTACTGTCGAACGGTAAATGGTCGTTTACTTGTATGTCTTGTTTCAGTAATAAGAGCTACATCGATGTTTTTGTCATGGAGTAGTGCTGTCAGTTCATTAGTGTGGGTGCGAACACCATTCGCATTCCAAAGGAGAATGGATAAGGAGTCGGAAGGATCCACTTATGGATTTTGTTTAACGGGGATAAGGTAGGAGACAAGATTTGTAAGAAGGGAAATGAGAGGTGTAATTAGGGTTCTGAACTCTGTAAGGAATGAGGTTAAAAGGCTGGTGAGATCTGAAGAGCTTGAAGGTGGCGGGATATGCGAGATGTGTGGTTGAGGATGGGATTGAGTTTGCCGATTGCTGGGATGAGCGGAGTGCTGGGAAAGAAGAACTTGCGGAGGAGGTGTGGGCAATGCCTGTGACTGCTCTCTGTTCCGAACTGTGTCAGCAAAAGAGACTGAAGGCCTCAAACTTCTGGTGGGGGCGCTTCTTGGGCTACCTGTGGCTGATGTTTCTTCTTCAGGACGACGACGTTGTTCACTTCTGGACTTAAGAATTCTATAAGCCTCACAGCCTTTATAGTTTGCCGGGTGGCCTTGCTGACAGATAGTAGTTACAAACACCAAAAGTTAGTTTTGTTTTTTTGAAACAGCATACTCCAGAATCTATATACCTAAACATAACCTAAATTTCAAAAAGTACCTTTTTTTTTACAAAAAATTAAAAAAAAGTGGTTACCTTAAATTAATCATCTCTAAAACTTTTAATGAATTAAATTTCATCGACCTTTCTCACAAATGATATCACAATAGGAGAAGACTATTTATGAAATATGCTATTCATTTTGCAATAAAAAGTTATTTTTCTAAATTTGATCGTATTGAAATTTCGTTATTACCATTCAAGTAATATCAGGAATTTGTGACCATATCAATCATTTCTATGTATACGTTAATCCCAGTTCACAACTCTCTATAAAAATACTTGGAAATTTCTTCAACATAAATTGTTTTTCGCCTGTCACTCAAGCTGGTCTGTAGGGTCATATTTGCCAGTGTAATCATTCACAAAGCTAGTTAAATTACTTGCTCTTTAGGTTATGTTTTATATTATTTTTTTCATTTTATATTTAACTTATTTATTGTGATAAAATAACAATCTGCCTTATTGGGCAATAAGTAATTGTGATAAATGTTCTCATTCATACCATATTTACAATTTTCATTCACTCGCTCATTCATACAGTATTTACAAACACCCAAGAGACCTCCCGAATCCACATGGTTGTTACCTCCCTCGCATGCAAAAAAGGAAGCGGAGTCTTGTGAAGTCCCACACGCTCCTCAGTGAGCCGCATCGCTGGATACGAGCTACTGGAGGCTGACCAAGAGAGGTACAGATGCTCAGGTCATGAGTCAAGAAACTGGCCATTGCAAGGTCTTCCACTGTTACGCATTTATAGCAGGTCACGAGACTATTCTCGCTTTAGTCTCCGAGGAGGATTATAGGGATGAGTGGTGCAGTGTATGACTGCGCTAGGGGATTAGGGTGGTTGGATAGGCTACTATAGGATTTCATGTACCTGGAAGGGATGAGTTCAAGAATTTAGGGTATATTAAGATCGTTATGAAGGGTTTGGTTGTTTGTTATGAAGGGGCATTTACTATTGTTCTCAGGACTTTTGATTGAAAGGATTGGATACGCTTGATGTTCGACTTTTTTGATGTCCTCCATAGCTCTATTCCGTAAGTCAAGATTGGTTTAAGTATAACTTTGTAGATTAGTAGTTTATTTTCTATTGAGAGAAGGGATGTCCTTTGAAGTAGTCTGTACTGTTGTCCAAAGCGTCAGTTTAGTTCTTGTCTTTTTAGGCTCGTATGTGGGTTCCAGGTCAGTCATTTGTCGAGAAGTACCGTACTGTCTCAGATACAGGAAGAGGTATTACATTTAACTGAAAAAATAATATGGGTATGTATACTAACATTGGCAAGGAAAGCGGTTATGGACTAATTCATGGTTTCTGTAACGTGACCTTCCAACGGCTGTAAGCCTGTACTCACGCCTGAGGTTGATGTGCTGGACCATGAAGGAACACTGTTTCAAGTTGTACATCACAAACACTATTACAGCTATTAGGGACTGTCCTTCTGTAAGCTAGTTCCCACAAATATACTACTGTCGATTCATCAAGAACTATTTCAGTTGTTTTTAGAATAATTACAGTTAGTTAGTTAAAGTGGTAGCATAGTTCCGCATTTACTTTTAAGTATGTCTTTCAGAAATAGATCATTTTCGATTTGGTACACCATAAACTGAGATCGCACAATTGGTGTTTCCGAGCCTGGATCATTGAGGAACTTCGAGGAACGCAAGACAATATTGTCACTTTCACCATGGTCATTGTCAAGAAGAGACGTCAACGTGTTAATGAGAATGAAGATTGACCACACCAAGCATCTCCTTGTAGAACTGCTCCAGTGTACATGTAAATCTTAAGGAACGGAGTAATAACAATATCAAACTTTCAACACAATTTATTCAAGCAAGCCAAGCGATGAACAGTATCTAGTACCAAAAATAGATCATCATCAACGATTTAAAAATCTTTAAGTCGTCGCCAATAATCCCTGAAATTAACTTCCAGCAGTTAATAAAAAGACAATAGTGAAGTCATTTAATTAATACTAATATTAAGAAATTAAAGACTCTGCTTCCTCTTTCGTATGCGGGGGAGATGACAAACATGTGGATTTGGGAGGCCTCTGGGCTGTCTGTAAAAATTGTATGAATGAGCGAGTGAATGATGAATTGTAAATATGGTATAAATGATAGCATTTATCTCAATTACTTATTGCCTAATAAGGCAGATTGTAATTCTAGCACAATAAAGAAGTTAAAATAAATAAGAAATAACATAAATTATAAGATACATTTTAATTTTTAATGATTTTGAGCAATAATTTAATAACAAATTTTGAGACCTAAATTTAATTAAATAAATTTTATAAATCATCCTGCATCAAACCATCAAATCACTCATTTTGCCTTGGCGTTGGTGTGCTCACCTCTGACTACGTTTTCGTTTCCTATGCTATAATGAATGAAAGATGAATGATGAAGGTGACAATGATGAGGGTTCCTTGAAGTTCCTCAATGATCTACGCTCGAAAACATCAATTGTGCGATTCATCACAAGATCGATAAATAATGTCTTTTTATTAACTGCTGGAAGTTAACTTCAAGGGTTATTTGCGACGACTTATAGGTTTTTAAATCGTTGATGATCTTGATCTCATTTTAGTGCTACTTGATAGTGTTCATCGCTTGGCTTGCTTGAATAAATTGTGTTGAAAGTTTGATATTGTTATTACTCCGTTCCTTATTGTTCTTTTGCCAGGTTGAAAAGATCTACTCTTACCACAAGATTTACATGTACACTGGAGCAGTTCTACAAGGAGATGCTCGGTGTGGTCAATCTTCATTCTCATTAACACGTTGACGTCTCTTCTTGACAATGACCATGGTGAAGGTGACAATGCGTTCCTTGAAGTTCCTCAATGATCTACGCTCGAAAACATCAATTGTGCGATCTCAGTTTATGGTGTACCAAATCGAAAATGATGTATTTCTGAAAGACATACTTAAAAGTAAATGCGGAACTAATCTACCACTTTAACTAACTAACTGTAATTATTCTAAAAAACTACTAAAATAGCTCTTAATGAATCGACAGAAGTATATTTGTGGGAACTAGCTTACAGAAGGACAGTCCCTAATAGCTGTAATAGTGTTTGTGATGTACAACTTGAAACAGTGTTCCTTCATGGTCCAGCACATCAACCTCAGGCGTGAGTACAGGCTTACAGCCGTTGGAAGGTCGCGTTACAGAAACCATGAATTAGTCCATAACCGCTTTCCTTGCCAATATTAGTATACATACTCATATTGTTTTTTCAGTTAAATGTAATTCCTCCTTACTATAGTAAAATGCACTTATTTAGTGGAAAGACAAATAATGGCTGATCATTTACTTGAATAAATGCCTAGCGAACCAGTGTTAGAAAACGGAAATTAACGTCGATAGGTAAAAACATAGTGTCGGGAAATGTCACTAGGGGAGTGCCCAATCACTCTAGCCCTGGTGACAAGTGCGAATTGTTCAGGTTTGTAACCTGGACAATCGTTCCAGGTCGGCGTTAATATCTGACTCCATTTCTGATAGGTATGTGCCCCGACAATGCACTATGTTCAAGGGGTACAGAGGATTCATAAAGAATAAGTCAAAGTTTCAGAGTTCGAACAGAAGCAAGTATCACGGAGGAACGGTCGCGAAAGACTGGTCGTCCGAGGCTAGCCTCCTTCGCTAAATATGTCCCACGCCTCCTCGGAGGGGCTGAAACAAAAAGGTTGCTTAGTGCCTGCGAGATCCTAACATGTGTTGAGGACCGTGCCGATTCTCAGTAATCGGTCAGGCAGCTGACAGGACCACTTAGCTTGTGGCTTACATGTGACAAGGGTCCCGCAGGCCTGGGCTGTAAGGGTCTCTCTAATTTATGACTGACAGACGTATTCCCGTCTCGTGTTACTTGCTTCTGCGTTTTCTTTATTGCTAAAAGATTTATAATAATTTACTTTGTTCATGTTATTTACCTTTGTCTATAATATATCTGCAATAGCGTATAGGGTGATTTCCTATATACTAAGAATCGCCTCACATAGCACCAACCGCACAATACAATCATAAGGTTTGTGCATTTACTGTAGTTTTAAAGTACAGTATAATCTTTGTAAGTCGTAAATCCCGCTAGTTCGAAAGAAAGCTGGTCCCTTGGACAAATCGCGGTTATTCGTAAAAAACAAAAAACAATGGATTTCGATCTCTGTAATTTGTAATGATTTTCGTCCAAGACTACAAAAACGTCTTATAATTTGTAAGTCTCTGTTGCCAATCCGGTTTCTTCGAAAAAAAACCTACTCCTTCCCACTCTTCAATTCTCTTAATCACGTTTGTTTATATTTTTTTTCTGTTTACTTTGGGTTCAATATCCTTTATTTTTGCTTCAGTTCAGTGTGGTTTCACCATGAGTTCAAAGAACCCATAGATTTGAAAAAAAATCGATGTTGCAATACATTTTAATATTCCTCTAATGAATACTGACATCGATTTTAAAGAAGAATTAGATCATCGCTGGAGTACCTTGGAACAGTCAAATGAAACGACAAAAAAACAGGCTACTTCCCTGAACTTGAAAGATTAGTTGTCATATGGTTTTCGCTGTGCCGACAATTAACTATAACCAGTTGGGGTAGTCTTATCCCTTTTTTTCCCCACTTCAGGTATTTTTCGTTATCAAGAATAACTAAGTACTTACATATTTAAGTTTGTTGTTTTGTATTTTGTGTAATAGTTACATATGTGGAATTTTAATGAAGACTGATTATCCCGCTAAATGGAATTTTTCCTTTTTTTAACACTCAATAATTCGTAATCCCACTATTCCGAAAATCTTGTCCCTTGGCATTACGAATTATCGGGATTATACTGTATATATAAATGAAATGAAGAACGAATAAGATAAAGAAACAATACCAACTTACCGACTTTCGTGAGACTTTCTTATACTTCTATAAAAACATATTAAATTATTGCCAAAAATACTACTTAACATTTTTTATAAACATTTATTACTCTATGGATTTTTGTTGGAATTCGGGTCACTAAAAATCACCTTTTCAACAAATAAAAAAATCTTAAGTAACAAATAAATCAATATAAAAACAATTAATGAAAACGACAAGAAAGCCATTAAGCATCGGTTTTCATTGATGGAATACAATATACTATTTTTTTTTTAAATATTTGAACTTATTTGTGAGCCAATTTAATTCAGACCACTGGAAATAAATTGGGATTCTTAAATTGCTTCTGGGTCATACTTTTCGGAAATATATTTCAACTATATTATATACTATATACTGAATTATATTATTCAAATTAATAAATTAATTTTACTCATGGAGAACGTTTCGACATACTATGTGTGCCTGCATCAGGTACTACAGTGCGGTATTCTAATAGTTATCTAGGACTGAATTAGTTCGATTGAGAGTATAACTAGTCTATTTCTCAACCCCGACAAACCAACCTGCTAGGAGTACGAGGAGTAGTTATAGCATTGACCGTTCATCACATCATCGCTGACTGGCGTAAATTCTAAACTTCGTTACAGAGAACCAGACTACTAAATCTAATGGAATAAATAAAGCAAGATAAATTCCATTAAAACTTCCTCCAACTAATTGGGCGCATTGACTTTTAACAACAGATTCGAATATGCAATGCCGTATCTAATATACTGATACTGTATATATGAAACATACAACTTAGTTTCTAATCGATGTAAAATAAATGTAGTTGTTAAAAAAATATATTTAATTAAAATAACAAATATTGGAGTCTAATAATAAGATGGACTATCTGGTATGTGCATATTTCCGATTCCTTGAAGACAAAAGACCCCGATACTCCGGGACTCACCGGATGAACCAGCAGACAATGGTCACTTCCGCGCACTGTGAACCAGCCACACAGGCTACATTCACATGGTCATTATCAAATGTTCTCTAATCAACAGACGGACACTTAGATAATATATTTCATCTTCAGCGACGGGCCGGCCAGCGGGGGCACAGGGGAGGGGGCGGAGAAGGGGTGCCGCTCGACTATATAAGATCCAGGGGAGGCCAGGAAGGCGTGTCAGTTACCAACCATGTTCTACCACATCCAGGTGAGTCTTCAACAGTGTCCGTAGTCGTCCTCGGCAGGATAACGCGTCCGGCTTGGCAATAAATGGATATCAGATGTACTTGCCCATCGCGTACCTGCTCGAGTCTTAGCGCTTGGATTCGTCTTTTTACTAAGTGCTGCGAATAATCATTCCGCTATTATATAAAAATCTCTTAAAGTTCTAGCGAAAAAAATGTCATTTTAATTCATCATTTCATTTCCAATAGCTATTGTATCCAATTTGGTAATTCAGGGGATATCTACAATATAGGAAATCTACAATTTTTTTTCGAACAGTACAGCTCTAATTTTTTTGGGGGGGAATCATTCACGATTATTTTAAGCTCACAGAGATCCTGGATCACACCCGCATTAACTCCCGCACCGTTCCTCCAATTCCGACAAATTTTATATTGTTTATATGTATTTAAATTTTACAATTTTAATTTAAAAAAAAATTATCTTTGTAATTGAAAAATCTGTTATATAACCCTCATAAGAAACCGACAGACCTTTTAGAGGCAAGCACAGTGTCATGCGGGTTTGGCATGCTATCGCTGGTACGGGGTACAAGACAGTTCGCTTCTATCTTGAAATATGTCTCGTGCTCTATAAATATTTGATGATCGTTATTTCCCTCACTTTTTTTGAAAAAAAAATTTCTTCTCAAAAACAATTCAAAATTAATAATGCTATTGAAATCGTGACATACCAAAGTCTCACTGTTAGGCCAAAATAACGTTTGTTATTGACTTTTGTCATTTGGGTGGGCAGATAGAGTTTTTCCAATCTTATGTTTGGGTCAATACGTGCGAACCACTTTACCACGGGTTCGGCTAAGTAGTGGTTACCACCCTTCTATATCAACTGTCCTCCACATCGCCTAAGTTAATTCTTAAAGCACTTCATGCCCCCACCATTAATAGAATCACATAGCTTACAAACTAATCGTTTTAACAAAAATTGGGTTCCAGTTGTGACAAGTATTTATTTTTTCATTTAAATGTACAATTAAAAAAACAATGTTTTTGCAATGCGTATACCGAAAACGCCATTATATTCTTAAGAGGTTTTCCGTTAAATTTATCATTAAACATGAAGCAGTAATAATTACTGAAAGAGATAGATTTTTCTCAGAATTGCGGACTATTGATCATCGCCTGATGATAAGCCCTAGAGAAATTACCAACGCGCAAGAACCGACACGCCATCGGCACCCTAGGAGATTGCGGAAATACAGGAAGAAGCCGACGGTACGGCGGGTGAAAGGTTGTCCCTGGAGGAAGAAAGCTCTGTCCACTCTCGCTCCTCTCCGCCAGATCGCACGCGTTATCGGTCAGGCCTAATTCACTCGCGTACCCATTTTTACTTTCTCTCGATTTTGTAAATCGAATTCTCGTCGGGGTTGGGGTCCCTTAGCTCAGTGTGGGAGGGACTGTCTCCTTTGGTCGTGACATCTGTTACGTAAGTCTTTATCAGCTTCACTTCCTCAAGTGAATTTACATTTCGATCCCTTCTACTTTTCCTGTGAGGATGAGGAAGAAAGGAACCCAGGAAGTAGATTCAAGTGTCCTTCTACTATAAACGATTGTTTAAGTCACCGTTTGGGACCAATCTCTTTCATATCTACCTTACAGAGCCTAAAAATTCATTGATTTTAGTTTTATTACAAAAAAAAAACAGGTATAATTAGTTGACTCAGAAGAAGAGGACTGTTTTTCAAAACATGGGCACTTGATGTTTTCTTATCTAAGGATATGCTACAGACCCACAGCATTCTAAGAACTGTGCCATCTTAGAGTGCATAGAAATTTTCTAGAGATATTTTTCTTTCCATAGTATGACCACCTTCTCCAAACGCAAAATCCCAATAAAAATAATACAAAACCTCTTTGTTTACTTCAAATTCGGGCGCTTACGTACTACTACTTAGGATGAGCAAATCAGGCACTTTTTTTTCAATTCCCTTACTTAACAATATCTCAATAACGCTTTCATTTTTAAGTAGATGGTAAGATGAGCTTTTAAAATTAAAAAAATTTCCTTCCGAATCAATTAAATGATACAGGAAGCATTGGGCCGAAAAACAGCTTTAGTCCAATCGTGACAGAGTGAACACTTCAGAACTAATGAGAACTTTCTATTATATCGCACCGATCTCACAATGTAGAACTAAATAGCATATTATTTTAGCAATAGTACAGTTTTACTGTTCTTTTTATTCATTTCAGTTACTGCACGGAATTATTTATGGTTTATTAAAACTTTTTTAACATTCTTCAGATTTCTTTAGTTTCAGCTTTCTTGAACGTAGACGGAATCGCTACTGACTGACCAACAACCGAAGCTCCAATAGACAAGACACTTGTTTGGATCGTTAATGAAACTGCAACTGACCAAAGAACTGTCACTGACAAGCTACGACAAGTCACCACTGTAAGTGTTGACTCGTCTGTTTGCGGACTGTGACATTAACTCAAAGACACCACTCTCCTCTACCAAAGATGTTCTTCACGGTGGTGTCTATTGCAATAAATCCTCGAACGTACTTTTGTCCGGGGTGTCTTTACGGAGGATTCGAACATAGGACCAGACAAAATAGTAAGAACATGTGCAGGTTTCGCGATCGTTCACTAACGTTATGTCTATTCTGTTACAGATGAAATGGGCCCTGGTGGGAGCCTTACTTGTCTGCTGCACGGAGGTCTTTGGAGGACATGAACAGTAAGTGCAAATTGTATGCGAAATTAAAGAATAGAAAAAAACTTCCTGACGAATTACTGTATTAGTAAGAAACAATAATTTATTTTTGCAGTGTTCACATAAGAGTTCATGTGCCTAAAATTATCCAAGAAGTCCATCATGAGAAGCCTGTGATTCACCACATAGAAGAGCATACGCATGAGGAGTCTCACCACGATCATCACGGAGGCGGTGGCGGATTTGGAGGTGGATACGGAGGTGGTCACGGAGGCGGCTTCGGTGGAGGATTCGGTGGAGGTCACGGAGGTGGATTCGGAGGTGGCCATGGAGGCGGATATGGGGGCGGCCATGGAGGTGGATATGGAGGTGGATTTGGCGGCGGTCATGGCGGTGGATACGGAGGTGGCCATGGAGGCGGATTTGGTGGAGATTTAGGTGGTGGTCATGGAGGTGACGACATTGGAGGTGGATACGAAGAACATGGTGGAGATGAACATGGAAGTGACTTCTCTAGCAGCGGTGGTGGTGACGATGGTGGCTATAGCTATGGAGGTGGTGATAGCTACAGCCACGGAGGCCATGGCGGTGGCTTTGGAGGTGGATTAGGAGGAGGGCACGGAGGTAGCTTTGGAGGTGGACACGGAAGCAGCTTCGGCGGAGGTTACGGAGGTGGTCACGGAAGCAGCTTTGGCGGTGGATACGGAGGTGACCACGGAAGCAGCTACAGCAGCAGCCATGGAAGCAGCCTTGGAGGCGGATACGGTGGTGGCCATGGAAGCAGCCTTGGAGGCGGATACGGTGGTGGCCATGGAAGTAGCTTTGGAGGTGGCGGCCATAGCAGCTTGGGAAGTGGCTATAGCAGCTTAGGAAGCAGTCACGGAAGCAGCTTGGGAGGTGGCTACAGCAGCTCCCACAGCAGCAGCGGTGGAGGCCACAGCCTGGGCAGCTCGATCGTGAGCGTTGGTCATGGAGGTGGCAGTTACAGCGGAGGAGACAGCTACAGTGGAGGCGGAGGTGGCCATAGCAGCGGTGGAGGTGGTGATTTTGGAGGCTACAGCTACGGGGTAGGTCAAGGTAGCGGCACCAGCGGCGGCCTAGGAAGCTACGGCAGCGGCGGCGGTGGACACGGATGGGACAAGAAATAGTCCCTTCTGCCCTCTTCAAACAGACTGATACCCTACTCAGGTCCCTATCCCCCAAAGTTGTTGATTTGTTATATATTTTGTATATATAATTTACATTTGTAAATATATTTTTATAGAAAACTTTTAAAAACTGTTTCAATTCATTGAAAGTACTATTCCATCACTTTTAGTTAGGATCGATTCTTCTAGAATTCATTTGATAGCAATGAATCAATGGATACAAATATGCAAAGCGCGTTTGGAGAGGAGATTAATACTCTCTGGGGATAAAAGACTCCTTGTGGACAGTTGATTAGGTCACCATCACCTATAGTAACCAGTAAGTAAGAGTAACCAAAGAAACCTAACCATATCACTTTAGGGTGTAGCTCAATTAAAAAAAAAAAATATCAAATACTAGATTAAACAAAAAAAACTAGAACTTTTTATAGGGTATTAAAAATATTCTTTATTGTTTAATGTTTCATTTCTACATTTTCCAATTACCTAAAAGCTAATTAGGCAGATGGTAGTAGAGTTTGATGGTTATCTCACTCAGTGAAGGTTGATTGATGTGGTAGATAATTGAGGGGAGGAAGTTGTCATCAGGTAAAGAAGTTGATAAACTAGTAAATAAAGGGACAGAGAGTAAATGAGCAAGAATGAGAAGCTTGGAAAGTCTAATATGTGTGAAGGGAACTCATAAGAGACATTTCTTGGCCAATGTGGTGGAGCGAGAAGGGATATAGGATGAGGGAAGAAACTACCACAGCCAAAGGTAGAAGTGGGAAAATTATTGCATCTTCATTGGCCCACAAAAAAAGTGGGGTGTTTAGAAAAATTCAAATATTTGCTTCCTAATAGATTTATTTTGGCTTTAAATTCATTTTTAATTAATATTAAACGTTTTCAGTTTTGAGGGACTATAAACATGAAGGAACCCCCTAATAAATAATCAAAACAATTACATGGAAATTCCTATTTTGATTTCTTATGTAAATGAACTCTAAAAATTAAGCAAAAGGTTTCTTTTAATTTCAATTTTAATTTAAAAAATGGTTTTGATAGTCGAGCAAGTTGCCTGTGTTGTTGCTTTAGTGGAAGACGGTCGAAACCAAAGATATGCACTCCGAACATTGACTTTACCTGAAACTACCGTTCGAAGAGAAATTGCATGCTACCGTGAGACAGGTTTGTGCAATCCCAGACCTGGATCAGGTCAACCACGAGTGACAGAGTCATGAGATGACCGGTTTATTGTACTACATGCTTAATAATCGGTTTTCAACTGCTACTACGACTGCTCAACCTTTTCGTACAACTCGGGGAGTATTTCTTTTGTTTAAACAGATTTTACACATAATGCAAGTGGGTTTTTTTCTTGCTTTTTTACTATAAAAGTCTTGCATGGTATAGTCAAAATTTATATAATTTGTTAGTTGTGTTTCTAAAGCATGGCTAGATCTTGATTTTACAACAAGGCGACGTATCGTTACGAGGCCATCGCCAATTCCAAATTTGCGGCGTATGTGTATTACTTTTCCACTGATTAAGCCGTTTTTCGTAGTTCTTTATTTTAACTTTCAAAAACCATTCTTGTTTAATTTAATTATTCATATTATCCGTTATATGCACTCCTAACATGACATATTATCAGCATCTTTGCAGTTAGGTTAGGGAACCGGTTCCAAAAATTGTTCCACTCCCAATGACACACAGTAATATCAGCCGGTTTCAATTATTTTTTCATCCCCCTTCCAGGGATGCTAGGGTTGTCTTACTCACACAGTATTTTTTTTACAGAATATAAGTCTTATGTGTACCAAGGTTGGTGTAAATTACTCGAGGCATTCCATATTTATACTAGGATACACACACAAATCCATTTATATAGATTTTCATTCATTATTATTAATTTCTAAATTAACAGAAACATCTATTTCAAATCAATGAATCATCTCTAAACTATGTTAATGAATTCAGATTATTATATGTAAATAATTGGAATGCAGCTCGACCTGTTGTATTAAATTCGGAATTAGCTTAAAAAAAGAGTGAATTGAGTGCATTGCAGTGTCATCTGCTGAATGGAAATAAAACTAGCAGCAGGTTGGGAAGAGAGACAGAAATATTTAGGGTGAGTGGGAAGTATTTCATGAAATAAATTGACATGCAGCGCTACTTTTCAGTTAATAGTTGAAACTCAATAGAAAAACTTGTGTATTTATTGCACCGCAGCGCTGTCTATTGAGTAGCGGCAGAACTAAACCTGGTACTGAGGAGAAATAGTTAGCTCCTGCAGGATCCTGAAGACCTGGTACTAAATAAAAATTTTCAAGACGGGCTCTGCTAGGGCGAACTGAATGCCGGGTCACACCAGGCTCGACTCAGATCCACAGCCTAGACCCCTAGGCACAACCCTCGGTGGACTCTCACCACCGTCCCAAAATTACTCAAACCTCACCTACATACATCCTTCAAATGGGCCCCCTCCCCCAGAGAAAGGCACCTATCAATACAAATAATTCTCTCCTTTTTATTTTTCACTTATCCTAATTTTTCCAAGTTTGAGAGCTAAGGGAAAAAAAAAACTGCTAAGCATTGAGTTAGTTCTCCTAATGCTCAACGAAATGCACTGCAGTAGAATAAATATGTCATTTTTATGATTTTAGTTCTGATTCTCACCGCATGTCAATTTTTTATGGACAATAGTCGGGAGACTATTGAGAGGGATCTCTCTTTCTCTCTCTCTCTAACATCTTAACATTACATAATACCATGAAATTTAAAGACTGGTATAAAAATGGATAGGCATCTCCATTTCTCTACCCATTTTAGAAACAAAACAGAAAAAGTGCAACCCAAGTCTTACCGGCTTACAAACTGGTTAACTTTACCCAACCCTTTTGCTGTGTCTCAAACTGATGATATGTAAACATATTCTCTAGCCACCCCTGCTATATACTCACTTAACTGACAGAATACCAACCTGCACCTGCTGGTTGGTGTTCTGTCAGTGGGCGAGTTCACCCACTGGAGATACATCAAGTTTTCATCACACAAGCACCGCAGCGGTGGCAACAGACTGTCCAGGAAAACTAAATTAAGTTAGTATTAGTCATAATCATCCATAAGGCCATCACCTTTGAAATTCTTAAAAACATTGTACTACATCAGATTGTAACCGAAAAATATTATAAATGCACACAAAAAATGTATAAAATGTAGCTACGCTACAGTAAATATAATAAGCACAAAATGCAATTTTGTAAATAGATTCAATGTAGAATTTATATTTTGTTAAAATGTATAGAAAATCAATAAAGGGGATATGAAAAAAACAGGGAATTGTAACTCTTAATCAGCTAATAACTGATTTATCAGTTAAGTTTTTTTTTTTTTATTAAATGTGGTTAATGAAATAGATTTTTAATATGTTGGATGACGTATTATAAATTGAAATACGTACTTTTGTGTTTACTGATCTTTTATGTGATTTACACCATCATTCATGCAAGTTGATCTTACATGTAACTATTATCAAAATATGAATTAAATAATGTTCTGTATGATGTTTCAAGTCATAGATTATTAACAGTTAAATCCTTAAATTAAAAATGTTTCCGGCTGTTTCTACTACGTGTGTATGTGAGAAACTCTAATTAGTACTTTTTAATTTATTTAGCTTCTTTTTGAAATTTCAAAAGTATTAAATATTTTCAAAACACAGTCATAACTGCATATGATAATGAGCAAGTAAACTTACTTAGAGTTTGGTGATGATCTATTATAATATAATATTAATTAATATATTATATAATATTAATATTATTAACTGTAAAAAGTAAAACTTTTATTTATTCATCAATTTAATGCATAAGAATAAGTTACCTTCATGTAAATAAATCATCGAAGTGTCTATATTATGTTAATAAATAAATATTGAATCAGTTTTTCATTGTTTAACTATGTTTCTACTTACCATCCTATTTATCTAAGTAATGCACTTTTTATTTATTATGATGCTTATGTGTTAACTTCCATATATGATGATCACATGTCCTATATTTATTCTAAAAAAACTCTTAATTTTAATATATATAATAAAATATCTCTTAATTAAGCTTTTTTTTTTTTTTATATAAGTTGAGAGGTGGCTCAATATAACTTGTGTTATATTATTTTTATCTCATACTTTCATTAATAAACGTTTTCCAGCAATCAATTAGCAAGACAGAAAGAGAGTATATTTAATTGTTTTTTTTTTTTCTTTGAGAATAATAAAGTTGATGGCTTATTTTTATTGTTCAGTATCCAGATAACCTTCCATTGATCAACAAGAAATCGTGACAGAATATGTGTATATTTGTAACTTTATATGTTAAATGTTTTTTTAAGTCTAATTAAAGTCCTTATAATGAGCAAGGCAAACAATAAAGCTCACACTGTAATAATTGGCACCCCATTATTTCATTTCATTAATGTAAAATCTACTTTATCCAGGACAGATTTCCCAGAAGAGAAGCAAAAAATGATTTTCTATAAGGTAAGTGAGCTATTGTATAGAAGCATGTGGTACAGCAGTTTATATCATATTGAAAAGGGCATCAAATTTATGTTTTGTAATCAATAATTACACTTGCTTGTATAATTTTGTTATAAATATGTAAAAATATAAGATCGTAATAAAAAGTCAATATACTGATTTTCATTTATTCAAGTTCCATTGAGTTCATTCAGTGCCTCAGTATAGATTCTAACTACTGATAAGAACTTAAAACATTTGTAATGGGGACAATCAGTCAAGAGCAAATCAATAGATGAAAAGTCTTGATTAACTAATACCATATAATTCTAGTGTACAGTTGCTTCAGGTTTGCTTAGTAGTAGAGTTTTGATGATTTTTTTCAAAACCAGAAACCCTTATGTTTCACCTGTGTGTCCGTCAGTCAGCCTGTCGTGACTAAATTTTTTTAATTTATGTTATAAAAAATTAAATATTTTTCATATTGACTAGGATATAAAACTAAAGACCTTGATGTCTTAATCAACAATATGTAATTTTTGAACTGAATTAAAACTATCATTGAAGTATTTATATTATATAACTCATTCCGTGTTTTACATAGAGAGATATTTTACATGTTATTTTCATGTAATTCCCCTTGGTAAATTACATGTCGTGATCAATTAAGTACTGGGTAATAAAACAATAAAAAAAATTCTATTAATGTATATTATATGATAAATGCTGCTAATTTTGAGGCATGATTTAGTAATTAATATTTATTTAGTAGTCAAAAAAATAAATATTTTTCAATCATTTTGGGTAGGGTATCAAATAAACATCTTGAAATTGCAACAAAAATACACAATTAAAGCTGATGGTAAACATCGATCAAGTCATTGAAACTGTCATGAAAATCATGTTTACAACTTTAACTCACTCCATGTTTTATCAAGTAAATTGATTGATCTTGAAAAGAGCGAATATTAATTGTTCACTGGTAGTATCACAATTGGGATTCTTTAAATCTTATTCATAGATTATTTTTTTATAAATACAATGTGATTTATTTAATAACATACAATATTTGCAATATATAAAAAATTAAATAATTTACTAGCAATAAAATGTGACTAGATTATTTACAAGATAGGCACACACTGGGTTTTGTTTAAATATTACAAGCTAATACAAATAATTTGTTTTAAAATTATCTACTGAGGAACAATGGCAACTCGTTTAAAATTACAATATCAGTCATTTCTGAATTTCACAATCATAATATCACAATTAGATCATTTTCAAAAATTTACAAGATAATATCCCGAAAGGGGTAAACACATTTAGGAGTGTCGGGTGATGAACTATATAACCAATAATTTGTACTATATACTACACAATATTATTATATTAGTCACGTCATTGTGGTTCGTGACTTTGGTTTCAAATATTGTGTCGTTTCTAAAAGAAGGGAATTTAATAATTCACTGCTTTAACACGAATCAAACATGAGCAAACATAATTTTTACAAAAACTTATAAAATACAAGCTAAATAAATTTATGGTTGATTAATGTTATTGCTACTAGAGTTCGTTCGCTAAGAGAATGCCTTTGAAATTTGGAAGAAGAAAAGATTGACAAGAGAAGTTATGAGTCAAAAGATCGGTGATGTCGGTACGGTGGGGGTAAGATGTAGAGGAACATTGGATGGTCATGGTAACAGGCATTCTCTTTGTGTACGGACCACAGAGGACACCATCAGTATGAGTAATATGCACCGAGTATTTTAGAGATAGTGACATTTATTTTAGACAGGTTAACAATAATTTGAGAGAGGGAGAAAAATGTTGCTAATCTATATCTTCACATTTTCAGTGCATTTTAGTTGTCGTGAATAGGAATTCCTATTTTCAATCCCTCGTATGAGTTGAAGTGTAAATGTAATGGTAACAGGAGTTTTAATAGTTCCAAAAAAAATACTAGGTAAAAATTGTAAAACTGATACAATAATTTTCCATGTAGTACCAAAAACCAAAAAATCAGCTAAAGCAGGTCAAAGCTTTTAAATATTTTTAATTGAGAGATAAATGAGAAATTAACACTAGGCTACAACTGGCCTATTGTAAATGAATTTAATTGCATCTGGGGTACCACATCTTTTGAAGATTTAAGGTCAGCAAGGTTAACTCCATAGTTGGTAGAAGGCAATGAGGTAACGAGCAAGGTTAACGCTAGATTTGTTACCAGTCTCTGTGGTATGGTAACTTTGGCGACTCGGATTCTATTCTAGGCTCCCTTAAGTATTAAATAGTTAAATTATAGACAGCATTAATAGCTGGGAGCATATTCAGAAATCACAACAAATAAGTCCAATGAATTAGGACAAGAAGGTCAAATAAGTTAAGTCTAACAGTATAGAGTAAAATACCATAACATTATCTGATCAATTCGAAGTATTGGATTTTAGTTTAGTGTTATATTGTGGAAACATTGTCGTTATTAGAAACCTTTATGGGTCAACGATATGTGAACATCCAACTTATCTTTTTGAACACACCTAAATTCGCAATGTGGACAAGGAAACAGCTGCACTTTGCCATGCTGTGTGGTTGCATGCGACTTGAGCTCCTCCAAGTTGCAGGACAAGAAGTTGCAATGAGCACAACTATAGACAGTACTCACAGTTCCATGAACCGTAGAAATGTGATTTTTTAATTCCCTGGATTTAGAACAGTTGAAGCTGCAGTGAGGACACGGCTTCATTTTATTGTGCAGAATCCTGATGTGGAAGCGCAATTCTGATGCACGAGAACATTGGAAGTTACACTGAGAACAGCAATACGGCTTTGACTTTTCATGCTTTGTCATAATGTGGATCTTGACGTATTGTGCGTAGCCAGTCCTGTAGTCGCAGTGAGGACAGGCATATGGTTTTAACTTCTCATGCTTTGCCATAATATGAGTTGTAAGGTGTTTTTGCCAGATGGATCTGAAATCGCAAAATGGGCACAGAAATGGGGCACAATTCTCATGTTTTGACTTTATGTGGTTGCGAAGGTTACTCGGCTGGAGAGCTTTGTAATCGCAGTGGGGGCAAGTGTGTGGCCTGATGTCCTTGTGCTTGATCATTGTGTGGTACCTGAGGTTTCTCGATTGGATAAATCTATCCCCACAAATGTTACAAACAAAAGGCTTCACTTTTTCATGCTTGGACATAATGTGTAACTTTAGAAGGTGAGAGTAGCCAGATCTGAAATCACAATGAGGGCACACGTAGGGCTTTATCTTCTCGTGGACCCTCCTAACGTGAATGTTCAGAAGGCAACGGCTAGTAGCTCTGTACTTACATTCTTGACAAGCAAATGGTTTCTCTTTAACTGTGCCAGTATTTTTTTTCTTCCTTCTTGCTCTTTTATGCTTTTTTGCGAGGTGAACGGTAAGCCTATATATATGCTTAAATTTTCTTTTGCAGTGGGGACAATGATATGGTTTCTTTGCTTCTTTTCTTTTGCAATCCTGTTCTGAGAGATGGCTTAACTTTATATGAGACTTTAGAGTATTCCTATCATCCCACATTCCTCCACAATGATAGCACACAAAATTTTGAAGAGGAGCACCTAAAATAGACAGATAAATAATTATTTTTTCATTTTATTTAAATCAAGAAGCAGTACTTATAAGATAATTACTAACCAAAGAAAATAAACAGACACTATGATCGCTGACCAGGCACTGTTTCCAACTGAGCTATCCCATGGGACACCAACAGCCTTGGCAATACCTAATCTCTTAAGCTTACCTGGTTGAAACTCAAAGGGGAGACAAACTAAAGAGATTAAATATTGGCATAGTTCAGTGGAGATCAGGAGAGTTCTGGTTTCGAATCGTGCTATTATTTATTTTTATTTGGATAATAATTATTTTTAAAAACAGTAGGATTACAGACCACAACTAATAATGATTAATAATACCCATAAAATAAAAATCAGTTTACAAGTGGATCAGTTTCATACGATTAGTATTAGTGCATCATACATGGATGGTCTATTTAAAATATTTTCTACGAGTGGGAGCCGTGGTGTACCCAGGAGAGGGATTCGGGGATAAGTTTCTCTGGAAATTTTGAAAAAACGATACAAAAGAATATTATACAATACATGTAGATCATTTGTATTCAATTATATATGAAACTGAGTAAGTCTGTATCTTACATTTCAAATCTCTCCCCACTCAAAATAAAATATCAATATCCCCCAAAAAATTCCTTTATAATCTTAAGTAGAAAGTACATAAAAATCACTCAATACAACCAAAAATATATTGTTGGTATATTTTGATGTGATTTTTGATGGTGTTTTTGATATAAACTCAAAATTAGCAGGCATAAATGAACAATATACGACCCGTGGATCACGATTCCTGAATGTTTGAACACTATTCGTTGCGTCGTATCTACCATTGTCTGTAATTGTATGTACCATATGTATAATATAAATAATATCAATAATTAAATATAAATAGTTTAATTTATTAACTTCAAAACAATAAAAGTAATAATATCCGAAACAACTGGCAGTTTAACGATCAAGAAGTTCAACGCAGTTAAAAGATCAAGAAGGCAGCGAAAAGGTAGGAGAGAGAACACAGCTAAGAGCGGGGCACTCATTCATTTTGGACCCGGGAGACGAGAGCTAGGAAGAAGCTGGCTCCCATTTCACTTTCACCCGGCACGACAACAAAGGAAGCACCAGGTATACACCCATGCATCGAGGAACAAAGAAGCCACGCATCGAAGAATTCAACAAAGAAAAACTGGCCAGTCATAAAACTCGCGTAGTAATAAGGTACAATTTTAATTTAGTTTTAACAGTGTTATTTTATACATAGGAGTTTAAATGTATATTCAATCTTTAAATATATTTGTACATAAACATTTTTTCCTTTTGCCAGAATTATCCTTTTTATATTAACAGAACCTTAAGATAAAGATTAAAGTAAAATATAAATAAATAAATTATATAAAAAGATATATAATAAAAAACGTAATAATATTATAAATAGTTATTAATATCACTTAGTAATAAAATATTGGGTTGGAACGGATGAAATGTCAGATTTATTTATTTTTATGAAATCTTTAACGTAAGAATCCATTTCTTGTTCACTAACACAGGGGCTATTAAATTAATTTGAAGATTTTTTTTTTTCATATTTCATAGATATATCTTTTAGTATATTGAGAACTGTTCAAGTGTTAGTGAAATCGAATCTGAGCAATTACCAATTATATCTATAAATGAATTTAAACCTCGACTTAATGCTTCCAAAGCCTTTTGAAACACCAATATGGCTCTAGGCGATGGTACAGTGAATGAAAAAGTGTATATTGGTGGTTCCCTAGGTTTCCATTCGGTAATATAAGTCTCGAGATTGAATCTCGTGGAAGGCCAGAAACAAAGCTCGATGATGTTGAATTAAAGGCTTTAGTAGAGGCCAATCTACATCAGACAAGTAGAAAACTTTCAAAACACTTAAACATACTTCTGTTATACGATACTTTCATACTATTGATAAAACAAAAACAATGACCCAGTGGGTGCCATGAACATGAACTGACTAATCGCCAGAAACTTAGTTGAAATGTTTGTCAGTTAACTTTAAAAAAAATTGCATGATCTGAAAATAGAAGTTCTACCACTTTAAAAATATTCACCTTACTTGTCACCACTATCATTTTTTCAGGGCGTTTGACGCATTCCAAAAAAAAAAATTGCTAAATAATAGTATTCCATATAATTTCCATTTTATAAATTTATTTATTCTAAGCCAAAAAAGTTCCATGAACAAGTAATAAACACCTTGTTGGGATTGTGATAAATGTATTGAAGATAACGGAAGTTATTTTGAATAAAAAGAATATCGTTAAAGTTTCTTTTTTCTTTTATTTGTCTCATACCCTAGGAACTGACATTTCATATGTCCCAACCTGATAGATTAGTAGGAAATAGTTGAATTGAAATTCTGGAACAAATGGAGGACAAGATTGGAGAATAAGATGTTAATATGGGATTCTTTCAGTATGCATAACATGATTCCGTAATGATGAAGACAAAACCAAATATATTTCTGCTGGATTTCAGGGTTAGCACCAATAATAATGGGTCAGCAACTTTGCAAATATCCGTTGTAAATGTATTTTGTAAATCTTAGTTAGTAGCAGCTAACAGAGGAGTTTTTTTTTTTGTTTTTTTCCCCATATTTCTCAAAATAATAAAAATAGGATAAGGGAAAAATAAAAAGGATACTTATCTTGGATTGGTAATAGCCTTTCACTAGGGGGAATCCCATTTGAAGGATGTGTGTAGAGGATGAGGAGTGTGGAGGGCCTCGGGAGAGGTATGGGTGATATCGGGACGGTGGTGAGAGTCCACCGAGGGTTAAGCCTAGGGGTCTAGGCCATGGGTCTGTAGTCGACCAGGTCGGGCCTGGTGTGAGTGGCCCCCGGCAGGGGCTGGCTGAGTCGGACGGTGGCCGAGGTCTCAACCTTACCCTCCCTAGCCTTAGGGGGGTGTTTAGCTGCCATCTTGCTATGGCGGAATAGGGAGAAGTAAAAAAAAATAAATAAAACATACCACACAATTAATTTTTGTGGGAGAGTAACTGTAAATATCAGTTGGATGATTGCCATAGTTCTGAGAACACAAATTTTTTTTTGGAGTTCTTTGTCATTTGTTTATGTTCACCAGTCCTTTGTTCCAGCGAGCAACAGATGAGTTTGAGCCTATAAAACTCACCGTCAATTAGGGATCGATCTGTTCTATAAGTCTTGGGGGGATGAAGAAACATTTATTATTCCTATTAGATGAATTGTAACATTGTAATGGTCGAGCTGGATCCCCGTATAGCCAAAACGTTCTCATTATAAACCTATTGAAACAATTTATACCATTGGGTCTCCAAAATTTATTTTTTAATGTACCCTTTAATAAATATGTTGCGAACTGTGAATATCAGGACCCTATGACCTGCTATAGAAACAGTAAATAAAAAGAATAATTTTTTTAGTTTCTAGTTTTAAGAAAATAGGAGCAAGATTAAAATGTTTGGACGGTTGAATTGTGTGCAAGTGTAGGTAAAGGTTACTGTGTGAACCAACTCTACATATATTGGTTGTAAGAAAAAATTCTAAATCATTACAGTCCAGCCTGCTTACCAAACTGAAGTCACTTCCATTATGTTAAGATAGCCTAATGCACTTAGCGAAAAATGAATATCAAGAATTTAGTAACCAAATCCAGAATATATAAACAATTCTCACTTTTCAAAAAAAAATGTAATAGTAAGTGCAAGATTAATTAATAGTAAATAGTACAGGTCAAGAATACATGCACAAATCTAGATTTTCATACAAACAAAAAAAAACCTTAGTGATGTCTTTCATGATTTTAATAATATTATTCATGTACGGTAGGCCCAAAATGAAATAAAATTAACGATAGGAGTTAATATATTTTTATTTACCTCCAAAGTAATTTAAATCTAAAAAAGGTTGCCATTTTTGCTGTTTTGTAGGTAATTGGAAATTTCTTGACAAATCTGTGAATGCTAGAAAAAAAAATCAAGAAAAATAAAACCTCAACACCAAAATTTCCATAAGAATTAAAAGTAGTTTTTAAATATATTTAACTTCTTACCAGCAAAAGAAGAGTGCCAATCAGCGGAATCAAAATAAGGAGGCTTTTCTTCTAATTCACAATCGGTTTCAATTCCTATAAAATATAAATGTTAATTTGCAATGAGCAGAGTCCATAACAGAAAAAAAGATGGAGTTTATAAATATTTTTTTTTAAACCTCTGAATATCATGGGATCGAAATGGGCCCAAAACTATCACCTAAACAATATATTATAAACAAAAATGGACTAACAGACTTCTACACAATGCAGGAATCAACAAGACATAGCTTGCTAAAAGCCTACCTATATAAATTCCCTCTGAGGGAATCACAAAAACGCCTTTGTAATAGCACAAATGACCAACAATTGCAAAATAGTTAGTAGAGAAAGACTGATTCTTGTAAATACATAATTGTATTGATAAAAAGATAGGAATATAAATAATTCAAGGGGGATTTGAGCAACAGTTAAATTTGAGCAAAGCACTTAAAACAATAAATTAGAGTCGGCTTTGTACCCGAAAACAAATACCCTTGTTTGTAATTATTCTGTATTCATTTCCGGCTATTTATGTTAATTTAATTTTTATTGATTACTTCATTTTTACTGGTTTTGTTTTATGTAATTTTTTTTTCTTCCTTGATCGTTAAATGTTGCTGCCTGCATGAGATGCAAAATATTATTTTCAATTTAATATAAAAAATTATTGTTAAATGTTTGTTGTATTCTCATTGGATGGGGATAAGTTATTTTTTACCAAATTATTTCTACTTTGATGATACCAATTGTCGTAATGCATGAATTTTTGGTATCAGGATATATAAAGTGACCACATAGCACCCTCTCCCTATTTTTACTAATACCAATCACAGATGATCCAGTTATATACAACCAGACATTGCAAGTTGGTGCAGCAAATGTTTAACTAATATCATTAGAAATGACATAAGAATCCACGGTGAGAAGCTCAATTGTTTTAAAAAAAACTGAGCTGAAGTAATTTCAGTGTTCACTTATCTAGTAGGCTTATATGATTTCTTATAATACAGTTAACTTAATAAAGTATTTTTCATAACACAAACTTTCACCGAGATCAAAACCAGTTATAAGATTAACAATTTTAAATCATTTATGAATACTGTATTGCCACATAAACATAATATAATATTTAAGAGAGATACCTTCATCGTAATAAGCTGATGGGTCGATTTCTAGTTCAATTCGTTCTTCTTTAATGGAAATGCCCTCGTTTAAATTGGTTGCTGCAATAAATAAAAAAAACCAAGGTAAATATTTTCTTGTAATACACTTATTTGAATCTGACCAATTGTAATAAAAGATAAGAGAATGCTATTCTTTAAGAATAAAATCAACAGAGAAAGATCTATCTAACCATTAAACTCATAATATTGCTTTATTTATCATTTATTTAAGAATCTCAGTTTTATTTAATTACTTAAAACCGAGTGATTAAATTAAAATTTGTCAACAAAATAAATAAATATCTTTCATAAAAGCCTTTTAAAACACTAGACTGAAAGTTGCAGTAAGATTCCTGGGATTTATATTCATAATCAATGGTTTAAACATACAAGCAATACTTTATTACATAGTAATTGTAAGCCTCATGATAGGGAAACTATATCGAGCATCAAACTATCAACCCTACATTCAATAATTCTAAAATAAGAAAAAGTTGATATGAAGCACAAAAAATGCGAATAAACAATATGAGACTCGGCTGGAGTATTTAAAATAACTGTCGAAAAACTATTGTAATTTAAATTTCCGATCAAAAATAGTTTATTCTTCTTTTTTCAAGGAACTACAAATCAGGGCGAGTCTCCCAGTCCTGTGATACAATCCTATAGGTCTCCTCACCTTGGCCTTCTTTAATACTATCATGACTAAAAAGCCTCATTAAGTTTACTAACTCCTTTAATGCAAATCTGCTATCAAATCTCGTAATACTATGTCCCGTCCAACCTTCATCTCCCCTCCTTTCACATAAATCTGCCTCCTTTGACCGTTCCTTTTTTTATCCATGCCGCAAACCTTTGGAACCCTATTTCTATCAGCAGCTCGCCAACTATCTCAATATTTAAATCTAATTTTACCAGTTCCTTTTCTCCCTTGAATCTGACAATTCACAATTCATCATTATCATTATTAGTTTAATTGTATTCATTCTCAATTTTAATATATTCCCTGTAACATTTCAGGCTAATTCCGCCCTATCGCATGTAATAATTCCACTACTTTCCTTATCAATATTGCGCTGTTATTTATATTATGGGTCATTGAACTCATCACATAAGTACATAGGCGTAATTAATATTGTTTAGAAACTAACCGTATCAGAATAATTTATGTTATATATATATAAATATTTTTTGTTGTCAGCTAGACGTATATATATTTGTATTTTATTGTTATGGTAAATGTCCCAGAATATAGTGTTTTTGTTTTTTTTGTCAACCATATTGATGCTTCACCCTTCACTCAATTGGAATTACTCAGTCTTCTGCTGGCTAATCACCAGTCCCATTACTCCAGCTACGGCTTCGAGTCCTTTAAATGCCTCTTCCATTGCTGTCTAGGTCATTAGCATATGCCCACAATTTGTACTAATTTGTTTAGGATGTTTCTGTCAGTGTCTACACCGGATGCCCTAATGACCTTATTCATACTTAAGAGAAGGCAGGATCTTTCCTGTCAGTAAACTCTCTTGAGTCTACTTCAGCATGCTCTCTGTGTCAAATTCTTCATAAAGTCTATTAAACATTCTCATTCAAGATTATTCATTTACAGAGGTCATGAAAAATTGCTTTTAAAAATAAGGAATATTGTGAATAGCTAAAATATTGATTTAAAAAATATATATATATTATAATTGGTCCAAACAACATTGACTCCATTTTTAATGGTTTATGAAACTTAATTTTTGAAGTTCGTTTGAATTTATTAGTTATTAACACTTTCAATGTGCTTGCAATATTGTGGAACGTTCTTTCAAAATTTATAAGTAATATCATTTTCACATCGCATAATGTTAGCTCGAGAAGAACACATAGACAGAAGAAAGACAGTTGCTTCATATCTGTTTAAAAATGGATCCTTACCTTACCCTTCAGCATTACCACACATATTAAATTCTTAGATAGATATACAATTTAAATGGTTTGTTATTACAATAACTATATATGAATAATACAGCAAAAGTAATAAAATGACTTCATTATTAAAACTGAATTGCTGGGAAAATGTTTAGATAAATAATTTTTTAAAAGATAATTAACTCAGGGGATGTACAATAAACATAGCAATTTATAACAAATTAATCTTAGACAGATGTGGTCAGTGATATGTTTAATGTAAAACTAGAATATCAGCACTAAGATGTCTATGTTCAAGTAAAAAGTCAAATACAAAAGTAGTTATTAATTTTTGTTAAAAAAAAAAAACTCAGATATTATGAGGACTTTTATTATTATGAGGACAATACACGTAAACAAAAGTAAGACTTTTACTTACCCGAATCGGAAGACAGATTCTTTATGTTACCAACACTAAGCTCTCCCTGATGTTCCATAATTGCTTCAAATAAAGTATCAAATTGGGAATAAAACAATAGTCCCTTTTTTTACCATGTGTTTCCAAAGTAATTCTACCAGAACTTTAGGAAATAACTGTTAATCATCAACTTTACTAAGATCAATATGACTTAAAATTGAATTCTAATCAATGAACAAGTTATACTATAGAATATAGAATCTAATAACTCATAACAATCCAGGTGCGTAGCTAGCATTTAATACTAAATGAATCCATGAAAAGAACTATTCTGTTCATTAATTCTAAGAGAAGCTGAGAGATGTAAGGTTCTGTTGACATATTTGACATAGGGTCACCTACTTCTGACGACCGATGGTAGATGGCAGTAGCGTATTGACTAACTAAAAGAATTTTTTCTCAATAGATGGCAGATAGATTAGTGAAAAATCCACGTTGTTCTTAGCACTTTCTATATTAGGTAATGTTAGTAACTGCCATTAATTAACAACAGCTCAGATTCAAAGGATTTATTTATTTTTTTAAAGAAACATCAAAGTTCTCAATGAATCCTCACCTATCTTGAACTTTAGGTTTAAAACTTGAACTTTAGATTTTTGTTACAATTTTGTGCTAAAGTAAATCTATTGTTTTTCCATCTCAATTGGATTTTATTTTATTAATGAAACGAACTGTTCATATTTTAAAGCAAAATCCAACAATTTAACTGCAATTAATTCTAATTTTTTTAACTTATGAAGACCTTGCTTGGGCACAAGTTAGTAATTTCCTCGAAAAAAAAAACAACGAACATACATCTGGTTTAAGATATTGTTGACTTAACAAAGCACTGTACTATGGAAACGAGTTTGACAAAATAAAAGATCGGGTCGTCACGTGGGGGTGCCTATTTACCCTAGTCCTAGTGACGAAGTGAGGGTTGATTAGGCTATGACCTGGACAATTGCTTCGTGACGGGTCTTACCACTGAACTATTTGACTCCATATCTGATAGGCATGTGCCTCGACAGTGCACTATGTTCAGGAGAAGAGTATCAGGGTAGGTATTATAGGTATTTTATGAGGTCTTGGAATGACCATGAATTCACACTCAGTATCTAAGGGTCGGCGAAAACCGTCCAGTTCCCAAAGGCGAGTGTGAACCGGAGAGAGGTAGTCTGAATCACTGGGGGAGACGCTACTATATAAAGCTGATAGGGCCCCAGAGACCGTCTTCTGCAAGAAAGAAATCTCTTCCAAGGAAGGGATAGTTTTAGTGAGACGAAGACATAGCGAGGTTAGGAAAGAGAGATGCAGAGGTTTTCATAAATGAGAAGGCCAAGTCTAGAAACATCAGTGCAGCTGCAAGTACCAGTCCAAAGGTGAGACGTAGTCAGAATGAATTATTGTTGTTTTTTTTTAATTTCAAAACCTCTTTATTTATATAAGTATACAATGAACAAAATATAAATAAATAAATAATTTTTTATTCACATTTTTCTCCTCGTGCTGCATACACAGATGCATTCGAAGGAGTGCATAAATATGATAGATACATTATCTTTTTGAAGTTAAAAGTCAAAAAACACATACACACACAAGGTGATGAGGCTCACCTTCAGCTTACAACCGGGAAACAAACTAAAACTAAACTGAATGAATTATCGGCTAAAACTAGGGGGTATATATAGCCTCAAGTAGCCAATGGGCTGGGGCCTTATTCTGGCCAATTGCGTCCAGCCAATAAGGGGAGGTTTTATTCTGGCCAACCACATTGCAGGCCTGGATGAAGCTCGAATGTTCTAGACCAGGATCCAGCCCCTCTACAAGGGCCCAGGGGCTACCTGACCCCCGGCCTCTGAGCTCGTTTTTGCAGCTGCGTCTTTTATTGTTTACAATATTCACACTTATATGACTTGTGGTTTGGTAATTATTAATTAATTTATAACATATTATAACCAATTTACAATATATACAATAGAGTATAGGGTGATTTCTCTTATGTAGGTAGTGGTCGCTACACAGTGTGTTCTTAGGAAGACGATTCAGCAGTCATCAAAGAATATAAAAGCTTTTTATGGTCGAAATGATTCACTTTCGTACTGGCCAACTTTTCATGTTACCGGGAGCGATTCCCCTGTGGACATAACTAAGGCAATAGAAATTACTCTTGTGCAATTTTCTCTAATCCTCTTCACTAAATACTTGGTAGTCTGGAAAGGGGTCCCAAACAGGGAGATAAATCTAACAATCGTTGCAAAATTTCATGAACTCTATTAACGCGTCTGTCTCAACTTGATAGATTCATTTTTTTTCTGATGTGGTGTATACAAATTACAAACATTTAATAAAACACTTTATTAACTAATCTCTGATTACATGCATGACCGTTATAAAATCTACTCCTTCTAAAATCTACTGTCGGGATGTTAAGGTAAGGGAACGGCCGCCACGGGATAGGGTCTCTATGACCCGGCCGCTGTCCGACGGGCGTCAAGAAAGAGATGAAGTGGGTAAACCTGAGGTCTTCGACCTTTGGAGGCAGCCTTGTTGGCGGGCAGCTTTATTCGTATTGATCTGACTCCATAAGAGCTTAGAACGTGTGTCCCGACAGTGCACTATGTTCAGGAGAAGAGAAACAGGGTTGGTATTATAGGTAGTTTATGTGGTCTTGGAATGACCACAAATTCGCACTAAGTATCTAACGGTACGTGAAAACCATCCGGATCGCGAGTGTGAATCGGAGAGAGGCAGACTAGATCGATGAGGGAGACGCAACTAGGTAAAGTTTGTCAGGTCTCAGAGACCGTCGTCCGCAAGGAAGAGATCTCTTCCGAGGAGGAGGCAGTTTTAGCGACCAGGCCTCTCTAGTCTATCCCATGTCCTGACGGTTGTCCTCGCCATTACTCTTCCAGCTTCCTTGGTTGCCATAGAAGTAGGGAATTTGGAAAATGACAGAATACAACACTTCTTAACATTTAGAAAGAAAAATTATGCCCACATCTTTCTAGTCCCCACATTCACTTACTTCCTTTAACTGAATAAATCTGAAACTTGTCTATCAAATCACTTGTGTGACTATCGATTTATCAAGATAAAAACATCCTTCTCCACTGTGATGTATGTTGAGACACAAATCTATTGAATACAATTTAATCAACATTTTTCGGTAAAGTAAAATAAATGTGTTTGGCCCACAATTTTCAATTTCACTAAGGCTGTAACTATTACAATGGACAGAAAAAAACTTAGTAGTAACATCCCTTTTCAATTTCTAATCGGCACATCATCCCTTATTGCGACATTCCTTTTTTAAAGACGGTAGAATGTTTATTTATTAAATATCTTGAATTAACTTAATTTTAATTCCAATTGAAACTATGTACTGGCAATATGAGCCGGGATAGTCTGTTCGCTATCTAGTTAATTTATAGATCTGTGAATTTCTTCTTGACGACCTCTTTGGAATTAAACCTTTCAAAGTGTTTATTTTCCTATGTGGAATCTAAGTCCAATACTTATATGTCACACAATGTATGACGTATAGGATTATTAATTAAATGGTATTATAAGTGTGTGATGTTGTTTTAAAGAAGGCTTATGCTGGTAAGAAGTTAACAGGAATTAATGTAATAAGAATAAATTATTTAGAATTTGACATATGTCAAATTGTGTGATAGTTGTGTACTTTCTTTAAAGGTATCATTATATTGCTACCTAAATACATGCTAGAATTATATTTATTGAAAGTTTTATGTACAAGTTCAGTTGGCGAATCAACAATGATGAGAAAATACACATTAATTTTGTTAAAACACTTACTATGCATAGTCTTGAATGTTTAAAAACTTTATTAATAATTTGTTTTAAATGTCCTTTAGTCATGCTGGTTCTAAATGTTCCGGGGGAAGTGGATAAATGAGATATTTCAATGTGCTTAATTATTTAACTTATGTCAGCTAAGTACATTGGCGACATGCAAGCTTGTTGAGTGAAAGTAGCCTTACGTTTAAAAATTACATTGTTGCTTGATAGATATCTCTTAAAAATTATTTGAAAATTTAAATAGTTTAGCATAATTTCTTTTCATTAAGCTTATTTTTTCATAATTTATAGAATGTATAAATGAATCTTTTTTATATCAGAAATAAATTGTGAGTGTTTTAAATAATATTTTTTTGCTCTAAGGCACTATTTCATATTTTAAATATTCATTTATGACATTAAAAATGCGTTCAGTAGAACATCGATAAATAATATATATTAAAAAAGCATATTATTTAATCTTGAATTACTAGATGAAAGTTTTTGAAAGTAAGACATGCTCAGTAAAATTGACTTTCACTGCTAAATTTGGTTTCATATATGTTTTTTATTAAAATATTTTATTTACAATTCGGTCCCAGGTATACATTTTTGTATATGAAAACTCATACCATATTTACAAATAAAGTAGGAATACTCATTTATTCTACTTTTACAGGTACTGTGGCAATGACTAGTATGATAATAATTAAGGAAGAAAAAGAAGAGGATGACGGTAATTTTCATGGTATTTAAAAATAATTTTACTATTTTTATCATGTAGTTACTGATTCTTCTAGTATTTGTATACATAATTTTAAAAGATTAAATAGACATGTTCAAATTAACGAAGTTATTTGTCTCGATAATTATATAACTCTTTAAATTTTAAGGTTGCCTCGATTACAAAACATTATTTGAATGTCGAAATTTCAATTTTCCACCACTTACAATTGTAATGTGGAGTTGATTTGTAATGTAAAAATCTCAGGGCTCAGGTAGGATTATTTTTTCTTATTTATGTAACTCCACCTATGGTGCTACCAGATTTATGAGTAAAATACTGTCTACTTTTATCTAACCCAAGGTTTATCCCCATCAACGTTACTTCAAAAGAAAGGATAATATAATCAATTGTTCTTAAACAGAGATAATCACTAAAGTTAACCCTCCTCCATTTAAATTACTTTTTTTGCTCATTAAACAAAGCATTCAATTGTATGTTACGATATTCATATTTCATTATGCTTTTTTTCAAAGAATTTTCATACAGTTCAGATTTTGCATGGTATTTGGTTCTATACTCAGTCTATTACCGAGTTCCAGTGTTGCTTCTCATCTGTTTCATGTGCAAGGTAGTTTCTGCCTTATGCTATTTTATGTTTTATTATGCGTTATTTAAGGGATTAATCCCTTATTGTCTTTGTCTCCTCCCGACTATGACTGGGATATAAGCCAAATGGAAACGAGTAATTAGAGTTTTTTTTCCTTACTTGGGATTCTAAATTGTGGTAACCCCTTTCCCAAAATGGTGAAGTGCCCACGGTCATGCAGGTTTTTCAACTTCTGGACATAGAGGAGAAAAACCTTGATATCTATATATGGAAAAAATTATACGTTTTACCCACCAGGGACGACAGGTCTCCTGAACTCATATTCAACTTGGATCGATATCTGTCCAGGCCCTTGAAGACCCGGGGGTGGTCAAAGGATACCTAACAACCATATCTTGTCCCTGATTGAAGGAAAGTACCTCCTATCCTTAGGGTAATCCCCTTATTGAATTGCTCCGCCACCTCATTGGTCTAGTCGCTAAGGTAGAACTTTTGAAGAATTCGTGACATAGGAAGAATTAGTCTATTTGTATAGTTGTTATTATAAATTAAGATTTGTTTATAATAACCAAATAGTTTAAAACTGTTCTAATTAATTCTATGTGGTTTTATTGTATCAATCTGCTTGATTTGTTTGGTTTTTATTTATAGATGATGAAAATTTTAGTGATGGAGGCATAGTTGTTAAAGAAGAGCTTGAAAACAAGCCCATGTATGATGGTTAGTAAATTGACTTTAATTTATGTTATAAACATTTTTTTTTATTGCTTGTTTAACAATGACTTAGGCATAAATCTGCCTCTATCAGCCTTACTAATATCATATTAAGCGGCCTGTAGAATCTTCAAGGATGTTTTATATAAAACCTTTGAACCCTTCAGAAGTAATAAAAAGTATGGGAGTAAAAAAAATATGAACATTAAGAAAATAAGCCAGTTCCTTCGGAGCTGTCAAGAAGTATTTCTGACATCTGCTTCTGCTTTTTTAATGTTAATGATTATTTATGAGATCACCTGACCAGTAGAGGGATTTTGAATGATGTGTATTTCAAACTTATCACAATAATATTAGCCTACTTGGCGACAGTAAAGAGTAAAGGGGTTACTGCTTACTGGAGAATCCTGGAGCACGCAAGCTCATCTTCACTTGTGTATGCGGATACACAGATCAAACCGGGAGGATAATATCCACCCGCATCATTGAGACATTCAGACTAGATTCATTCACTAGAACATTCAGAACTAGACTAATAACAGACAGAAGTAACATTGCTAATTTAAGTTTTTATAGCTAATCACCTAGTTGAGTTTAAATACTGAAACAGATTCATTCCCAAATGTTCAAGCAACTAAAAATCAACCACTTATGTTTTTTTAGATGAAAAATAACTTCTTAATCTAGCTTGCCCATATTGTTCCACAAGCATGGAAGTAACATATTTATTTATTTTATTTTTATACCTTACCAAAAACTATTAATTGATACCAAATAAACATTAATAATTTTAATAAATATTTAATATTCACATGTTTTTAGCTGTGAAGAAATGTCAGGTATGGATTATGAAAGACACTGGTATACTGATAGATGAAGAGTTTGACTCTTCTAAGGAAGGTAAATTTTTTAGAAAATAAAATTAAGTCAGAACATTCAATGTTTTATATGTATAACATGTATAATGTATACGACAGACTTATGAGGAGTAAAATGACATGTCGGGACTTCACCCAGTGAGTCTCATTGACCTAACCCTGGTAGCAGAGAAAGAGATAAACGTGTGATTCTTGACCCTTTGCTGGACCTTTGTGGTCAGCTTGTTTGTTGTTTTGATCTAACTCCATAAGATCATATACAGTATCCCCGACTGTTGATGATGTTCAAGAGAAGAGGTATAGGTTAAGTTAGAGGTAGTTTACCTGGTCTTGGATTGACCACAAATTCACACTCAGTATCTAACGCTAGGAAAACACTGTCCAGATCCCAAACACAAGTTTGAATCAGAAAGAGGGAGACTGGACTGTAGGGGGATTTCTGCTTGGTAAGGTTGTGGTGCCCCTAAAAGCTGTAGTACGCACGGCAGGGGTCCTTATCAAGGAGTAGTAGTCTAACGGGCAGAAGACAGGAGTATCCTCTGAAAGAGTTGTGGTTAGATCTAGCAGGTAAGGAAATAGTGAGGTACTGAGGTAAGTAAATAAGAATGCCGTGGTTCGACAAGGGTAGCTAGCAGTCAAATGTATAATTAAGTGGGTAGAATGAGAATGTGTTGAACCATCAAATGACGCGGTTCATGTAGCCAGTCTTGGACTGTAGCAAGCTCTACTCGAAGGGCCCTTCCGACTAACCAGGTAAGGTAAAGCATTATAAAGACCAATCGGATTCGACTACATCAGTGTCTTAGTGAGCTCCCACAGGGGTGGAGGTATGAAAAGGTTGTGTCTCTCCCTGACTGTAATTTATTAATATATAAAAAAGTAGGTGGGTAGTTTCAGATCTGTTGCTAGGGTAGTATTGGCAGCGGCAAAGTTGCCACAACAGGAAAATTATGAAAAGTTCATAAAGAATAATACTTTATTTCATATGGTTGGTTGTATTTGGTTATAGTGGATAATAATAATTGTCAATTCTGCAGGTTTTTTTGTTAATTGGTCATAGAAATTTATATATATATATATATATATATATATATATATATATATATATATATATATATATATATATATATATATATATATATATATATATATATATATATATATATATATATATATATATATACAATTTTAATAATAGTTACCTAATGCAAACAATGATTTATATTTATAACATGGATGTATTTTCACATGAATTGTGTGTTCTTTTCAACTGGCTCCATACTTCGATGGTGGCCCTAACTCCCTGGTCTCCAAATATGGTTTTTCTCAAGGACCCTAGTGTGTCCTCTGTGAAGGTCTGGAAACAGCTGACTCTTATTGTCTAGAAAAAGTTGCCTACCTGCTCGGGGATACCTTCCCCCATCAATTATTATACTTGGTTTTCCCCTCAGTTAGTTTATAAACTTGAATCTTAACAATGCATATTCCAGATTTCTAATAGATCTAACTATATATTCATTTTAAAATAAAATTAAATTCATCATAAAAATATTGTTATAAAAATAAAAAAATTTTTTTTAGACTTTTATTTTGTATGTTTTTATGACATCAACAATGCTTTATGAAGAGTGTTTGTTGATTTGGTTGAAGTGTAATAAATACTTTGGTAGTGACAGTCAGAAAATCTTAGGTGATTTTAATATGGCCACTTTACTGAGGTAGTTTTCAAAATTTTGTTTATTATTACGTTAAACACTTATATTATACAATATAAATAATATAAACTTACACTAAACTATACACACCAATTGCTATAGAGAAATTGAATTTCAGAGAAGGCCTGATCATATTTCTGATTTCCTTTACGAAAAACCAATTCTGTTACTTAAAAATGTCTTTGATCCTGTTCACAGATATGACATAAAAATGAGCAGTGTAGTAATCCTTTCCATTCATTGCATGTTTCATTATACTATAACTACTAGTTTTTTTTTCTACAATATTAATTACTCTAAACGTTATTTTGGAAATGTAAATAAATATTTTTTATTAATGTAATAATCGTAAATCAGAAATATTAAGTTTTTATTTTTTTTCTCATTTTAGGTGCAATTCAGAACTCAGGTTTTACATGTTACCACTGTGGATCAATATTTAATAATTATGTTCACCTGGAATCTCATGTAAAACTTGACCATTTAAAGGAGGTAGAAAAGAAACGCTTTCTTAAAGATGGCTTCCAATTGGATTGTATCGAAGATACCACAAAAGCAAAACAGAAAGGAATATTGCATCATTGTAACTCGTGTAGTTATGTAACAACACACACAAGAAATCTTAGAAGACATTTTATTTCTAGGCATACAAATGAAAAACCATTTCAATGCTCATTTTGTAACTACGGATCAGTTCAAGCAGGTCACCTTAAGACGCATATCTTGACCCATCACTCTGATGAAAAACCGCATGAATGTAACCTGTGTGAATATCGAACGACCCAATATAGAAACCTCAAAACTCACTATGTTAGTCACCATACAGACGGGAAGCAGCATCAGTGCTCACTCTGTGACTATAGGAGTGCACAGGCAGGTCACTTGAAAAGACACATTTTGTCTTTTCACACAAATGAAAAACCTTATGAGTGTAACAAATGCGATTACCGAACAGCTAATACAAGCACTTTAAAAAGGCATCTCTCATCCAAACACTCCTCTGCTAAACCTTACCAGTGTCAGTTGTGCAATTATAAGGCTGCGCAGTCTGGTCACTTATCAAGACATGTAATGGCTCGACATACAAAAGAGAAACCTTTCCAGTGTACCCTTTGTGATTACACTAGCGTTCAGTCTGGAAATCTAAAAATGCACGTATTGACACACCATACCAATGATAGGCCACATGAATGCCTATATTGCAATTACAAAACAGTTCAGTTAGGTAATTTTAAAAGACATGTTTGTGAGAAACATCCTAAAAAAAATAAAATAGTGAAAGTTTCATGATGTTGGGGAAAAATATCATTGGTTCATCATTGGAGCGATTGAAACGCAACAATATTCACTCTGGAAGGTTTTGAGGCTAGTTGCTCTAAGACCCAAAGACTATAGGAGTGAGTGCACAGGCAGGTCCCTTGAAAAGACATATTTTGTCTCAATGATAAAGACATTGGTGACAGAAACATGTCTTGTGCTAAGCAATTGGATGCCCTTTATTTAAGGCTTGTTATACTGGTTGGCTGTTAAATTCACCAAACTCTTGTGTGCCTACTAAACAACTGGTTCATCCCAGAAGTGAGGGGGAATGTCTGGTGCCGATGTTTTCTGTAATGATTTTTCATTATTTTCTCTGGAAGGCCAGGTCATCCCAAATCTTGATGCCACAGTACTTCCTTGTGCTTTGAGAGAAGAAACAGTGATCATGCAAGTTGTACTTGTGAACACCCAAGTGGAGATCATTTCGATCGCCACTGTGAAGTACACTGATCAGAGAGCGATGCTTGAGTGTTATGAGAGTATCGGTTACCCATTGAGCTAAGGTACAAAAAAGATGTTCAGAGGTTGCCAGACCATTGACTAAGGAGGTTATAAGGAAGGATCAGCTGTAACCAAGCTTGGCTGGGTGATTAATTAGGGTGGGTGGCACAGTTCACCAAAGGCAAGGGCCCGCAACTAGTGCAGAAGGAATGCAATGTCCTCAGCCATGGAGCCAGCGGACCGAGTAGCCAAGGTCATGCAATTACAGTGGGAATGGTTTGTTTCAGACTGACAGACAGTTAGTAAAAATTCTGATTTAGATGGACAAAAAAAAAAAAATTCGGAAGAATCATTTTAGGTGTCACAGACCTCGAAAAGACTAATATGCTAAGCTTAAGACCTTAAATAATCCCAGAGCGCTGTTTATAAAACACACTGCTTATTAGTCTCTGCCTTTATTTGTTACTGACATTTCAGGTTTGTTATGGATGTCATTTCTACAGGTATTGTAAACCTTCAGTACATTTTGTTATTCTTGTAAGATCATGGGCAAAATAGTAGAAATGTCTAGGCAGCCTCGATAAAAGGCCAATTATGACAAGATCAAGCCAAATACTGAATGACAGTGACCAAATAACTATTGCAAATAGTTGCAAAATTGCAAATGGCTTTGCGGAAGTCAGACATCCAGAAAAAAGTCAAAAATTAACTCATCAAACACACAAATAGAGATGCACTAACAATGCTTCTAATTTCTTCTGATCCAGTTATTGATAATTTTATTATCAATTTTCCACTAACTGTGCAAAGGCTAAGTAGGTTGGTACTAATTCAATTCTATCTTTTTTTCTTGTTAATGAGTAAATCATCACCAATAAATCGTTTTGATCTTTAATGTTGTGAATGCTTTTTTATTTTTCTAATACCTGTGATTAATAAATCATTGACACCTGTATTTAATTTGAGTTCCCAATCTATTTAATGTTAAATACTCTCCTTATAATAAAACCAGTGTTGACGGGTGAGAAAGAGAAAAAGAAATTATGAATTGAGACTGTGCATGGTAACTTTATTTGTAAGTAAAGTGAAAGAACTACTGTTAATCTGAATATAATTTGATGTTGACTGTTTTATATCATTGTCATATTATTGTTTTATATATATATTTATTATTAGATTTAGTGTGCGAAAAAACATAGAAGTAGGCCCCATATGAGATTTTTTCAGGTCGCGGCTGTAAAGGTCTTGTCTACCTACTTGGGACTTTGGCCTACTATGTGACAATAAACCATAATTACTTGGGGAAGCACATGGACTGCATTAGCCTGGTCAATGATATTTTTTTTTGTCATTTACTGAACTTTTGTAAACATTTGTTGTTCATAAGTTTTATTTTTGTTTCTTTTACTTTTTTCAGTATACAGGTATCTCAAGGTAGATGTATGCTTTTTTTTCTTTTGGAAAAAGGTTTCCTTCCAGTTATTTTTTTTTTTTTCTCTTGGGATTTGGTAAAATTGATGGCTAGCATATTTATATTAGTCCGGCACTGACTTCTGCATGATAAACTTTAGACAAGAAATTCATCACAATGAATTAGACAAAAAAAATTTTTTTGATCAAAATAAGAGGGATTTCACTGCATTTAACTTAGTTCATTTTTTATCATTTATTTCAGTTTTATATTCTCTAAAATTTATTATTTAATACTTAAATTGTCTAATGGAAAAAAAATTATAAGTTATATGTATGTTTGATTTTTTTTTTTGTCATTTACTGAACTTTCGTAAACATTTGTTGTTCATAAGTTTTATTTTTATTTCTTTTACTTTTTTTAATATACAGGTATCTCAAGGTAGAAGTATGTTTTTTTTCTTTTGGAAAAAGGTTTCCTTCAAGTTATTTTATATTTTTCTTAACTATATCATAATAATCTTGACTCTTGATTGATTGAAAGATGTTGATGTGTAATAAATAAATATTATTATTTCATGAAATATTTTATGATTGCACTAAATATTGATGAAGACATTTATGGTAAGAAAAAGAGAATAATTTAGGTTTTTATATAACACCAATATTCGTTTCTCTTCTAAAGCTTTTCTTTAATTAAGAAATAAAATAACTTCTGACTTTCTTCAATTGGCAAGCACTTTCAACACCCCATGTCTGTCATATTCAGGTGCCACACAGCGATCAGTGTGTAACCTATGGAGGAAGCGAATAATAACAGCCTCCAATCGAAACTTCTAAGGGTTAAGACTTCAATCAAGGAACATTGTAGTAAAGCCCTAAATTTCAGCTGTCTAAGAAGGGAGAACAGGGCTCAATCCACGATCCTGTGATAAATTTACTGACCAATCTGCGCTCAGGTGCAAAAGAGAGTGACCATAGTTGTGTGGTCAATAGTCACTCAACACTTGCTAGGAAGTTTTGTCTTAATAATGGGTCGGGTCACTGAATACTGCTGTTCAACTATAAATCTACATATAACAAAAGTTAAAACATTTATTTTTAGTATTAAATTAAATTTTCATTTAAGGGACAGTCAGAGGTTTTATTGTCACAAATCAGTATTTTATCTTACACACTATCGGCATCAATAGCTCCTGCTGCCATTCTCAAGAGCTAATGACACACTGTGAGAATGGTGTCTGATCTATGCTTTATTTTGTTTATTTTATATATTAAACATAATTGAATATAGTTTATAAATTACGTATTTCTTTTTAAAATATTTAACGGCTTAGTATATGTTTGGCTACAAGTGCCGGTAGTACGACAGAATTGAGGTAAATTGGAACATTTAAAATCTGGCCGGCATAAATGAACTGAATGACTTGACAGATACCGTCAATCGAAAGTTAAATAATCTTTGTTGAGGAGAGCATTTTAAAAGAAATGAAAGAAAAGCTTTATTATGAAGTACAAGCAAAACTCTGGTATATACAAATATTAAGAGTTATTATTACTGCATACTGGATCAGGGAGGCGTTTAGCGACTAGTATCTGGGAAACAAGTGTGAACTAAAGCTGAGCCATATGAGAAAGAAGGGTTGTTTCAGGAATTGGGATGCGGTTGCTTACTAAAAAATAAGAAGAACCACCAGTGACTTCCATGAAGTCCCGAGGCAGGTATACACTAAAAGGGGCTTTTACCCTTATATATAATATTAGGATTACAATATTCTTAGCATTATATAACTGAAGACACACTAAAGCTGAAGGTGACGAAGTGTGCTGGACTCGAGTCAACGAGGATCTAATCCTCTAACGAGTTGTCCAGTTGTATGTCTTAGTGTCTACTTCGGGTGTGCCCTTATTTATGTGTTGCCCTTCCTTTACCTAGTTCTCTACCTTGCTGCACAACTAAACGCAGATCCATAAAAGTAGGGCTTTCCAAAGATAGTGCCGTATGAAGATTAGTCCTTTATACATGTAAGACTTGCCCAGCACGAAAGGAGACATGACACTTCCATTCAGACAAGTTAGCAAGAATGTAGGGGCGGTCCTCTTAATGAAGTATTAGCTGCACCTTGAAAAATCGTTTTTACGGGAAATTAAGACGATGGGGAGCAGATGACCGACCTCCCCCTCCGAGATATCTGGTTAGAACCACAGAAGTGGATCGAGCAAAAACGGAACTCCTGGACCGATGGAATTCCGTCGAAAGCAACGACCTTGCTCTAGTTTTTTTAAACTAATAGTCTGAGGACCGCACGGAGCTTCACGATCACTAGACCATACAGGTGCTAACATACCACGGAGGATACCGTGGAAAACTCAAGTTCAGGAAAGCAGACATCCCGTGTAGTCGACATTGGGGAGACATAAGTTTTGTTCACCGCTTTTGCCGTGGGGCAGTTCATAGAATGTATCACGTGAAAAAATTAACTCTGGAACGTTCCGGGATCTGACCTGCTTGTGTATGTAGACATGAAGAATTACAAGGCGTATCAGCGAGCATGGAATCACTGGTTTCGATACCAGAGCTAATTATGTTCAGGAGTCAGAGGAAGGGAACAAGCTCAGTAAGATCTAGTCTTTCTGGAGGACAGTTTCAACCCCCCCCCCCCCCGTTAGCTACCGGGCTGGGGGAAGACTAAAAATACTCGAAAACCAACATGGTTTAGCATCCTGACAGACTAAAGATGAACTTTTCGATCTAGAAACATGGTTCTACCGATTACCGTACCTGGTAAAAAAAAGAGGGGTTTCTTTAGAAAGGTACTTCCATTATGCGTTAAAATAAGAGCGTTTCAACCAATTGGTTATAAACCCAGTAGGTCGTAAACAGAGGCTCGCAACAAAGTCTGGCCATCCACAAATAACAAACAAGAAAGTGGTAGAGGTTTCGAGATATGAGCGAGGACCTGGTTCCTCAGTCTATATAGCGGCTAGTAGTAGCTTTTCTTATTATATATCACTAACTCTTCTGTCATTCATAAAACATGTGGCTGGGTACAGCACGAGGGTTAGCGAGCAGGGGACAGAGCCCTAGGGTTAGTTTAAAAAAACAAAACAATATTTTTACAATCATTTGATATATTTTTAAGTATTAGACTATTCAAAAATGCACTGTGACATCAGGATGAAATTCCCGGATAAAATATTTCACGCTAATTCTGCAGTAAGCATAAAGCCTCAATTACACTGGTTTACTACTACTAGTTACTCGCTATAGAATTCACTAGTTACTAGTAAACTCGCCGATGTAATCATGTAGACTAGCTATCTGATTGCTCAGCTAGTGTGAGTAAAGTTATTTCTAACTTTTCTTTCTACTCACTGGTGTATTAGATACCAAGCTAGTTACTTACTATAATAGTTGTTACAGAATTTGTAGAGGAGAGTTTTTTTTTTTTAAATAAAAGCTTTATTATGAAGTACAGCCAAAACACTGGTATATACAAATATTAAGAGATCAGTTAGAGTATACTGGGTGGAATGTCTAGGCACAAGTGGGGTCTGGGGCTAAAGCTGAGACATATATGTATAAGAAAAGGATAAGATTCTGGGAAGTAGGGAGGTCTTGCATGAAGTCACGAGGCAGGTATGCAGTTCTGCTCAAGCCCCTTCTGGTTCCATCCAAGTCAGATTTGGTGAATACACTTCTTCAGTATCACAGTCAAGTTACTTCAGTAATAAACGTTTTTATTACTTTTTTCCAATTTAGTTGAGTTCCTGTCTCTAAACATCCTTTATTGATTTAATTGTCGACTTTAGTTGCTTCGCAGCAATTCCCTCATCTTTTTTTTATCAAGCTCATTACAGAGGTGTTTGACAGATACGTCTTTTAATTTGTAATTACAATAGTCTTTGTGTTTTATGTTCCATAACGCAGGGTATTGATGGCAGCCATTTAAAAACTGAGCAATGTGATTTGCGTTCATTCAGCCGGTATAATTGAGGCTTAATGAACATAAATATTCCCAATAACGAGTAAGCAGGTCAACTGTACCTGACACATGAGAGCAGTCGTAGTCACTGGAGGTGTCAGGGAGGGGGAAGCGCTTCTGAACTGGGAGTCAGTCGTGACATCTCACGAAGGAATCAGTGATCCGTTTCTTAAGTGAATCGGGAATGAGTACTAATGACCAGTAATTGATGAAGCAATTCACCGAATCATTGGCAATGGGGAAGGAGACAGACAGGGTGAACCGCGCTTAAGAACTGTAGGAGATTGGAATAATTATGATGCCGCTTCTAAAATTAATTCATCAGCGAATAAATATGAATAAATTGATTAAATTTTTTCTTCTTCGGAAGTGAAGCATCCTTGTTTCTTAGTGAGCCAGTCGGCCAGTGGATCACTAAAATGAAGCGCTTCACCTTTTACTTGTCCATCTCAATGCTTTATATTATTAATCCTTCCTTTGTAGGAGGTTTCTTGATAGTTAACCGGGCGTCCTTTTGCCTGCCGCATTAAATTTTTTTTACTTCTTTATTAGAATGAACGATCACACTTCTCGTTTTTGGGAGCTTGAAACTATTGATTCTCAACATACTCGTGGTGTAACTTTCATTGCCAAAGCATTTGAAAATAGTGAATTTATCACCGGTCATATTAATGGTGATATACACTTATGGAAAGAGTGTAGAATAAAAGCCCGTACATTCATTAGGCCAGACAGGCCAAGCTCTTTAGCGGAGGATGACAATTCCTTGTCTATTGTGTATATTTCTATTTTAAATAGCGGTAGTTTTCTTTCTATAAATAGGAAAGGTAAAGCAACAGTTTGGAACATGAATATTGGTGCTGTTATAAAAACTTTTATCATAACATGGCATGGACCAGATTATTTTGTTCGATTACCAACAAATTTGTTAGCTCTATCTAAATATATTAACGAAAAATCTGAAACTGTCGACATATGGAACATCCAAACTGGAAAGTGCGTTCACCATACGATTCAAAAAAGTTCTCATGAATTTAGTATATTGCTTGGTGCTACAATTTCTGGGTTACTGGTAGTGGCCCCTTGCAGAGGCACAATCATGCGCGTTTGGAGAATAAATAAGATTGAATGCAGTGCACTATGCAAGACTCGGATAGGGAGAATACATGCTCTGGCAGTATTACCAACTGATGAAATTGTCACAGCATCTCGCAAAATATACATTTATAAATTGACACAGCGTGGAAAGATACATCAACAGAGAGTCATAGAACATTCTAATATTATTGATATAATAATTCCAATAGGTGGCTACAAATTTTTAACAGTGGATCGCTCTCGTTTTCTTTCGGGTGTTACCTTATTATGGAACTGTATTAATCATGAAACTGAATTTTTAGGTAACAGCTGGCTTTACGGATTGCCTAAACTGATATCATCCTATCCTAGTTTAATTTGTTCATCAGCTGATAATAAAATATTCATTAAAAGGTATAAAGATCAAATTTTTCGTATTCCTAAAAACTTGGTAGAAATAAGAAAAACTGCAAGAATCTTAGCACAAGCTAGTAGAACTAGTTCTAGTCTTTTTGTAGACCTTCCTGTCGAAGTAACTATTAAAATAGCAGTAATGACTGCTACTGACATGAACGAATATGAACAAAAAGTAAGTGAACAGTTTGCCTGGAGTCATTACGGTAGACCTCATATTTGTGATTACTTCATAAAATTTAATGATTTAATGAATGAAGTAGAAAAGAATAGATCAAAAGATCTACTTAGGAGGAATGTAGATTTAAAGACAGCCTTGGAAAAATGAAATTTGGAACTCTTGTTGCTCATATTATATTTATTTTTTAATAGGTATAATTTGAATGTATAGATCAATATGTTATTTTTTGCCTGAATCTAATTCAAAGAACTTATAAGTTTTAGCCATTTTTATTTTGTGTTATCAAAACTTCTGATTGAATTTCAATACTTATTCACTAATGAATCTCTATTTTTCACGGGCATCATATCTGTTTTTACAAGGAGGAATTTTTCTTGAAGGAGGGAGAGGAAGAAAGAGAAAATCATACATATGTTTGAATTTTATTGCAAAGTGTAATAGCTAAGTTTTACATTTGAAATGTGAACATATTATAGTTATCTATTTTACTTGATATAATTAATTCCTTACATTAACACATTGATTTTAAATGAAAATGATGCCTTTAAAGATTTATACCTGTAATATTTATTGTTTTAATAATCTTATATATTAATATATCTACTTATGAACAATACGATTAGGGTACTAAGCGGCATGTGATGGAAAATAATTTTGTACATTCTAATAAAATGTTTAAATTTCATATTCGATACTTCTTCCTTGTAAAACTTTTAACCAAAAAACTGTTATTCTTATTTCAGAAATAGATCATAAAATCTCTCCATATTTGTATTTGTTTGAGTTTTTCCCAGTAGGTAGGGTTGGCAAGGTTTAATATATCTGCTCAAAATATTTTCTGAAAAATGCCCATGATTAGAGACATGTTATTAGGCTGTACAATAACTTACTCAAAAAATAAAAATAAACCATCTAATAGAATTATTAACATGGTATTCTCCATTCTCCTGTTGGTTTAACCTGTCACCTGCTACTACTAAGATTACCAGACATTAGGAAAATCACAAATTTGTATTTCTTATTCTGGATTCTGCTAGGAATTTAAGTTATCCATTCTCTTTAGCTATCAAAATTTATCTTTCATATTGTAATGTTTTGCCAATTTACTAATATAAAAAAAAAAATTAACTTTAAACTTAAAATTTATTATATGTCAAAAGGTTACTTGACAACCAAAGATTTACATAAAAAAAAAAAAAGAAAGACATATACTGTTTTTAAGTTTAAGACTTGGTTTGCTCCAGCCCAAGTATTGCGTTTGGTTGATCCAGACACTCCAAATATAATGCTGCCTCAATGGCCTTCTGTAGATTCTGCCAATAACCAAATATGATGTATGAGGGCCCTCACGTCAAATATGTTTGGACCACCCGCAAACTTGAACAAATCATCAACACTTCCCTTCACATGCAATTCTAAATAATTGACTACTAACCACATCTACTTTCAAGCATCTCGAAACAACTGAATTCCCAGTGTTCCTCTCAGCTGTTCCAATTACTGTCAAACTTCCCAGCTGTTCCAATTACTTTTTGAAATCAAACTTTTTATAATTTATTTTATATTATTTAACATTTTATATAATAAAATAATCCTTCTCTCAAATTACTCCTTAAACATAACATTACAATATTGACACTAATGTCATTACAAACAATTTCTTCGTTATCCTCAAATAAAAACATTTTTATATGCTTAGATATGTCCATTTATTAATATTATTGTATCTATGAGCTTAAATAGTATTGATGATAAAAAAAAACAACAAAATAAACAGAACAGAAAAAAATATTATACAACCTCAACTTTTAATTTTAATCCCAAACAGACTTCTGTTTGTATTAAGCATAGTGATATCATTTCTTACTCTCTTATCGGAATTTAAATGGTGGAAACTATTCATATACTAAATTTTTCATTGCTCAAAATAAGCAAATATAATTTTGAATAGTTTACATCATAATGTTAAATTAGTTGATTTGAGTGTAGTAAGAAATAGATTTTGTAAATAGTTATAATTTAATGTACAGAATTGAAAAAACTTTCTCGCCAAAAAAAACTAACATAATATTTACACTAACTGGCGGAAGGCTAATATGAATTACAGAGTATTTATATGGTGACCTTTCATTTTAATTAGGGTTACATTCATGACAAACTTATGAAATAATTGTGTTGGTAAGGTCTAAAGTAAAGAGCACAGTATATACAAAGGAAAAATAATAAAATTATAAATAAGTCAATATTTATGAATTATGACTCAATTATGAAATTTATATAATATAGCTTAATTAACAATATTAAAACCGATTATAATCACTGAGTTTTGGTATTATTTTTTGTAATATGTATTTAATTTATACACATTTGGTGGTATCAATTAAAATGTTTGTATTATCTCGTTAATTAAATGATTAAATTAACGAGGAAAGTAATTACAATATATTTTAATAATGAGATCATTTATCTGTATTATTATTGCCTTATAAAAGGCAGATTGTAATTATTGCACAATAAAGATTGTTGAATGATAAAAAAAAAAAAAAAAAAATTTAAATACGGTAATAACTTTTTAAATAATTCTTAAATAGTTAAACTTATTTTCTTGGTTAATAAATGTTTCCATGATCTTCTGACAGCAATTATTCTTTGGCAGAAACACCCTTGAATAATGACTGTTGAGCTAAAGTTGTGAAGATGATTTTAATGTCAGTTTTAATAAATCGAATATAGTTCACTGGTGTTTAACCTATATTACATGCTATTAATGAAGACATTTTTAGTATCAATATAACATCAAATGAAACTATCATGTTTCATGTATGAGGACTAATTAAGTGAAGTCATCAAATCTGTTATTAAAATCCTGTAGCTCATCTGTTTGATGTAGGAAAATGTTTTTTTAAGGCAAAGTCATGATGATGATCCGATGATTGTAAAAATAAAAGCAGCCCCATGAAAAAAAAATGAATGGTGATTTAGTGTCATTAAAATTGACTACTTGGTAATAAAAGAATAAATATTGGTATGTCAGATTGACTAAAGTACCAAATTAAAGACCTTGATGTCTTGCAATTAAGAATATGCAAAATGGGACGGGGTTACTTTATTTAGTAGTATTCTTACTCGTGATTTGTTCGTATAATGATTTAATATCACCTATTTCGTCATTATGAGTACATTATTATTTTTTTTTCAATTTTTGATATACCTTTTCATCCCATCAGCTCCAAATTAACCTCTTCGAAATGGACCACTGCTGCAACCGGTGGAGGATAAAAGTCAACAAAGATAAATGGACCAGCATTACGTTTATTCTGCGATGCAGATAAGAGAATGACCCTATTACCTTGCCCACCTGTCCTACTTAATGCTTCTCCTCTTCCAGTGTCAGATACAGTACGATACTTTGTATTCCAATTGAAAAAAGATTAACCTGAAATCCAACCTCACATGAGAAAACAAACTACTCATTTATACAGCCATAATAAAACCAATCCGGACTTACAGATTTAAACTATGGAGATCAGCAAAGCCCCAGAACAACAAACTTCATGACGAGTCTTACTATCGTACTATCCATCTCATACATACCGTAATAGGTATGTGCCCCGACAGTGCACTAGGAGGTTCTTCAGGAGAAGAGGTATAGGGTAGGTATTGTAGGTAGTTTATGTGGTCTTGGAATGACCACGAATTCACACTCGGTATCTGAGGGTAGGCGAAAACCGTCCGGATCCCAAAACCAGGAAAGGGAAAATTCTACATGTGAATTTGAGGGGTCTCTGAGCTATGTATATATGTCTATATTGTAGATACTGTATGAAGAGAGTGTGACTGCTGCTGGGCCAGCACTGATAGTGGTCCATGATTTTTTATAAAAATTTGTTTAATTTCTAATTTTAATTGGACATTTCAAACATACTAGTTATTCGTAACTCGTGAATAAATTTTTTTTTTATCAAAACCCCTTCAATTTAACATTTTTTACAAACAGATGATCAAATACAATGAACAATATTTACAAAATTTCTCCTCTTGCTGCTTACGCAGATGCATTTGAAGGAGGGTAGAATTACAATAACAATGTCTTTTTACAGTGAAAATATCAAATACAATAAACAGGGCTAGGTGATGGAGCTCACCTTCGGATTACAAAAAGGGAAATTTACAAACTAAAAACTAGAACCTAAAGCCACGACAGCGTCCTGCCATCGATAGGGGAACGGAGCGGGGGTTATCGTGCTAAACACCGGGTTTGTCAATTACTGTAGTGAGTCGAAAAATTTGATGTCTACGTTGAATGAATTCATCCACCGTAGGCAGATCATCAAAGACCTCGTGAAGCTCACTGTTGCTCCGTTTCTCGAATGAAGTATGTCTGACCACTTTCATCAGAATACCGTTTTGGAATTGTTGGAGTCGCCGAGCTGACGCTTACGTCATGAATAAATTACCGACGTCCTTTCTATACAAATGCCCTATGTACACACAAACACCAGGTTCTAGAATATTATATATATAGCACTAATAAACAATATTAATGTATTATGTTAATATAGAAGAAGGGAGGTACTGTACGTAAGTAATTTCTAAACCAACATAAACCTCTTATACAGACGTCTTTCACGTTCGCGAAAAGCTGAAGTTCACCGCTAGTTCACCAGGCAGCGGTAATGCTGAGTTTTGAAAAAAAAACTCGAGACTCGACAGCTAAAGTAGTTCCAAGGTAACCACCAGATGGCAGCACCAACTGAAACCTTTGTGGCTTTTACTAAATCCTTCATATTTAATTATTATCCGAAGTGGGAATAATTAATGGCATTTGATATGAGAATGGATCTAATATATATATATATATATATATTTACATAAATTTGGATATTATTCTACCCCCACATTTTTTTTTTTTTTTCATATCACATTGTTACAATTAAATTATAAAATAGAATATAGATTCTGACAAATTTAACCTTTGGTGTATACTTTAGTTTGCTTTCTATTTTATGTAATTTTTAAAATATTAACATTGTTACTAGTTTACAATGCAATGTTCATAGAACGTTTTCTGGTACCATACAAAAGTAATAAGGCTTGGTTTTTTTTTTTTTTACTTACGCTCCAAAGTAATAATTATCTGTTACCAAATAAAGACTCCTCGGACAATATTTGTAAATTTTTAATTTATATCAAGGCGTGGATAGTATAATAGAAAAACACTGGCTATCAATTTAAAATAAGAAATTGTTTTACTCAAAATAAATGTTACTGTGATATTGTTTACAAGTATCATTACGATTATTTTACTCGACAGTCGTCCGGCACTTCTTCTATTAAATCAGAATCAATCGGGTCTGTAGCGACCGCTCAATCGCCCTATACTCTATTGTATATATATTGTAAAGAAATGTAAATAACATTACCAAAATATAAATCATTGTAAATGTGGTAAACAAGAAACATGCTGCTGTGAGCCAATTAGTTACATGAGCTGGGACACCAGCTGGCAGGGCAGGTACTAGACCCAAGCCGCCGAGAGACCCTTACCCGGGTCACGTATCGGTGACACATCTCTTTGTCAGAGAACAAAGAAAACCACATACTCAACTGGCATTGGGTACTATAAAACCAGAGCTGATTGGCTACTGACGAAGCCAGCTGGGTATTTATGACCGGCGGTTTGGGACCTGTATATCATTCTCCTGGGAACTAACTGACTCATGGCTGCTCTGATGTACCCTCTGAAACTTGGCTTCTTTATTATGAAACCCTCTGCATCTCTCTCTCTCCTCACCTCGCTACGTTTTAGTCCGGCGTTGTCGCACCTCACACCTTCCTACTGGGAATCTCTGCCTTCGTCTCGCTAAATCCAACACCTCTTTGGGAGAGACCTCTCCCTAGTGGACAACGGTTGTCGTGGCCCTGCAAGCTTACCAAGCAGTGTTCCCCACGGCGATTCAGTCTGCCTCTCTCCGGTTCACACTTACCTTTGGGATCCGGATGGATTTCGCCTACCCTCAGATACCGAGTGTGAATTCGTGGTCATTCCAAGACCACACAAACTACCTACACTACCTACCGTATACCTCTTCTCCTGAACATAGTGCATTGTCGGGGCACATACTTATCAATAAATGGAGTCAGATAGTAAGACCGTCATGAAACGATTGTCCAGGTCATAAACTTAATCAACCCTCACTTCGTCACCAGGGCTAGGGTAACTAGGCACCCCCCCCCTCGTGACGACCCGACAGGGTTATTTTAGACGACTGTTAATTTTGTATAGAATTCAAGGAACGGTTTATTTATCAATGGAATCAAATTCATGAGGTCGGGATTGGGATTTCTGAAATAATCTTTAATTCACGATTGAGACGGGTGCGTTTTCCTCGTCGGCGATAAGAAAGAGTTAAAAAGTCTTCTTTATTGCTTAGACTCGTCAAAAAAAAAAGTTCATACGGAGATTCAAGTCTGTACCGGAGCCAATGTACTTCTCTCAAAAACAATATTTCTACATTAGTGTCAGATCTCTTTAAAATAAATGGCTTATAACCATCGGCTTAGCTAAGAATGGAAGTTGGTCCTTTTTTTTTATTGTGTCTCCACAAGGGGCTCTATATGAGTATGAACCAGAATTTTATTGTATATATTCCATATATATATATTTTCGTCTCGTATGTTCCATGTTTTCCTTTTATAATTGAACCAAAATAGAAGAATTGATTCCAGTGCAATGTACTGTAGCAACAAACATTTACAATACATTAATTATTTTAATTCGTTCGATTATTCTCAGGTATCACAGCAATGATACAGTAGGTTAAGCCACGGTATTTTGGGCTAGAGTACCGCCTAATGACCCACGACTATTTTAGTACGTCATTAAACTCATCATTTCCTAGGGTCTGCTGCTTGACGGCTGCATGAACTTCACCTTCACCGGTAAAATGATCGATCGCAAAGGAATTAGAGAATGAAACTTAATGGGTAAAACAGGTTTGAGTGGAATTTATATCTGTGAAGGTGGGAAATGTGATTGAATTCAAAGAAACTGAGGTAACTTGAAATGAACATAATAGGGGGACCGGAAAGTAATGTTTTTTTTTCACGTTAAAGTCAAAAAACAAATTTTTAACAAGTTTTTGCTTTTAATCAATGATGTAATGACGTCACCCTCGTTCTCATCTTTTGCCATCTAGTGTGCAAATTTTCAATGCCGAATCGAAAAAAATCAATTGGTTTTTGTGCAAAATATCTGGAGATGGCATTTCGGACATCATCCGAATTTTCAAATTTTTAGCGATCGAAATTAATAGAAATCCGATGGCGCAACGGTGAGATGAAAAATGGGTCCTCTATGATATTCCGAAAATCTCTCTCTGCATGAATCGGCACGAAGTACATCTAAGCCAGGTTCCAAAAAGTTCATCGCTGATACCTGGAAAAACTGTAAATGCAGATCTTTACAGTGAACAATTGGATCGAGTAAATCAATTTTTAATTAAAAATGGCCCAGCGATTGTCAATAAAAAAGGCGTTATTCTGCAACACGATAACGCAAGACCCCACTGCGCCTATTTTTTCCACCCTGGACCATTATTTGTCATGAGGTTAGATTTTGTATGTTGTCGGGTTGTCTAATGAAAGCTCCATGTTTCATGTTTTTAGGACTGACAGGATTATAATAGTCAGGATAGATAACCGGGCGAAAACGTAAGAACTTCTGGTTTTGAAAAAAAAAATGAGAGTCTAAAAACTGACTTAAAAAAAAAAGCCAATGCCATGTATTTGTGCATCAATTTGTATAAAATATGGCCAGTTGACTTTTCAATGACGGTTTGAAACGATTTATTATTGACAAATAATACAATTAGAATAATTGTGAGTTATAGCTGTTTAAATATGTTTGCCCGAAGGGCGAATTCTTGCGTGATAAGAGTCTTTCTCTCTCTGTGTATGGTAAAATGGAGTGGGTTGAGAAGTGGATTTTGTTTTGTTGTAGGGTCCATCCCTTAGCTGGCATAGGCCCAACAGCCTGAGTCCAACAAATAGGGTACGATGAAATATGGAGGCTCCCACAGTCGCCAATTATGGACCGGCCCTAACGAGAGGTCGTCACCGCAGTGAGGTGTTGGACCTGGTTCTGCTGCCACCAACTCAGATAAATAACCTAGGGGAGATTTTGACCACTCCCCCGACCCTCTCGTTGGGTAAAAATCTAAACTACCCTTTACTGAAAATTCAGGATATATATACATGAAGCTTTAGGTGATCCCATCAAGATTGTCATATTGAAAAAAAGTAGATCATTGCCTTGAAAGTTTCTTTGGAAAGATAATTTTAAACGGTGATTTTTGCCGAAGCCAAGACAGGTCGATAGAATTATCTTTCGATAAATATTATTTCCAAAATGCTCTATTTTCAAGCAGGCACGAGGCAATCGTATTTCTGTTCGCCTGTCTGCACATTCTACGTAAGTGGTCGTTCAATTTTTTAAATCAATCTAAAATTTTAAAGTTATATCTCAGAACATCACAAAATAAGCGATTAGTTTTTGATTAAAACATAATTACATATAAAATAGAGATAACATATACTATCCAGCTAAACAAATGATTTAGTGCATAACTTATGTAAAAATATTTTATTCACTATGCAATTAGTCTCAGATTTTATTATTAACGTCTATGTTATGATACATAGTTGTCATTATAATTATGTTGCAATAATAAATATTGAAAATAATAATTCTCATCATATGGTGCCTGTTTGAGGTATTAAAATTTATTCCCAATAAATATTTTTAACTTGACAAGTTTTGTATGAAAACTAAAAATTTTCAGGGTAATATTAGAATATTATTAGGGCAATTTAAGAAAACTGGTTTAAGACACCAATTCTTAAAGTGTTCAGCCACATAATGATATATTATTAATCCATTTGATAAAGTATCTTCTTAATGTTTTTAGCGACCGCTAACTACATAAGATAAATCACCCTGTACTCTATTGCATATATATTGTAAGCAAAAGTAAAATAACATGAACTAAATGTATTATAAACAAATATAAATCATTGTGAGTGTGTTAAGCAATAAAAGGTGGAAGCCAACTAAGTCACACGAGACAGGTCATAAACAGTCATAAACATAAGAACCCTTTTGGGCCGTCTCTACCTCCAGGGCTTGTCCCCTGGCCAGGTAATAAGGCGGCGGTCACGTTCCTCACCATCGGTCACGCTCCTCGCCAGGTGTGCGTGGGAACCACCGCCGGCTTAGACCCTTGCAGCCTCCCAGCAGGCAAGGGGAGAGGGTACTTAAGGCAGGGCTCCTGACCCTGTTAATTAGTCTCTCGTGACGCTTGCTTGGTTTCCGCTCGAACTCTGAAAACTTGACTAATTCTTTATGAAACCTCTGTACCTCTTCTCTTGAACATAGTGCATTGTCGGGGCACATACCTATCATAAATGAAGTCAGATAGTAACGCCGTCATGGAACGATTGTCCATGTTACAAACTCGAACAATCCGCACTTTTCACCAGGGCTAGGGTGATCAGGCACCCCCTAGTGACGACCCGACAATGTTCTTTCTACAACAATTGGTATAAGTCTGTGATTTGCTTAAAAAATCTCTGAGCATTGGCCGTATATTGAACCTGTTTGGTTTATTGTAATGTTTTCTTGATTTAATCGTCCTGGGACTGCATCAATTTTAATATTTAATACAACAACATCTGCTGATGTTAATAAAACTCGTATTTGGGAATTGACGGAAAGTGCAGTTCGGTTATCCATCCCAGGAAGTCGGAATTCATTATTCTCTAATTTATTAGCAATTTTTATGTATGAGTTAAATCATGTATTCTTAATGTCAGAATATTCATAGCTTCATTGGTGTCCAATTGCTTTAACTGTCAAGGTAGGGTTATTAATTTCATCAATGTTTCAGGGGCAAGTACTAACTTATTGTTACTAAATTGACATTGTTACTAAATTGACATAGTTACTAAACTATGTCGGCATTTTCTAGTCCTGAGATTTTAATGTAAACGTTTATAGCCTGTAAGCTATTTGCTTAAACACTGTTCTGCTAGAGCATTATCCATCTCAAGATGCATCTTTTTATCTCAACCATGATTAACTGAACATTTTCAATTAAAAAAAAAAAAATATAGTGAGGAAACTAATCCTTAGATGAGCTAGTTTACATCTCCATAGCTAAATTGGAGAAAGTAACAATTGGTCTGGTGTAAAAAATAAAAACCGCTACAAGATATCTTTCAACTTAGTCGAGCATGCAGAGTTGAATTTAATTTATTTTTCTGTCGAATGATAATAGCAAGGTGGTAGGATAAAAACAGGCCCAGTGGATAGGAATCTAAGAATTTTGTTTTCATAAATGGAGTCAAAGAAGGTGACAGTTTAAGCCCCTTCCCAATCTCATTTATAGATGAAATTCTCAAGATATATAATAGAAGAACTCTCAGGATTCTGGTTGGATTCAAGAACTTCATTCATTTCATCGCGGACTCCTAGGGAAGCCTAAGAAAGCTGCTGTAGAATGGTTAGAGAATAATTCATGAAAAAAAAAAATTTGTAAATACAAATGTTTTCATCCTCCTGAAGGATTGCCAGGAAAAAAGGAAACGAGTACTCCATAACCGTGGAGAGCAAGGAGGAACATCAAGAACATGGAATTAGGCAACTGGGAAAATATTGCGTCACGATAGAGATGATTAACAACAAATAGAAAAAGCTGTTTACAGGTTCCTCGACAATTAAACTCTTTAAGAAACTGATTAAACCTAAATAAATCTCACAGGAACGACTGGACATTGTGTTGTGAAAAATAGTTCGATTGACAAACCATCTACTTTTTGCTGTGACCAATTCCTTTATGATGTACTTAAAGTTACAGCATAATTGGATATTTTGTAATATTAAATCGTAATCAAATGTTTTTTTTTACTCAGTTTGATAAAGATGTTGTTTAGAAAAAGGGCATATGGAACGATCTTATTGAATCACAAGTATATATATAACTTCTTTATTGTGCTAAAATTACAATTTGCTTTATTAGGCAATAAGAAATTGAGATCGAAATAACATATCATAATTAAATTCGATGTTATATGTTAGTAGCTTTAACCATGTTTCTAATATGTTTACATGTAGCTTTCATCTATGTTCTATTTTAATCAGGAAACATTCCCATTGTATATTTCAGCATTAACTTGTTAACAATGGTACCTTATAGATCGCAAGTTGAGGGTGTATTCTAAAAGACCAGTACTCGAGCAGTTTTTATCATTTTCATTCCAAGAAATCCATAATTTGAGTTCTTAAAAGGGTTATTATTAAACAGCTTATTATTATAAAATTACAATCTGCCTTATTGGGCAATAAGTAATTGTGATAAATGTTCTCATTCATACATTATTTACAATTCATCATTCACTCGCTCATTCATACAGTATTTACAAACAGCCCAGAGGCCTCAAAATCCACATGGTTGTCACCTTCCTCGCGTGCGAAAGAGGAAGGGGAGTCTTGGGAAGTCCCTCATGCTCCTCCGTCACGAGCGACAAGAGGTTTATTATAAGTAAATGATTTCTGTTCGTTAAGGAAGATTAAAGGAATAGTGGTGCAAAAACATTTCACAATATAACTACAGAGAGAAATAAGGCTTGAGATTTAATATTTCAAAGTTACACACCAATCTGAAATCTGTTCTTTATCCGCTATGCGAAAAAAAAACAAATATTAATCAGGACCTAACTCGGTTGAGCCAAGCGTTCGAATAATTTAAGTTACCGTCGAATACGACATATATCCAAACAGATCCCTTTTGACGCAGCGATAATTTATGGAATTAAAAAAGAGAAGAAAGGGTGAGGGGCGGGGGGATTGAGCGGAGCCTGTGTTTGGCGGGCAATCCGTCGTTGCCGGCTTGATCTATATAATTGGGCGGGAGCAATATATTTTGGCGGGAATGGGACGGCCAGTAATTTAGCCACAGCCCTCGTCGCCGGCTGGATAACATTTAATTTTCACCGACCCCTTACAAATTTACAACTTCATTTTGATTCTTCCGCCTCCCTATAATAAAGATTTATTTATATTTCTTGGAATGAAATGAACACAACTCGAAATGAGAGTTTTGCTGCTACTGATACCAGCTATTGTTGTCATATTACGTTTGATTGTTTTCTCGTCACTTGAAACCTTTTATCTTGCAATGTAATGTTGAGGTTATGTTTACTGTGATGTGTGAAATCGAGGTCTAGGATATTTCCTAGTAAAAGTCCCTACGCTCCTGAAGGGCGTTATAATGACGGCTAACTCGTCCTCGCCACTAACATTTTCAGCCCTTTAACATTGATAATACTTTAAAATTGGATAGGAAAAATAATATAAAAAAGAAATATGTTTAATTGGGGCTAATAATTTGATCCATCTTTCGTTCACCAAAGTAATATTTATTAGATTTCCTCAATTAATAATCAAAAACTCTAATCTTTCCTTATTACAATTTTCACTCGCTTATTCATAGAGTATTTACAAACAGCCCAGAGACCTCCCAAATCCGAGAAAGAGGAAGCGGAGTCTTGGGAAGTCCCCCACGCTCCTCCATTAGCCGTGTCACCGGATACGTGCCAGCGGAGGCTGACCATAAAGAGCGCGAGAGCTCAGGACATGATTGGAGAAAATGGCCATTGCCAGAACTCCCACTGTCACGCAATTATAGCAGGTCACGAGGCCACTGCCGTTTTAGTCTCCGAGGAGGACTATAGGAATGAGTGGTGCAGTGCAATGACTGTGCTACGGGATTAGGGTGGTTGGATAGGTTACTATAGAATGAGTTACCTCTTATTAGACCTAGCTACTGCAATAATAAGACACTAATATGAATATAATATATAAAATATAATGAATATAAATGTGCTTAAGAAATAAATAACACAATATGTGAAGACCCATGACAATATGATTTTATTAAATAAAGGAGAAATATTATAGATTGAGAAAATTAACAAAATAACAATTATAAATATGCATGTTAGTTTTAATCATTTATTCTTTTCTAATAGAGAATATAAAAAATACCATATTTTATTATATAAAATAATTATACGACTAGTTTATGATAGAGATTAAAGACATTTGTGACATTTGGACTTAACTATGGAATTTAATTGGGTAAAAATATGGTATGATATTTAAAATTAACTGGCAATGGCTATGGTAGATTATTAATTGAAAGTCACTGTGTCTTTAATAATCAATTTACCTATAATTTATAATATATAATAATAATATATATCTATATAGTTGTATAATATACCTTTAATAATCAACCTCCAGATCAGCTCTAGGGAGTAATGCAGCGTCCTACTCACCAGTCTCAGAGATGCTTCCACCTCCGCGTTGCGCCAGCACGTAGCCTCCAAAGAAGTCCCCAGAATAGCGAGAGCGATCTTCCTCTTGGCCTCCTGTTTAACCATCTCTCCTTACCCCAACCAAGGGCTGACTTCGGCTCTCCTAGGCTAGGAGCCTCTATACCTATTTCCCTTCCCTGTACTTACCTGTATACAGAGAGGTGGAGGACTCACTTCACACATTCTTTTATTTTTTTTATAAGCGCCTGCTGACCTGTTTCAACCTCTACTTCCGTCTCCCGCGATATATAGGGTTACATAGTTGTCTCTCAACCCCGAGGACATCTGAGTCCTGCCAGCTCCAGGTAGTAATTTTCTAATTCTTAACGAACTATACTTTACAAGTAACAAAAATAAAATTATTTATAAGATATGAGGGTGGAAATTCCAATCTCATTACCCTCGGATTGAGATAATTTTTTTTTCAGAATTTATTAATCCTTAACTAGGGTTTCACCATACACATTAATTATTTTTATACACATATCGACTATACAACATAGCCTTATGATAATAATAAAACAAAAATCAAAGTTTTAATATTAAATAAACAACTAGCTCATTAAGCTCACAGATCAATAAAACTAAAGGAAGTTATTGCACTTTCCTATGAGTTTCTTCACTGCTTATCTAAGCATGATATCATTGTTTTATTAAAGTAAAGTTTCTATTGTAAACTTGTTCAACTGTCTTTAGATAGTACCATCATTGCCAAAATACCAATTTTACTTGATAATTATAACCGTATACAAAAAAAAATAATATAATATAATAAGAAGTAATACATATTTCAACTATCTATCGACTAAAATTCTATTTAACTTATAACTCTTTCTACATCTTATAATTAAAAATCTATATTTACCTTATATCCTAAATCGCTATTTTAGTTATAGCCTAAAACTTATCCATGATTTTATGACTATCTATTTTTCGGAATAATTACATATAAATGCCACCTGGTTAAGATCTAAGGAGTAAATTAATTACTATGTAAAAAAAAAATATGTATTCGATCCAAGAGAAGGTTGAATAACTCCTCCTATACCCTATAGTATGTAAAGATCAACCCCCTCCCTAACATCAAAGGACAACAAAACTATCATCATATAAAATATAAAAGAAAGCCAATTAATTGGAAGTTTAAAACTTTTTTATTTATTCACCTATTAAAGCTTTATAACAGAAATATTGGACTTTGTACGAATTAAAATCAAATTTGAAAAAAAATGTTAGTAAAAACAAATATTCCAACTTAATATAGCTGACGGAAAAGAGGTTCTCTACTGGTAGCCATATTTCATTTATTTATTTATTATTTAAATATATTTTGTTACAGAAAGTTTAATTTCTATACGTACTATTGCAATCCAAGACTAAACATTAATTATATGGAGCCTATTGATTAATTCTATAGAGCCTTCTACAAATTATAATTTGTCTTTTTTCAAAAAAAAAAAAAAAAATCTAGCTTTCAAATAATGTTAAAATCAAGAGATTCTTTTGACACGTTAGATATAGAAAGAGATGGAGTATTGGCGTAATCAATGGCGGATCAAAGTTAATGAAGCAAAATGTTCCCACATTACCTCCACCCTTTGTCGCAAGACTTGTCCACTAGTTTATTTTAATTCTATTCCTCTCCCTGTATTCGAGTTAGTACTGTACATAGGTTTCCATCTAGACAAAAGGCTAATGGAACCCACATACGAGACTAAAAAGACAAGAACTAAACAGACGCTTTGGACAACTGTACAGACTACTTCAAAGGACATCCCATATCTCAATAGAAAATAAACTACTAATCTACAAAGTAATACTTAAACCAATCTGGACATACGGAATAGAGCTATGGGGGACAGCAAAAAAGTCGAACATCAAGCGTATTCCAATCCTTTCAATCAAAAGTCCTGAGAACAATAGTAAATGCCCCTTATTATGTCAGCAACCCTTCATAACGACCTTAATATACCCTACATTCTAGAACTCATCCCTTCCAAGTTTATGAAATTCCACAGTAGCCTTTCCAACCACCCTAATCCTGTAGCACAGTCATTGCACTGCGCCACTCATCCCTATAATCCTCCTCGGAGACTGAAACGGCAGTGGCCTCGTGACCTGCTATAAACGCGTGACAGCGGGGGTCCTGGCAATGGCCAGTTACTCCAATCATGTCCTGAGCGTCTGTGGCTCTCGCGCTCTTGGTCAGCCTCCACTGGCTAGTATCCGGTGACGCGGCTGACGGAGGAGCGTGGGGGACTTCCCAAGACTCCGCTTTCTCTTCGCATGTGGATTTGGGAGGTTTCTGGGCTGTCTGTAAATATTGTATGAATGATGAATTGTAAATATGGTATGAATGAGAGCGTTTATCACAATTACTGATTGCCTTATAAAAGGCAGATAATAATTATAGCCCAATAAAGAGTATCATATCATAAGATATAGAAAATTATTTATTAGTATTTTTGACCTCAAATATGAAATGAGCAGTACAAATCTCCAACCAATAATTAGGATTTGTATTTTATTACGAATTTCTAGTAAGTTTGCTATTTCACTATTAAACTGGACAGTGCCAACTTCTACATATTTACCCGAATACCCAAAAATTAAAGTCCCTAATCAGGATAGGTGGAGTTATGTTTGTTTAAAGATATTTTATTTATCAATATATTAATATAATTAATGTAAACATTAAGGGCATATCTAGGACTATTGGATTTGACAAGATGAGGGATTTTTTACTTTTTTTTTTGCTCAAGTCTTAAAATTATTAAACAAAAATAACTACTCCCAATTATCTTAAAATGTATAAAATAAGCTAATTACGAAATCGTGGCTTTCCTAGAGGGAGGGGCCTAAATAATCCTTCTACGGATGGTTTGGTATTGGATGCCTTAGGAGCCCTAAAATATTCTAAAAACGAAAATGAGGTACACTAGCTCACCACAAAACTGATCCGAAATGCCGCCGCTAATGATTACGAAGATGCCCTCTTTTCTACTGTATTCAAAACTCCGATTCCTACCCTTCTGCTCTATTATAATTCGTATATATCGTCCATCCTGTGACAGCGACAATATTTGGTGGTATGCCGCATCTTTTATCCGCCTTATATTGTCAAACTTCTCTTCCGTCTTATTATCTTCAAAGTCCCTTTCGTAACGATCTTGTTCCCTGTCACAATCCTATTCTGTTTCCATTTCTTTAACTCGAGTGGTTTCTGATAAGAAATTCAATATTTCACCTTTTTTCTTGGTTGTTAGCTATTTGAGCATCTTTCAGGTTTTCTTCCTTTTTCTGGTTAACCTTAGTATCTAGGTTACCAAGCCTTTTATCAATACATTGTAACATGGTTTCGTACCGTTCTCTAAAGTACCATTCTTGATTCCTTTTCTCTTCTCGCTCTCTACTTCTTCCCTCATAATTTTTTTATTTTTTCTGATATCCTTTTTGTCTTGGTTGAAGGTTGTGGTGTACTATAAGTATGCCGTTTCACTAGATCTAACCTCAATGGAGTGCTGACATCAGCTTGAAAATTTTCATTGCCTTCGGTTCTCAAACCATTTACCACGGTATCTTCATTCTTTGTTGACTTCTCATCGGTGCCCTTTGGTTGTACTTAAGTTCGTGCAATCATTTTCAAAGTGGACCATGAACAAAGGATAAATAAATTAAATTAGAATTTGTACTTAATTTCTAGTAACTTTGCTATTTTGCTATTAAACTGGACAGTGACAAAAGGCTTCTACTTATTTGCCCGAATACCCCAAAATTAAAGTCACTAATCTGGACAGGTGGAGTTATGTTTGCTTAAATATATTTTATTAAGCACGCGAGGGAGGAGACAACCATGTGGACTTGGGGGGTCTCTGGGCTGTTTGTGTATACAGGATGAATGAGCGCGTGAATGAAAATTGTAAATTGGTATGAATGAGATCATTTATCACAATCACTTATAGCCCAATCAGGCAGATTATAATTTTATCATAATAAAGTTGTTGTTAATCTGGAGGTTACTTTTATCTGGAGGTCTTAATTTATTGTTCATACCATAATTGGGTGGGCATTTTTCGTTTCGTTTTTACTATTTATTCTGTCTAAATGTTTATATATTTCAGTTTGGGTTACTGGCAGTGTATGTATACAATTTATGAACGACCCAAATTCTACAGTCCACAATTTTTTAACCTTTCCTTAAATATTAAATTAAATTTTAATTCTATTTCCTTTATGGCTCGAAGGGGGCCGCATTCGCCTATAATCCTCTGCATAAACACACTTTGTAAGGGGACATTTTAAAAAGTAGTGTGATCTCCTAGTGTCATTCCTACTTCAATGCTTTTCAAATTTCGGCAACATAAGATGTAGAAGAGCTGAAGTTCCATTATAAACTATGGCAGTGGTGAAGTTTATGTCATCGAAATTCCGAAAATTGTATGTACATTGCATTCTTCATATTGAAAGTAAGAACCACTTGACCATTTGATGTGAAGGTGATTTGCCTATGATTTCCATATCACCTGGTCATGAATGACTGCACTAACTTGACTTGCACCTTCAGTGTTCGTGAAAGCGAAGTAACACTCTCTCGTATAGAAGATATGTTATAGAGGTGCCGCTAAGTCAAGTGGAAAGATTATCTAAAGCAAGTAACTAAGATTCATAAGCCATAACTGGTGACTACCTGTTTTCTGTTCAGTAGCATGAGAAATTAAAATATGAAGAGCCCTGGCTTTTTCAGAAAGCAGCAAGCGGTATAAAAATAGTTTTCCGTACACATTAAAAAATAAAAATAAAAACAAAAAACTTCATTTCATCGCGGACTCCTAGGGAAGCCTAAGAAAGCTGCTGTAGAATGGTTAGAGAATAATTCATGAAAAAAAAAATTGTAAATACAAATGTTTTCATCCTCCTGAAGGATTGCCAGGAAAAAAGGAAACGAGTACTCCATAACCGTGGAGAGCAAGGAGGAACATCAAGAACAAGGAATTAGGCAACAGGGAAAATATCGCGTCACGATAGAGATGATTAACAACAAATAGAAAAAGCTGTTTACAGGTTCCTCGACTATTAAACTCTTTAAGAAACTGTTTAACCCTAAATAAATCTCACAGGAACGACTGGACATTGTGTTGTGAGAAATAGTTCGATTTTGGAAAACCTTTGAAAAATTCTCATCTACTTGTTACTGTGACCAGTTTTTTTTATGTTCTTAAAGTTCCAGCATCGTTGGATATTTTGTAATATTAAATCGTAATTAAATGTTTTTTTTACTCAGTTTCATAAAGATGTTACCTGGAAAAAGGGCATATGAAACGATTTAAAAATTTTATTGAATACCTGTTTTATTATAAGTAAATGATTTGTGTTCGTTAAGGAAGATTAAAGGAATAGTCAAGCGTTTGAATAATTTAAGTAAGCGTCGAATACGACATATATCCAAACAGATCGCCTTTGATCCCTTGGCTTTTTCAGAAAGCAACAAGGGGTGTAAAAATAGTTTTCCATGCACATTAAAAAATAAAAATAAAAACAAAAAACTTCCGGAGTGGAAGCGGAGTAAATAGATGTACACTGAATGATAAAAAGTTAAGCCATAAAGAAAGCAAGAGTACCCTATCTAACTAACTATCCCGATTGATACGGGCCCTCCGGGACTACGGGACTCCGGGATATGGGGGGACTCCCAACGTCTGAACATCTGATCCCAGCAGATACGGATCTATCAACATCCGGCCCAACTTGCTTCCCTAACTCACTTTAACTGCTTCACTTTTATAATTGACTTGCCAACTAGTCTCAATTCCCACCTGTGCCCTATCTTCTATTGTACAATTCTCTTCTCTTCTCTCAGGCGTTCCGCTTGAAGGATATTTTTATCTTGTACAACTAATGTGAAATAGTGCCCTCATACGTCTTAGTAGCTGGCCAACTACTAGGGCAACTTGACTTTCAAACCTAAATGGGTAATAATTAAATAAATGTCGTAAAATATTTGATAAAGCTAATAGCTATAATATGGGTGTTGTGGCCACCTCTTAATTATAATAATTAAAAGTTCCCCTCTTCTCGAATCATATTATACCTGTCTATGTTTCCATATTTGTTGTTAATAAATATTATGACGTCAGTGAGAGTAGGTGGAGGAGCTACTGGAGTGGGGGCCTCCCCCATTTCCTCTAACCGCCTGATGGGGGCCCATCCCCTCCAGGATGAGCCGGCTATATAAACCACGCGTCCTAAGACAGACGTCAGAAAGAAACAAACCGGCACCTTGAACACTTCTCTCTCTCTCTGCACTGGCGCTTGCTGCTCTACTCAAAACCATGGCCTTCTTATTCAACTACCTCTGCATCTCTCTCTCCTAACCTCGCTATGTTGTAGTCTGGCGTCGTCAGACCTCACAACTTCCTAGTGGGAATCTCTGTCTTCGTCTCGCTAAAACTAGCACCTCCTTGGGAGAGACCTCTCCCTGACGACGGTTGCCGTGGTCCTGCAAATTTACCTAGCAGTGTGTCCCACGGCAATCCAGTCTGCGTCTCTCCGGTTCACACTCACCTTTGGGATCCGGACGGTTTTCGGCTTCCCTTAGATACCGAGTGTGAATTCGTGGACATTCCAAGACCACATAAACTACCTATAAACCTACCCTGTACCTCTTCTCCTGAACATAGTGCTTTGTCGGGGCACACCTTCTCAGATCTTATGGAGTCAAATCAAAACGAATTAGGCTGCCCGCCGCCAAGGCCGGTCAAGGGAAAGCCCACAGGTCCGCCCACCTTATCTCTTTCTGGGCGCTCACCGGACGGCGGCTAGAGGTTGTAGCGACCCTAACCTCTCCGCCCCACCTTGGGGTCTCACATATCTGAGCCCAACATACATCATCCAAAAAAATTATACAGAACACAAGTGTCAAATAAGGTGATACACAGTAAATGGCCTTTGGATTCTTCGGAACCGATACTTAATTAATGGAGGCAAAATATCCTCAAATCACACCGTCAATTCGAGACGTTCTAATAGATACTGTCATGTGTAAAATGTGAAAATGATTGAAACCATGCGTTTTGAAAGACTAATAAATAATAGAAACACTTTGAAATATGCTCATTATCAATATTTCCTTTGCAACGTGTTTAGGTCATATTATAATGATATTTTTAGGACAAATTTTTATTATAACAACAACTTTATTATGATAAAATTACAATCCGCCTCACTGGGCGTAATTGTGTATAATGTTTTCATTCATACCATATTTACAGTTTTCATTCACTCGCTCATTCATACAGTATTTACAAACAGCCCAGAGACCTCCTAAATTCACATGGTTGTCACCTCTCTTGCATGCGAAAGAGGAAGAGTCTTAGGAAGTTCCCCACACTCCTTCGTCAGCCGCGTCACCGGATACGAGCCAGTGGTGGCTGACCAAGAGCGAACAAACTAAATCTATTTACTAGAATTAGGTTGATAGTATATAAGTGTATAAATGATATATTATTTTGTTAATTTACTAAGTGAAACATTTATTCTAGTTGTAGTGTATACTTCTCGAAGTATACTTTACTATAGTTTTATAGATCAAAGCAAAAATGATAAGAATGGAAAAAAAAAACCAAAAAAACTCGGGCCATCAAGATTTTTCAATTTCCAGCTCAGAAAGGAAAACACATTAGTGGCACTGAAGAAGTAATCATCAAAGACATTCCGAAGGTTAAAGATTTGAGAGGAAGTGAACAAAAATAAATTAATTTTTTTAATATCTTTGTAGTTCACTCTTAACTATTACTTTAGTTTATGTTTGTATTATTTCCTCGTTTGTTGGAATGGAAATCCTCAACACGATTTCGCGAATAAAATGAAACATATCTTGAGAAAAGAAAGATTAGAAATAGTGAATATGGATAAGAAAACAGAATTGAAGTTTGAAAGTGCTGACTGTACTAACACGTCACTTAGCAACTACGGCGAAATCCTTCGGCCAGTTCTACCTCTTTACTTTCAGTGTTGCAGCATGGAAAAGGTTAGTAAAACCAAATTACTTTTCTTACAATTACTTGTTATCCATGCTTCCATGTTTTTTAGTTAATACTTATTCACCGTTCGAGCAATTGGAGAATGTTCTCATTTATTCACTTGTTATTTGTTTATTTTACTTTTTTTACATTAGCATAATTTTCATTAAATATCTTCCTTCTCATCTAAGCTCTCCATAAAACTCAAAAGAACATGACCAATTGGTCTTGTCGCTAAAATTCCTAGCTCCTTATCTCTCCTCGGGAGGTACTACTACTATCAGAGATGAAGAAGTGATCCCATAAGGAGTCCGTAATGTGCCCACTTGTGGAGGGTTTAATTTCCTCAGCCGGGCTCCTGTTTTACTGTTATTGCCCGTCCGTATAACGTCTGAACTGCCCCCCCCCCTAACGTCCTCCCGGTGGTGTAAAGGAGTGGGGGTACATTTTTTTTTCCTCAGTGGTGGGGGGATAGCAGTTAAGATAAGGAGCGACATTAGCCCGCCCGCTGGAGATGAATAAATTCATAATGGCTAAATGGATGATAATCCCAGTGTCGTTAGTGTTATCGCTCATATTGGCTCTAAGCGGAAAAAATAATCTCGAGGAAGGCTAAATGTTCATTTTTAGGCTAATGAAGGAAACAATAAAAGTAACAGTTGCATTTACTATTTTTTCCCTTTTCTGCTGCTTGTTTATATTCAGGTTTAATATTTTCATTTCTTATTCGAAGGACAGTTAAAGAGTGAATTTTCATTTCGGTTGATGCTCTGTAAATTGAAACGAGTCTCACACGTGATTGAAATGTAGTAAAGTAATTTTCTTATTGTTCTAGATCTGTACAGACTACTTCAAAGCACATCCCATCTCTCAATAGAAAATAAATTACTAATCTACAAAGTTATACTTTATAATATTTATAATAGTTAGCCTCTATAATATTTATTATATAATTTATTAAATAATTATACAATCTGGACATACGGAATAGAGCTATGGGGGACACCAAAAAAGTCGAACATCAAGCGTATACCATCCTTTGAATCAAAAGTCCTGAGAACAATAGTAAATGCCCCTTATTACATCAGAAACAATGCCCTTCATAACGATCTCAATATACCTTACATATCATATACCTTCTTGTACTCATCGCTTCCAAGTTCATGAAATTCCATAGTAACCTATCTAACCACCCTAATTCCCTAGCACAGTCATTGCACCGCACCACTCATCCCTATAATTCTCCTCGGAGACTAAAACGGCAATGGCCTCGTGACCTACTATAGATGCGTAACAGTGGGAGTCCTCGCAATGGCCAGCTTCTCCAATCATGTCCTGAGCGTATGTGGCTCTTAAGCTCTTGGCCAGCCTCCGCTGGCTCGTATCCGGTGACGCGGCTGTTGGAGGAGCGTGGAGGTCTTCCCAAGACTCCATCCTCTCTCTCGCATGTGACCTGTGGGTTTGGGTGGTCTCTGGGCTGTTTGTAAATACTGTATGAATGAGAGAGTGAATGAAAATTGTAAATATGATATGAATGAAAACATTTATCACAATTACTTATTGCCCAATGAGGCAGACTGTAATTTTATCACAATAAAACTGTTTAATAACAATGATAATTGTTCTAGAACCTAAGCCTTTTAAGAACTCAAATTATGGGTTTCTTGGAATGAAAATGATAAAAACTGCTCGAGTACTGGTCTTTTAGAATACACCCTCAACTTGCGATCTATAAGGTACCATTGTTAACAAGTTAATGCTGAAATATACAATGCGAATGTTTCCTTATTAAAGTAGAACATAGATGAAAGCTACATGTAAACATATTAGAAACATGGTTAAAGCTACTAACATATAACATCGACATTAATTATGTTATGTTATTTCGATGTTTTAACTTTAATTATGTTCAATTATTACAGAGAGTGAATATAACAATAACTTGATATATCATACTTGATTTGGGTCTCTCCAATTATTACTAAGAAATGAAGGTAACAAAACAAATACCTCTCTGCGATATCCAATAAAATGTAATCTTGAAATTTTTTTTCTTCATTATTTAACTTTCTTTTCTAGATAACAGAAGCTAGACAAGAGATATGGTGTTTTTTTATTTGAAAAAATAACAATAAAATAATTATAGTTATTTTGTATGTTTCCTGGGGTGGACGCTCCTGTCTTTTCCCATCTAGTGATCTCTTCAGTTCTAAAGTTGTAAGTTTGGTTCTCAAATATAATTATTAAAGTTTAAGATATATTGTATGACCTTCTCTGAACCTGTTTATAATACTTTTCTCAAAACGGTTATTTCCGTAATGGGCACGCATTTCGTCAATTCTTTAACTGTCATAATCTTTTTCACAACTTAAAATCAACTAGTAAAATTTTTAGAGGCATGTTCGATATTTGAATTGTAGTTTTATTTATTATATATAAATTAGTATTAAAGAGTAAAATACTTTTTCAGCAACCACAGTTTCATAAAAAAAAGTCCTATGCTGCACGAAAGTTTAACTTGATACTCCACATATGCTAAGAACATAATCAACCCCTTGGAAACGAATTGAAGGTAAATTATTATTCAAATATGTACTTGAAATTGCTATATATATATTCCTATCATAAAAAGTACGGTATAATATCTAGGAAATCGACTTTTCGATTAACAATATGGATTATCTGTTATGACTATAGAGGACTATTTTTGCAAAAAGTCACTACAAAATCCATCAAATTGTTATTGCGGTTGGAAGAAAACTGTAATTGTATGATGTATCAACATCATTCCGGCAAGGTATATGCTAACATTAGGCTTGACTCCCTCCTGAGGAAGACACTTTAAGAAGAAATAAAAGCACGCCCTCAGACCGACCAGGCTGAACGTGGAAACTGTGAATTAGAAAGCCCAGCCGAGAAGGGTGAGCTATGACAGGGCGTAGTGCGGCAAGTGGTTATAAAATCCACACGGCATAAATTATATTTATCTCTTCTCTCCGACAATTTGGCTCTCCTCTTTAAAGTTATTAGTTTTTAGTTAATTCATTTCCGTTGTCTGTTATATTTGCGGGGCTATTGACGATCGCTTGGTTTGGGAGAGAGCCCACTAGTTTTACTCCACTGTGAGGCAATACATATAGGCAGATGGAAAATTGTTTGCACCAAGACCAGGACGCCAGTCTAACATGCAAACTTGAAAATGTATACTTTCTTAAACTTATACTTATACTAAATATATGCTTTGCTTATTTTCTTTATTTATAGCATGTTGGTCAGCTTTTCATCTTCAGTTTCCACCCAACAAACAGTCCTCTATAAGTATTTGTACAGGACAGTTTGTTGTGTGAAACCTGAGGGTAACTGACATGGGGTTTCGAAAAAGAGCTGTAAATAAATGCAATTGTTAAAGAGTTGTGAATGAGACTCTTGGGTCGTCACGAGGGGGTACCTAGTTACCCTAGCTAGCCCTGGTGACGAAGTGAGGGTTGAATAGGCTATGGCCTGGAAAATTGCTTCATGACGGGTCTTACTACTGCACTTTCTGACCCCATATCTGATAGGTACGTGTCCCGACAGTGCACTATGCTCCGGAGAAGAGGATCAGGGTAGGTATTATAAGTAGTTTATGAGGTCTTGGAATGACCATGAATTCACACTCAGTATCTAAGGATCGGCGAAAACCGTCCAGATCCCAAAGGCGAGTGTGAACCAGAGAGAGGCAGTCTGAATCACTGGGGGAGACGCTACTAGATAAAACTGGTAGGGCCCCAGAGACCGTCGTCTACAAGAAAGAAATCTCTTCCAAGGAGGTGATAGTTCTAGCGAGACGAAGACAGAGAATCCCACTAGGAAGGTGTGGGGCCTGAAAAGGGATGGCTAAAACATAGTGAGGTTAGGAAAGAGAGATGCAGAGGTTTTCATAAATGAGAAGGCCAAATCTAGAAACATCAGTGCAGCTGCAAGTGCCAGTCCAGAGGTGAGCCGCAGTCAGAATGAATTATCGGCTAAAACTAGGGGGTATATATAGCCTCAAGTAGCCAATGGGCTGGGGTCTTATTCTGGCCAATCGCGTCCAGCCAATGAGGCGAGGTTTTATTCTAGCCAGCCGCGTCCAGTCAATAAGGTGAGGTTTTTTTCTGACCGCATTACAGGCGTGGATTAAGCTCAAATGTTTTAGACCAGGACCCAGCCCCTCTACAAGGGCCCAGGGGCTACCTGACCCCTTGCCTCTGAGCTCGTTTTTGCAGCTGCGTCTTTTATTGTTTACAATATTTACACTGATATGATTTGGTTTGGTAATATTATTTACATTTGTTTAAATTAATTTACAACATATTATAACCAATTTACAATATATACAATAGAGTATAGGGTGATTACAGGGGTATCTGAGGGTAGGCGAAAACCACAATTTCACGGAATTTCTTTCTATAGCAACCTAAAGGTATCGACTACAAAATCTCAAAAGAAAAAAAAACGTTATTAGTTTATAACATTGACAAAAGAATAACGAAACAAACATACCGGTATACACTGGCGCTAACCGAAATCACTTTCTTGCCAACCTAATAAGTAAGTATTAGTAGTATGAACGTGTTCTAAAGTAATGTACGAGATTTTTTTTTAATGGAACATGTCTATTGTTGAGTGAGATTGGTTGTTTCAGGCATCTAATAGCTTGGTGTTGTTTGTTATGTTTGTCTTCAGCTGTGTTTAGTGTTCAGGTCAGTCATGTGTCTAAATATATTACATGGTACTACGATTACTAGTGTTCAATCGATAGGTGCACCATAAATCTCTATTGTTTTTAAGCCGCCTTTTCTAGTACTTGTGTGGTGTGGAAAGTTTTGTTTTAAATTTTGAAGGATTAAGCTTGTATTCCTGAAGGTCTGTGATGTAAGCTTCATTTGCCTCTCTGTGGTACAAAATTAGCGTTTGATAATAGATATTTTCTGCTTGTTGAGGTATTTAAAGTTATGTTTTCTGGAGTAAGCACCTTAAAGTAAGTGCAGGCGAGATAACAGCCTACCGGTTGTTATCATTGGGGAACCGGAAGTCTTTGCGTGACTTCCTCTAACCCATACTTCTTCTAGTTTCAGTTTAAATTTCATCTATCAAATATAAATATCTTAAGGTTTTATTACTCGTTATGGATTGTGATTGGTGTATTGTTTATAAATTATAACAGGTTAAATTCTTCCCAAGACTCCACTTCCTCTTTCGCGTGCAAGGGAGGTAACAACCATGTGGATTTGGGAGGCCTCTGGGCTGTTCGTAAGTACTCTATGGATGAGCTAGTGAATGATGAATTGTAAATATGGTATGAATGAGAACATTTATCACAATTACTTATTGCCTAATAAAGCAGATTGTAATTTTATCACAGTAAAGAAGTTTCAATGACTCCATGTTTGTAGCAGGCAAGTCATGCCGGAATATCACCATCTCATGTACTTACGAGTTATAACGACTACAGAGGCTTATGTTACGAACGAGGAATGACCATGGACATATATTAAAATTGTGAATAAGTTAGGTTATGGTTGTTTAATGATTTTGATAAAGTTTTTCAATGGATTTAAATGTCTGGATTCGTCAAGTTTGTCGGTGGTCCCGTTACTGTTGGCATATACCCTGTAATACTTCACCATAATCATTGAAAGACATCAAATAAGTACAATACAACAATTTGGGAACGTTTATTGTATATAATATTGCTAGTTTAAGTACCCTGGGCTCTGTTGTTCGGGTTCGGGTTCGGGTTCCGGTTCCGGAGTCCTCCGCCTCCTCCGTCGTCTTCTATTCTTGATGCTGCAGGTGTGGCAGCAGCACTTGCTTGGTCCCAGATTGTACACCCTGGTGGTCTTGGGCTTACAGCAGGCGTCGAGGGCAGCCTTGAGGGTCCACCCCACTGGCTCCCTCACCTGGTAGCGGTCCTCGTCAGTCTTCACCAGGGCCCCGTAGTCGATTGCAGCTGCCAAGAACCTCTCCACCCTCTGTTGGATCGATTCTTCGCTCAGTTGCAGCTGGGAGAACACGTAGTTGACAAGTTCGTCTTGAGTCAGGCCCTCTTCGGGGTTCAGTTTTTGGACAGCTTGTTGGATAAGGGTTGCGAAGCTAGCGTTCGGCAATCGGGGCTGATGCTTGGCCATAATTTGAAATGAAAGAAAAGTTATTTTGAATCTATCATTCAAGTGAATTTAGAATATTAAATCAATTTCGAAATTCGTTACAACACATGGGTGGTAATAGTTATTTTCTAAACAGATGGTTCATCGATTCGATTTCTGCCGTGATTACTATTTAGCCTCTACAATTCAGTATTTTACTTCGAAGAAGTTCGTCTCGCATTTTCTTTTTTTTTCAACGGCGGGTAATTGTTTACATTAATCATAAACTTAACTGATAAAATATACTGGTATTAGAAAAACACATCTAATATATAATATTGGTTATACGTTGTTTAACTATAGTGTTCAGAGATAATTATATATAATTATTATCAATGAATATAACAGATATTCAAAGATAATAGAGGTACAAGTATATTCTAATATAAATAAATATTCAATGAATATTTTGACGATTTCATCCACCTATAAAGAAAGAGGGAAAATGCACATACGTTGCCAAATTGTTTTCAGGCTGTTAGACAACGGGTCATTCATTCAGTGTTTTAGATAATTAATTGAGCCCAGTTGTTATTCCATTTTATCATAAATCATTGTTTTTATTATTTATTATAAATAATAGTTTAGGTTTCAGCAGGCCTCTATAGGGGTTGTTAATTATAAAAACTCCTTACAGGAATATATGCAAAGAAGAAAGACGTGTAAATGAGAATTATTGGCTGATGACAGCCTATAAGCTCAGATAACCAATTCGAATGAAAACTTTGCTTAAGCCGAATCAAAGCTTATAAAAAAAGAGGCAATCAGTGCGGGTATATAAGCAATATGGTTGGCTGGAAGGAAAATTGGTGGGGGTACTGACCAATGCCATATATATGCAGGCAACTGAGTGTAAAGATTGTCTTAATTTTCGTCTTCATATGAGATTTTGATTTGATCTGATCCCGTCCAGTCTGTGGTTTGGTCCGGTCGTGCTGGGGGGGGGGGTGCGAGTACTCCTAGTGTGACTGGTATTGATGCCACCGTGGAGACCTGATCCACAACTACCTGAATCGACAGACCTGATCCACAACTACCTGAATCGACAGACCTGATCCACAACTACCTGAATCGACAGACCGGATCCACAACTACCTGAATCGACAGACCTGATCCACAACTACCTGAATCGACGGACCTGATCCACAACTACCTGAATCGACAGACCGGATCCACAACTACCTGAATCCACAGACCAGAATAATTGATCCCGCCAAGAACTCCTGCTCAACCTCATAGGCTGTGGAGTTGGAGAAACGATGGAAGGGAGAAAAAAAAAACAGCCGAAATAAAAAATAAAACTGAAAAAAAGGATTCTATCACAACAGACTTATATTAATAAACCTTATATACTCATTTGGAGACTAACGTGATTGTTTTGAGTCACCAAAAATGAGTTGAAGAATACATCTTTAATTCATTTGTAAGAAATATTATCCACTAGCAAAAATTATGTTAAATATATAATACCGGGAAATATGTAAGATATATGTAATAACGGGAAATATGTAAGAAAAAAAATGTAATTGCTTGTTTTAAAATAAACCGCTCACACGTTGTATATTTGTTTTTCTTCATATCACCTTGTTATTAAAAATGATGGAACTCAATATGTATTCTATATAAATGTATCTATTTACAATAGGTCAGTATTATATGTCCTGTAGCTTAGCCAAATTGTATACAGTTTCTAACATTTCCACGCTGTGATTTGTGATTATTACAAAAGTATAATGTACATTATAGCTTCATTGTCTATACACGTTAGGGGTCACCTTATGAATCATAAAACTTAAAACTAACTTACATCTAACAAACAAAATCTTAACCCAATTTTCCACGACAGTCTGTTGCCATCGATGCGGGAATAGGTGGGGGTGGTGGGGTCACAGAGTTATTTACTGGGTTTGTTAGGTTCTGTTAGGATGAACTCACCCACCGACGGCACACCAAGCAACGGGTGCAGGTCAGCGTTATTTAACCTTTTGGGAGAGGTATGTATGACCACTTTTCTCATGATCACACCATTCTGAAATTGCTGGAGGCTTTTAGCTGTATTGTCAGTCTATTAAGTGTTCAATGGGGCACCGTGTAAGTTGGATACTGAATTCTCTCACAACGCAAATCAGAGGCTTGATGAAACTCTGGAAAACAGCAAAGTGGCATGAGCGACTTCGTAGCACTCACCGCGATCACAGAAAGTTCTGGAAGCTGTTGAAAACTACAAAAGGCAAGTCAGCCACTGTCTCTCTTCACGAAGGCGACAATGTCTGACTGCTGAGCAGCAGGCAACAAAACTGGCCGACCATTACGCTAGGGATATTACGGCTAGGACGGGCTACTACCACATGCCTCCTCCGGTAGATGCTGAACAGAACCATATGTTTGTATAACCGAAGCAGCTCAAGGCGATTCTTCGCCGGTGTCAGAGAAGCCGGACACCAGGGCACGACGGGATACAAACAGTGCTGCTCAAACCAATGTCAAGGAAAGGGATAGTACAACTTGCAAACGTATACAACTCTTGTATGAGATTGCGGTACTTTCCTGACACATGGAAACAAGCCATCTTGTTCCCATTACTGAAGCCAGCCAAGAGCGGAGATCACCCGGCCCACTACCACCCGATCAGCTTGCTACGGATGGGAAAAGTTTTGAGAAAATTCTATTGAATTATCTCAAAAATTACTGCTCGGAAAATGACATTATTCCGCCAGAACAGACTGGATTTCAATTCAATGAGCGCAGAGCACCCCCTTCTGAAGGTACAGTCAGAAGCTAGCCATAACTTGAATAGAAACATAGCCACGGCTATGATTTCGATTACTGCACTCAAGCATTCGACTCGGTGTCAAATGCTCTGCGACCGGAAATGCCCGGAGCAACTCTACTCAATTCTGGCTAGTTTCCTGAAAAACAGATCGTTGCGGGTGCAGGTGGGTGATAGCTTCTCCGAAACTGTGCCACTGACCTGTGGAGTACCCCAAGGAGGCGTTTTATCCCCTGTACTATTCAACGTGTACACGTCTGAAATTGTAGGAGCTCGATATAAAAACACAACAGTTACTGTTTTCGCTGATGACATAGCGGTGTACAGTAGCAGCATGAGCGCCAAGGTAGCTTGTAACCAGATCAGTGAGAGATTGGGGAGACTCAATATCTCTGTAAACGCAGGTAAGACTAACTGCGTAATTTTTTCTTTCTAAAAGGGAAAAATTCGGCTACCTACTAGTTACATAGTAGGAACGCAGCAAAATTCACCAGCCAACAACCTAGTATATCTGGGAATTAAAATGGACAGACACCTCCGTTTTAGTAACCATTTTTTGGTTATTAACGTAGCTACTGATTTACAAGATTGTACTCAGGCCTGCTCTGCTGTATGGTGCACTGCTTTTTCGTCATCTGACGTATACGACAGCTTGGCGACTCTAACAATTCCAAAACGGTATACTGATAAAAGTGGTCAGACCTACTTCATTCGAGGAGCGGAGCAACAGTGAACTTCACGAGATCTTTGATTTGCCTACGGTGGATGAATTCATTCAACGTAGACATATCAATTTTTTTGACTCCTTATAGTACTTAACAAACCCGGTGTTTAACACGATAACCCCCGCTCCGTTCCCCTATCGATGGCAGGAAGCTGTCGAGGCAGGAACACTTTAGTCTTAGGTTTTTTTCCAAGATTGTAAACTGAAGGAGAGCCCCATCACCTAGAATTGTATATATGTATTGACTTCGAATGCATCGCAGTAAGAGGGGTTAAGAAAAAAACAAAAAAAAGTTGGATAACGAACAGGACTGTCCGGTCCAGGACCAGGAAGGTGGGGGGAATAAACTGAAATCAGTTTCTCTGTAAACAAAGAAAGCAATTTCATTCACTATATTTTATATTACAACAATTATTTACACTATTTATACAATCTCACCTATAAACAAAGAAAGGACAATTCTAGTTTATAACTATCACTTCTCTATTCACACTCTAATTACAAGTTTAATTACTTAATGTAACCTTTCTCTATCCTCTAACTTTTTAGAATCTTGCTGAATATTGAAGTAAAATAACGCGCGAATTAGAAGCAGCGCGGCAAATTCAAATTAAAGAAAGTATACTTTCTTTACATATATACGCATATGTATATATATAAACAAAAATGAATCCCCTTGGAAGAGTATAGGTTGAATAGGATCCTATCTGATCGGGCACCAGGACCAGGAGCGGAAAAAGAGGGGACTGAAGGAATCACAGATCGGCTATAACAGTTCTCTTTTTATCGATAGCCGTAACTGAGATCGGATGGAAGAACCAAGGGCCTAAGCCCTTCTATAGGTGATAGCATTCGCCCTATATAGAACCTTGGGCTCCGAGCTATGTACTTCTCAAGGGCCTTCTGGGTCAGCTCAGGGGTCACTAGGGCTACTGGGGTCCCAGATAGTCCATCTCTATTGCACCAGTAAAAATCCTATTTCAGTCTTGATTTAGTTTTTGCAAGTATTTAGAGCGTGTTTTTTTAGCAGAATAATATGGACGTTTTCATTTTCTAGGGTTTTCCTGTTTTTTTTTTCAAAATTGACAACCCCTAGAAATTTTCTATATGTCAAAAATTTGATTACCCTATGATTTCAAAAATATCACTAGCCTCATTAAACATAATGAATAAAGCTTATGATTAACTAATCAATTGGTAAGAAATCAAATTCTTTTCTATCATATTGAGTAGGGTATTAAATTATACGTTTTGAGATCTTCATTTATAATGCGTAGTTTTTAAACTGATTTTTAGTTTTACTGACAATACAACTGTCATTAAAATGGTTTTCGTGATTAATTCATAATTAATTATTTCCATGGTAATTAAAAAGGAAGCATCCTTTTAGATTGTGGTCCTTTAAAAACAAATATTTCGTATTCCTGATTATTCATATATAATTTTTTATTTAACTATAATTACACTAGGCTATTAAAACAAACATTACGATCATGTTCCTATCTTTAACATAAGGTTAATATTTTACATGGTAGTTCCATGTGATATCCCGATGATGCAAAAATAAGAGGAATCCTATAAATAATAATAACTTTCCTTAGTTAATAAATTACTAAGTGTAGAGTATATAGAACTGAACATGTGATGATCAAGAATTTGTATCCTATGGATTAGTGGGCATACAAAAATCAGATCAATGCTAATTTTATTCAAATTCCTCTGGCCATGGTTACAAACTTCTATGTATAATATCATTCAATAGGACTTGTTGGATAAACTGTTTTTAAATATTATAAAGAAATAAATATGTCAAAGAAAATAATTAGAAAAATATAATGAAATCCAAAGTTAGGAGATCATGGAAAAAAAGTATGGAAAAGATCATTGAAACCCCTAACTAGTTTTCTCATGTTGTTGATTTAATGATTTAACGCAGACTTTTTTAGTTAGATAGGATATTTTTAGCCTTTTTTTTTGTTAAAATTCCAAGTAAAGTTTTAGAGTAACTCTTGCAGAGTACTACGAACATCTTTCTGAATTGTTTTTATTTTAGGATTTGACATATATATATATATATATATATATATATATATATATATATATATATATATATATATATATATATATATATATATACATATTTATAAAATATACCTAATTGTGTTCGTAACTGGTGTAAACAAATTTCAGCTGGTAAAAATACTTAAATAATTACAGGTTTATTATGATAAAATTATGCCCTGCCTTATTGGGCAATAAGTAATTGTGATAAATGATCTCATTCATACCATATTTACAGTTCATCATTCACTCGCTCATTCATACATTATTTACAAACAACCCAGATACCTCCCAAATCCACATGGTTGTCACCTCCCTCGTATGCGGAAGAGGAAGCGGAGTCTTTGGAAATCCCCCCATGCTTCTCCGTCAGCCGCGTCACTGGATACGAGCCAGTGGAGGCTGACCAAGAGTGCGAGAGCCACATACGCTCAGGACATGATTGGAGAAACTAGCCATTACCAGGAATCCCACTGCTACGCATTTATAGCATGTCACGGGGCCACTGCCGTTTTAGTCTCCGAGGAGGATTATAGAGACGAGTGGTACTGTGCTAGAGGATTAGGGTAGTAGGATAGGTTACTATGGAATGGTATGCACTTGGAAGGGATGAGTTCGAGAATGTAAGGTATATTAACATCGTTATGTAAGGGTTTTGTTGATGAGGTAATAAGGGGCATTTACTTTGACAAGATTAGATACGCTTGATGTTCGAATTTTTTGCTGTCCTACATAGCTCTGTTCCGTTTGTCCAGATTGGCTTAAGTATAACTTTGTAAATTAGTAATATGGTAAAAATAAAAAAAAAACGAAATAAAAACATTTTTAAATACAAGTGGAGTAACTAATCCATGGATCAACTAGTATTTGTAGTTAGCAATTTTCTCTCCTGTGAAAATTAAGTAGAACGTAACAATACTAATAAGTATCATTTTTTTTAAATAATAGAACAATAAATACGAGTTCCGTTAAGACATAGTAAGGTTATGGACCTTTGAACCTTTGCAAGTTCATACGTGCTACGTGAGGCGGCCCAGCAGTTCCCCGTCAGACACAAACTGAGCAGCTTCTGTATACCCTTATACCCTTTTTTTTTGTGAAAAATGTATTTTATTCTGTACAAATATGTTATTAACAAATACGATTCCGAAAAGAGAGCTCCTTAGTGTTTAAAAATGAAAAAAAACTATGTGGTTTTCGGGTAATACAATTATTTGAAAGCTGGACACATGAAAAATATCTGCAGGATCTACTGAGCTGTAAGTACAATATTTAATTATCATGCTCTAATACCAAAATCCTATTTTAAATTGTAGCAGCGTCCACCCATTCGATTTTTATTAACAGGTCTCTACTGTAATAACATTCAACAATTCACCATAAGCTTAATTATTCTAATAAATAATAATATATAATGTATTATTAAATCAGTTGTAAATAAACTATTGCGCGTTCGAAAGGACCTTTGGCCTCATCATATACGGACATGTTCATCGGTCACGTAAATCACCTTATCCTCTCCTTTTGCAAATTTTTTTTTTTCAGAAAACTTTGTTTTCACCCATGGTCTGCCGGTCTGTCGTGATATGAGCTAGTAAAATGATTTATAAGTGGAGGCTCCGTCTAATGTGCGAAGATATAAAAGATGATGTCATTTCCTTAAAGCATGGCGAGTGTCATTAATCATCAATTAATTAGTATTATAAGTATGTTTTTATATAATATTAAGTTTTCTATACAATTAGAAATTTTATACACCTTTTTTAGAGATTTTTTTAAATCCAGACACCCTTATGTTTTCATTGGATTGTCTTCCTTTATGTTGTGAAATGTCATTAATCAATCAATTAGTTAGTCAAAAACGAAAAATGGATTTCTTACATTTTGTAGTAGGGTATCAAATTATAGAGATCAAAGTTCTGATTAATATGCAGTTTTGTATTTTGTTTTTTTTGTGACTTTGTGACGTATATATATATATACGTATTCTGTATATATAACATGTATATGTATATATATCTGTAAGGTTAGATAATTTGTGATACAATGTTATTAGGACTTCAGATTTTTAGGGATTGTATGTTTTCATTATGTAAGATTTTTTTATGACCCCCACACCTCAAGTAGGCCCAGATTGATTTTATAAATGGAATATTTAGCTGCCAACATATTTTTCTCAACCCATTATATTAATAGGGGGACCGGAAAGTAATGTCGTTTGTTTTACATGAAAGTCAAAAAATAAATTTCAACAAGTTTTTGTTTTTAATCAATGATGTAATCACCCTCGTTATCAGGAACCTTTTGATAAACGATAAAAATCAATTGGTTTTTGTGCAAAACATCATCCAAATTTTTAGCGATCGAAATTGATGAAAATCCGATGGCGCAATATCGGGCAAGTATGGTGGGTGAGGCTGGAGATGAAAAATGGGGGCCCTCTATGATAATCCAAAAATCTCTCTCTGCATGAATCGGCACGAAGTACAGCTAAGCCAGGTTTACACTCCAAAAGTGAACTTTTGTGTGTTTGGTGGAGTATTCGCGGGGTCGTTCATCGCTGATTCCTGGAAAAACTGTGAATGCACATCTTTACAGTGAACAATTGGATCGAGTAAATCAATCTTTAATTGAAAATTGCTCAGCGATTGCCAATAAAAAAAAGGCGTTATTCTGCAACACCCCACTGCGCCTATTTTTTCCGCAAGAACCCTGGAAAAAATTAATGAATTGGGGTTGGAGGGAGGTATTACCTCAACACCATACTCGCCCGATATTGGATTTTCATTTATTCCGATCGCTACATTTTCTAAATGGAAAAAAAAATTCAAAATTTGGATGATGTATAAAATGCCATCTCCAGATATTTTGGTCAAAAACCAAATGATTTTGATCTTTCAGGCAATTGAAAATTTGCACCCTAGATGGCAAAAAGTTGCCGATTGATCATTGATAAAAAAAAAACGCTTGTTAAAAATTTCTCTGTTTGAATTTAATGTAAAAAAAACGACATTACTTTCCGGTCCACCAATATAAATAAAACCCAGTTCCTAACTGGCTAGATAAATATTTCTTAGTCTAAAGTTGAATGATAATGGAGACTTTATCAGGCAGTGATGCAGCCATAGAGCGCTTAGTGTTTAATGACTCTTGGCTGACTGGGGCCTAAGCTGTCTCTTAATCGAGTTGTGGGCCACTTCTGACGGCGTGTGGGTGGGCCCACAATCTAAACAGGATTTATTTAATTTAAATAAAAATAGACCGGCCTGTTTAATGGGCGCTTAGTGGATAATTTAGGGGGATGTTCATTTAAGGGGACTGGCACTAAGTTAGCGGGGATTAGGCCTATAGTCTGAGCGGTGGCAATATTCTTCAAGGGTGGCTCCAAATCTTGGCCATGCTTCTTCTGGGCTTTTGGCTTTGGAGGATATACTGGCCGATCAGTCACCATCAGGCCTTCTTATGAGGGCTTTTGGCTGGCGCTCTACAGCTCCTGTGGCCGACAGCCTGGACTTACTGGAGGGATTTAGTTCTTAGGGACAGCTCATCTTGAAATTATATTGGCTGCTCGCTTTATGACAATTTTCCAACAATTCCTGACTGTAACGTATTATTTATTTAGCAAGGACGTTTTTGCTGTAATCTTCAGGAAATACAATGATGACCTTACGCATAGAGATAATTATAATTAAATATTGATTGTGAACATGATACAAAACTCATAATGTTCATACAGTTGAAACATCACAACTCAGTAACGTTCGAGTGAAATACCCGATTTAAAATTAGTATACTTAAATTTTATTAGACGTTCGAAATAGGCCTGATTGAAGAAGGACCAGTTTTACGGGTCTACTCACAAATAGAAACGGTTATCACAAAAAAGATTTCGGCTGTACTGCTATTTTCAAGTGTTAACAAACATCACGGAAAAATCCCCCAAAAAAAATCACAATTGGTGCAGGATATTTAAAATAATACCAGATCATGTACATTAAAATACATAAACAATAGTTGTCGGGTCGTCACGAGGGGGGTGCCTAGTTACCCTAGCCCTAGTGAAGTGAGGGTTGAATAGGCTATGACCTGGATAATGGCTTCATGACGGGTCTTACTATCTGACTCCATATTTGAGAGGTAGTGGCCCGACAGTGCACTATGTTTAGGAGAAGAGGTATAGGGTAGGTGGTATAGGTAGTTTATGTGGTATTGGAATGACCACGAATTCACACTCGGTATCTGAGGGTAGGCGAAAACCGTCCGGATCCCAAAGGGGAGTGTGAACCGGAGAGAGGCAGACTGAATCGCCGTGGGGAACACTGCTTGGTATGCTTGTAGGGCCACAACAACCGTTGTCCACTAGGGAGAGGTCTCTCCCAAGGAGGTGCTAGTTTTAGTGAGACGAAGGCAGAGATTCCCACTAGGAAAGTGGGGGTCTGACGAGGTTATGAAGAGAGATGTAGAGGTTTTCATAAATGAGAAGGCCAAATCTTGAAACATCAGTGCAGCTGCAGGTACCGGTCAGAGAGCCGTAGTTAGAATGATTTATTGGCTAAAACTAGGGGATATATATAGCCCCCAGTAACCAATGATCTGGGGTTTTATTCTGACTAACCAAACCGCAGGGCTGCAGTGAAGTTTGCTTGTTCTAGACTAGGACTCACCCAGCCTCCTAGCCGCTACCTGACTCTGCCTTCAAGGGCCTCTGGCTAGTCTTTTGCAGCTGCGTCTTTTATTGTTTACAATATTTACACTGGTATGACTTATGGTTTGGTAATGCTATTTGCATTTGTATAAATTAATTTATCTACAACATATTACATCCAATTTACAATATATATATATCATACAATGGAGTATAGGGTGATTTATGTTATGTAGTTAGCGGTCGCTACAATAGTTAAAACAATGAATAGAAAATGTAGTAATATCAGTATTTAATCTATAAATTAAATATATACAGCTAAAAAATTTACAAAAAAAATCCCTTGAAACTATTTGTAGTTGATATTGCCGCTATGCTGTACTGCAAGAGACTGCCTTCCTTAATGGTGTATGCTTCACGGCAGTTGTTGACTTTCAGTCTTCATACTAACTATTTACCATTACTGAAGATAAAACCTACCCTTGTCGTTTATAATTTTTGCGTTTGTAGTTTCAAGCATTTGTCACGCCTTATTTTAAAATATTTTTATTTTTACAAAATTTGTACTTAATTTTTAAAATTCAACAAATTCGTACCAACCAAAGTTTCATACATCAATCATGATCCAACTTGTTATAATATATACACAAAATTAAAGGTCTAGAAAGTTGAGAAATAATGTATTTGGAGTGATATTAAATAATCACTCAATATACATTTCACTATGAAATGAATTTCCAAAAATACTATTTAGAAATTAGTAGCTATAATATTAATAAAAAAAATTCAGGCTAAAATATTGAACAAGAAACCCTAATGAAATATAGACATTTATAGTATATGTTTTTTATTGTTAGATGTCAGAACAGTTCTCAATATAGTTGCTATTTTTTTATGACGGCAATACTTTTTCGTTAACCATGGGAAAAAGAACTGTAAAACTTAAATAGCGTCTAGAAGCTTATCTTAAAAGTTAGTCCCTACTTCTTTCACTTTTAGTTTTCTTTGTATACTTTCCGGTCTTCGACGAACCCACCCTTTACCAGTTCGGATGTATTTCTCTCTTCTTTTGGGTTCGGTAGTTAGTGTCAAAGGTAACAAAAATAGTGACAGGTGCCAGGAGACAAAAGGATAAGTGACAGAAGTCCTAGCTTTGATTCCCGGCCATGCATTTATAATTTATTTTCCATTAAAAACCACGAAAGCCATTCATAAACAGAAACCACCTTAGACACCCAAACTTAATTTTAATTATAAGCCTTGATTTATTGCGCTTAATCATCAGGCCAGTCTTGTGTTACGAACTCCTCGTAGAGTCAAGTGCGTTAGTGCAAGAACCGCTGCGTCACGGCTGTCCCTTGCAAGACACGGGTCCAGGATTCGTGGGTAATGACCCTTAAGTTGTTGATGCAGCCTTGTTGATTTCCGGTTGGAAGTAGTGAGGATTAGATAGGAGCTCATGTTACTTCCGTTCTATAGTTCAAAAAACAGGAAAGGAAGTGTATGCTGTAAAATCAGAAAAGTTAATAAAGGAAAAATTATTCTATTCTTATTGCTAAGTAACCTTCTCATCAACAGCTACCCTTGAGAGCCTTGAAATGAATCTAACTTAATTTATTTTTTGTTCAATGTAATTCAAATTTGAAAAACCTGCTTTAAAAAAACAAATATGAATTAGTAATCTCGAATCTGACACCCACCGAGAAAAAATCAGCTCAATTTTGGTCTATCTCACAAAAGTTCGTTCATGGGTGAGAAAAAGTGACGATAGTGTCTAATGTAATGCTTTTGCAATTTCAGTCCACTAAAGTCCCAACCAATTTTAATTCGTTATACATCAAGTTTTTTTTTTTTTTAAATTGATATACACATGTTTTCATCTCAAAATATTTCTGCTTTGGATCGGTCAATTTTTTTTATGAATAAATATGTTTTTTTTTTCAATTAGAAATGTCAATATATAGGAAAGTAACCCATAATCCTAAATTCAATTAAAGGACTATCGTTCCCAATGTTTTCTTTCCATGGAATTAAAAATGTTTATTCAGTGTCATTTGCGTTCTGGTGCAGCAAATTTCTTAGTTTTCGGCTTCGATATTTTAATTTTCTCAATTTTAAGTTTAAAAATGCCTCTTCGTGCTGAGGATGGCTGGATGTTGCACGTAGTGTGGCACTTATTGATGATGGACGTTCCATTAGATATGCAGCTAATGCCATCGGAGTTCCCTATGAAACTCTACGAGACGCCGACAGGCGTTTTCGAGAAACTGGGTCTTACTATAGAAGGGCCGGTTCTGGACGGCCTAGGGCAACAGAACCACAGGATGACCGGTTTCTTACTTTAAGAATTATACGAAACCGGCACCTTACCGTTGTTCAAGCGATTCATCAGCTCCAAGAAGTTCGAGGTGTGCAAATTTCTGAACGTACTGCTCGGAGAAGATTGAATGAGTATGGACAAATGGCTTTTCGCCCAGTAAGAGGACCAGAATTACACGGCTGGCTTTTGCTCGAGAACACAGTCATTGGACTATGGACGAATGGAGTGCTGTACTTTTTACAGATGAATCTAGATTTGCTCTACGATCTCCAGACGGGCGTGAAAGGGTGTGGAGAAGAAGAAATGAAAGGTATGCAGCCTGTAATTTCACCCAGAGCCAACCTTTTCAACGTGGTTCCTTAATGGTGTGGGCTGGGATTTCAATGGAGTGCTGCACAGAATTGGTTTTTGTTCGTCTTTGACGGCCACTCGCTATGTAGATGAGATTTTGGAACCTCATGTGTTGCCTATCCTCATCAAAATCAGCGATCATTCATTTCTAATGCATGATAATGCACGTCCACATGTTGCTCGCATAGTACAGACGTTCCTTCATCAGCACAGCATTGAGGTCTTAGCCTGGCCAGCACGTTCTCCAGATTTGAACCCTGTCAAGCATTTATGGGATAACCTCGGAAGACGAATAAGAGCGCGTTCAGCACTTCCTGATACACTGCAGGACCTTGAAAGGGCTCTTCGGGAAGAATGGGCTAACCTCCAGCAAAGGGACATTTCCCGACTGGTGGAAAGTATGCCGAGGCGTCTTCAAGAAGTAATAAAGGCAAGAGGAGGAAATACGCGCTATTAAATGATCCTGTCATTAATTTCTTTTAGGATAAAAATGATTATTTTTCATGTTTCTTAGCAGTTCACAGTTTGATTTAAAATTTTTAAACAAAGACTCATTTAATAAACGTTAAAAACCTTATCAAAGGTAAAAAAGATTTTATTAATTCAATAAATAATAAGTAGTATATACAATTACCATGTATTATATACAAATACAATTTTTTTACAAGTGGGTGGAATTTTTTGCCTGTCATTGTATGTTACAAAATATAGATCTACAAACGAATCTACTTACAATTGCTTCATTATATTTCCTGTAGCTTGGCTACATTTTATACAAATTCTGTTTTCTACTAATAGTGATCTGCATTGTACAAACGTGATGTACATTATACATTAATGGACTGAATTTATTAAAAGTGATGGGGCTCACCTTATTTATCGTATAATTAAAAATAACTTAAATTTAACAATAAAAACTAAATCTTAACCTAATTTTCCCAGTCTGTTGCCATCGATGTGGGAAGGGTGGTTTGTGTTGAGTTATAGTGTTTGTGAGGTGCCGCAACGAGTTATACATCAAGATGGTAAGCTTATTAATTTAAATCATTATTCAATATTAATAATATTGAGTATATAAGATCCACGTTATGTTTTGTGCTATACAGTGAGCCGTATAATGGTTACAAGTACTGTAATATACTCATGGGAGTTCAATGTTGGCTGTCAATATGTTCATAATCAGTTCCTCAAAATGTCTTTAACAGACATTCCTACCATTTTACACTGTATGTCAATACAATTCTTAATTTTAAGAAAATCTAACATGTCGCTTTCATATTTCAAAAAATAAATTCACTCCGTGTGATCATAGAACTATTTTATTGTATTCAACGTCAAGTTGATGCTTAATTCCGCTAAGTTAGCTTAGGATTGGTATGGAACGCATATCAACCAGTTAATTGTTTTTTCCTTTAAAAAAATAATCAATTGTTCAATAAAAAGTAAGTGCGAGTTTTACAATTAGTTAAACCCTATTCACTATTAATGCCGAATGCCTAATTTACATCTAGCAGCTATGATATTTCACCAACCCTGATACTAACTGGTGACTTTTCAACAGCAGTTTTTTTAGTTATTTAATTTAAAAATTTCTTTCCGAAATTACCTTGTAATTATATTTGGGTGGTTAAATCCCAGAGGGGATGACGGCTTAAACCATGAAGAACGTTTAAAGAAAAACATAACGAATTGTCAGTTGACAAAATCAATCGAAATTCTACCCATAAATTTTAACCATTGATAAACGAGTTTAGATAATAAACTTTATACCATTGCTACACTAAAACTAAATGCCAAGACAAGTCTGGGAGTATCGGAGGAGCTGGACTTCATACCATTGTTCTTTTTGCTGTGTCTTCGATTGTTCCATATTTTCAAGTTTATTTATTTTGTCGTAGGAAGTTAGGAACTCTCTCTCCCTCCCTTGTGATGATGATTATGAGTTTGTGATGATCTATACCGCCTTCCTGCCACGATCCTTAGCGTTGGTCACTCCTGATGATTTTTTTATCGTACTTTTGAAGGTGAGAGGTAGTTTGTGCTTGCAGTTAATGTACTGATTTCTTTTCGTTTTTTTTTTTGCATTTTTTTGTCTTATAGTTGTTTTGGCTTATCCGAGAATGCACAATTTTAATCCTTTATAATTGATTTATTCAACGTTTATTGGTATAAACTAATAAACTTTTATTAGCAAGAGTATTTATAATTATGTCTTTTATACGTGGTTTGAGGCTTTTTAAAAAACTACTATTTACTTGTAGTTTGTACTAGTGACTTGGTAAGTAGTTTTTTTAAATTTTGATGAGTTCTAGTGTTGTATATTCGTCTTAGGATATGAAGAAATAACATGCGTGCATTACATGGTTGGCAGTAAAGCAAATGATGGAAAGTGGGGTTTTGATAAAAATGCCTGTGGGGTGGTCGGGACCAATATAAAAGCAGACATTGGCCGGGAGGCGGGTGCAGTACGGACTGCATACAGAGCAGCTGCCACTGGAGGGGAATGCAAATGTACGAGGGTGTGGTCTCTACTTCTGCACCGACATCGGCCATTGTGTAGAAGAGTGAGCCTGCAATTCCAGGCAAGTCGTGTACTGCAAAGGTAGTTTACCTTTAGTGAGTAGTAGTGCATTGTTGATATGCCTGAATGACCGGTCAGTCACTTGGAAGGGGACTTGAAAACTTAATAAAACCCTTTGTTCTTACTACTGAAGACAGTTTCATTCCTAGACTTGTCTCAAATATATTTAGAGAGCCTGAGGTTTTTTTGATTGCCGGGGATGAATAAAACATGTGCTGAGCAACAGCAGGTAACACTTAAGAAACATAATGTTTAAAATTATTAATTAATTCACAACCTTGAAATGGAATCACTAACAGCTGTGATGTTATATGTTAGTAGTTTTATACATGTTTCTAATATGTTTACATGTAGCTTTCATCATATGTTCTATTTTAATCTGGAAACATTTTCATTGTATATTTCAGTATTAACTTGTTAACAATGGTACCTTATAGATCGCATGTTGAGGGTGTATTGTAAAAGACCAGTACTCTAGCAGTTTTTATCACTTTCATTCCAAATTATTATTATTATTATTACACAGCTTTATTATGATAATATTACAATCTGCCTTATTGGGAAATAAGTAATTGTGATAAATGATCTTATTCATACCATATTTAAAAATTTCATTCACTCACTCATTCATACAGTATTTACAAACACCCCAGAGACCAACCGAACCTACAGGTTGTCACCTCCCTCGCATGCGAGAGAGGAAGCGGAGTCTTGGGAAGTACCCAACGCTCCTCCGTCAGCCGCGTCACCGAATACGAGCCAGTGGAGGCTCGCGAGCGTGAGAGCCACTGACGCTCATGACATGATTGGAGAAACTGGCCATTGCCAGGACTCCCACTGTCAAGCATTTATAGCAGGTCACGAGGCCACTGCCGTTTCAGTCTCCGAGGAGGATTATAGGGGTGAGTGGTGCAGTGCAATGACTGTGCTACGGAATTAGGCTGGTTGGAAAGGCTACTATGGAATTTCATGAACTTACTGACGTAATAAGGGGCATTTACTATTGTTCTCAGATTTTTGATTGAAAGGATTGGATACGCTTGATGTTCGACTTTTTTGCTGTCCCCATAGCTCTATTCCGTATGTCCAGATTGGCTTAAGTATAACTTTAAGTATAGTTTCATCTGCAAATGTGGCCAAGAAGGTATTGGGCGTAGAGGGGATATCAACGGTGTATAGGTCATAGAGGACGGGACACAGGACACTGCTCTGTGCAACTCCTGCATATGGGGTAGTAGTTCAAATATTCTAAACCACAGCGGACTTGGAAGAAACGGTTTGAAAGGTAGGACTTTAGGATTAGGAAAAGGGTTATTAATTCTAGTGATTGGAATGATAAGACATTAATATGAATAATCGTACTTGAGAAATAAATCATACAAATTGTAAAGGAGATTTTTAATCAGTAGAACAAAATATATATGAATAAAATATGCACAATGGCAATTACAAAAATTTATAATAAATTAAAAAAATATTTCCTTCTGATAAAGAACATAAAAAAGAATATATTTTATTCTTTAGCCAGTTAAATATAAATAAAAATATAGGTCTTGTGATAAATTTGCATTTGGCGGGTAACTGAGCAGAGAATAATGAACGGAACACAAAGAAAGAATCTAAATAGTATTATGAGCTCCACTGTGTTGAAGCTGATATGATATTTCAATTATTGCACCTACAAGTGTTTATGGAGCTCATCTTATACCTCTAACTATTGATCTAAGTTTCATTAATTCACTCGATCGAAACTGGCAGGATGCCATTTCGAAGGTTTGCTTACAATATTTATTATCAGAGAATCGGCCGAGAATGTAAAACGGCCAGTTTATTCACCGGTATCGACAATCAATTAAATTGTTATTGCGTTGCTTCCATCTAGTATCATTTATGCAAATCAAACAAAAAGGATCTATATGGAATGTGTAAACTTTAATTAAAATCTGCTACAAACTATTACGATAAGATTGAAAGATATTTATGAACATATGATATTAACTATATACTTGGCTCAAAATATGGCATGGTAAATGAATTGGTAAATGAATCATGTCCATGGTACAAGATGAATTCAAACTCACTGGACATTTACGAACCAACTAGCGTTTAGGCCTCCGATTATCTCCACCAAGAAGTCATATAGCCCAAGTTCATCAGCCTCTGACAGGGTCTAGCTCCGGAGTTGTCTCTCGCTGAAGTCACCATACAAAATGTGTGCCGTAGCCATTTTCCTTGTTTATTTAAGAACCATTTCATCCTCCAAAGGTCGATCCTCTCATCACTAGGCGTATGGCATCTCCTTCAAATATATCGCATCCTCTCCGAATTTGAGTGGATAGAAGTAGATGTATTTTACCTGTTTTAGCGACCACTCTGCTCTTAACTCCATGTAGCCCTTGCCCCTGGTTTAACTCTTATTCCGACTTTTAAGGCATTGGGAGTTATATGGCTTTAACTCTTTTTTTGGGACCACTTGGTTCTGAAGTCTATTAGGCCCTTAACTCTCGGCGGACATTTATTTAGTGCTTGAAAATCGATACTCCTGATTTTCAACCCTTAACCAGGTCAATACAGTAGTTTCCTGCTTGCCACTTCTCACAATCCAACATACCACCATTTTTCTGCATTTTATTCACAAAGTAGTCCCATTCATGACACAGAAAATGTGAATAAAACAGGAATGACTTGACATTAGGGCAATGGACATCCGATGAGTCCTTTCCATAATTGTATTTAGTATTGGCCTGGCATCATAAGACATCCCTGTTCCATGTTCTCTGAAGTCAAGTGTAGACAGTTCCTGCAAGTGTGAGTTCGAATGGGCAGATAGTTTAATCTGTATAATTTCTTTATGTCAACCTCTACATGAAACTTGTTGGCCTCTTTGCAATGTGGGATTGATTACGTATGTTGGTGCTGGTAGCTTTAGTGGGAGTTTTTGGAATCTCTATGATCTGTACTCCATATGTCCAAATTGAGTAAGTAATTGCATGTCTTCGACTTTTAAATTATTGGCCGTTTTTGTGTTGCTGTTAATTAAATGGTACAGTAGTTTTTAAACCGGTGATTAGTTTAGAAAAAACGTCACCTAACATTGAACTCTTTACTGTTCTTGATGATTGACTTTTTTTAATGTCATATTTTTTATGTTATTTTTTTAAACGTATAATATATAGTATGAAAGCTGTCCGTCCTAACTTATTTATAGTTTTTACTTTTGACATTGATTAGTAATTATAGTAATTTTACTACGTCAAAAATATTTATAATTTGATATAATATTAAATTTTTGTTTTAAATACTTTGATTTAATTTTTTCAATTAAATCAAATTTACAGCTGCATACTTCATATAGCCCAAAACATATTCTGGGAGTATTCTGGCGCAGTAGTTGGGTTTACTTTGTGTTCACCCGCATGCATCTCCGTTGTTTTTTTTCCGTACCAGTTACGAAAATGTTATAAAGTTTCCTTAGTACCTTTTTTTTTTTTTAATTTTTGGTCATTGGAGTGAAATGGATTGGCTCATTCCTTTTAGGCTACCTTTTCAAAATAAGTGAATGTTTGATTCAAAAACATAGATTTACCAAGTGGTCTTAGGGAGACATCACTCGATTCTACTTCTGTGTAAGTGTGTTAGCTGTATAATTCCAAGTAAAACCACACGAGAGGGAAAGTAAAAATAAATAAAAAGTATTTAGGGAAAGTAAATTGGCAGTACTGTTGAGAAAAAGTTTTTTATTTGCCTTTTAGTGAGTTGGCGATGCTTGCCAGGCCCAAGTTAGCCAGCCTCATGGCCTGTGGGATAAAGATAATAAATTAAAATCCAATTCGTCGACAAGTTCAAGTTGGTACTGCTCTGCCGAAAACAGCTAAATCAAAACAGGGGAAAAAAAAAAAAAAAGTTACGAACGCTTTGTTTTTCTTTCGGAAACTGATTCATTGAAAACAACCGTCAATGTGCTCACTCTCCGTTGTTTTCTCGACGAATTTGTATTTGTTTTACATCCTGTGGAGGCAAGCAACGCGTTTCCACAGGATCGGAAAATTCTATACTGGAGCACGAGGAAAAGATTTATTATCTTGATAAGAAAAAAAACCGGACATTCTTTTTTCAGAGGGATGAACAGGAATAGTATTAGATTAACACTTAAAGCTGTTCTGTTATGGAATAAAAATATCCGATTCTCTTGTTTCGAGTTTCTTTTCAATCCGAGTTCGTCAAATCCAAAATAGGGTATTGGATTATTGATATTGGAGTCCAGGTTATTTACTTTTACTGCGTGTTACGGCTCTAGTGAACTGCCAATAAAATAGTTTTTACAACCCGACAAAATCCTTGATAATGTGAACCGTCAAGTTTGCTATCATCAGCAGTCCATTGTCACAGTATTTACACTATACAAATTAAGAGACATAAACAACCTCAATAAAATAAAAACATATGGCTCACATCCAATTCTAGATTTTCAAAATATAAGTCTGGCAGAAAGACTACTGTGGACTATCGACCATACGTACGTACAATGTAGTACTGGGGTGGAGATCGTTATCGTGATGAATCTAACCGCACAATAGTCCTCTGATGATGGGCCTGAATATTAACTGCCATCAGGAGTGGACCCGTCAACTTAATGGCTGTACTAAACCATCAAATTATATGGACACTGCTGGGAAGCATACCAGGCATCGTGGCTATCTACATGTCATATTTTCCAAATATGTCTTCGTATGTGGTCGAAATCGGATATTTGTATGCGTTGGACTTCCATTCAATGGAAATAGGATATATTGCGTAATAAACAATGCATTACTGTCCTAGAAAATATTAATGAGCTAATAACAGGCTTGACTTACACAATTGTGCCCCGCATGCACGATCCGAATGTTTAAAAGAATGTTCAACACTATTCCAGATTACACTATTTGGTTTTACACTCCTCAGTTAGATAGACAGATATAATAACAGCAAATATGCAAACTATAAAATGTAACAATTATTTTAAGAAACAAAGTAAAACTAAGAAAAATTAAAAAAAAAAACAGCAAATAAAATTTCTGTTTTCATATTAATGAAAAGTGATAAATGAAATTTAAAAAGATAAAACAATTAATAAATTGACAATAACGGTGATAATAAAATTATTCTACTTCTATCTCAAGCACTGCTAGCAGAGAACACTTCCTTCTGTCGTCACTGCACCACATCGAAACTGCTTCGTTCGCTCTCGAGTCAAATCTATTTTTGGATACATAATTTATTATAAATAAAAAAAAAAGCGGGTCCCAGAATTAACGCAAGATTGGATTTAAATAGAAAATACAGTTTTTAGTATTTTTGTTGTTATTTTTTTTTTTTTTTTTTTATTACAAAACTGTGGAAGATTTCCTCACCTCACCTATTCCTCTCTCTCTTCCACCAAAAGCCGTTAATCCCTCTGAGGTCAAATACCTTCTGAAAAACTTACCTTACAGAAAATCCCCTGGATATGATCTACTAACTCCTCAAATTCTCAAACAACTTCCTCCTAAAGCCATAATCTTCCTAACCTATATATATAATTGCATTATCCGAACGACGCACTTTCCTCTCCTCTGGAAACATTCCATTATTGTCCTATTCGCCAAACCCGGTAAACCACCCAATGACACCTCATCTTACCGTCCAATTAGCCTACTCCCTATCCTCTCAAAAATATTTGAGAAACTCCTACTAAAACGTCTACTTCCAATTGTTGAATCCAAAAACCTTTTTCCCACACACCAGTTTGGTTTCCGCCAACGACATTCCACTGCTCAACAAGGCCTTCGCGTTGTTGATCACGTCTCCTCAGCCCTTGAAACCAAAAAGTATTGCACTGCTGCCTTTCTCGATATAGCTCAAGCTTTTGACAGGGTTTGGCACGCAGGTTTGCTCTACAAGCTCAAAAGACATTTACCACAGACCCTTTTCCTAATCCTACAGTCCTACCTTTCAAACCGCTTCTTCCAAGTCCGCTGTGGCTTAGAATACTCTAACTACTATCCCATAAATGCAGGAGTTCCACAGGGCAGTGTCCTAGGCCCCATCCTCTATAACCTATACACCGCTGATGTCCCCTCTACTTCCAACACCTTCTTGGCCACATTTGCAGATGACACTGCAGTCTTGTCATCCCACCCAGACCCCGACATAGCATCCCATAACCTTCAAAAACACCTTAACGAGATCGAGTATTGGTGCAATCAATGGCGGATCAAAGTTAATGAAGCAAAATGCTCCCACATTACCTTCACCCTTTGTCGCAAGACTTGTCCATTAGTTTATTTTAATTCTATTCCTCTCCCAGTAACCGAGACAGTACGGTACTTAGGCTTCCATCTCGACAAACGACTGACCTGGAACCCACATACGAGACTAAAAAGACAAGAACTAAACAGACGCTTTGGACAACTGTACAGACTACTTCAAAGGACATCCCATCTCTCAATAGAAAATAAACTACTAATCTACAAAGTTATACTTAAACCAATCTGGACATACGGAATAGAGCTATGGGGGACAGCAAAAAAGTCGAACATCAAGCGTATCCAATCCTTTCAATCCAAAGTCCTGAGAACAATAGTAAATGCCCCTTATTATGTCAGCAACAAAACCCTTCATAACGACCTTAATATACCCTACATTCTAGAACTCATCCCTTCCAAGTTTATGAAATTCCACAGTAGCCTTTCCAACCACCCTAATCCTGTAGCACAGTCTTTGCACTGCGCCACTCATCCATATAATCCTCCTCGGAGACTGAAACGGCAGTGGCCTCGTGACCTGCTATAATCGCGTGACAGTGGGAGTCCTGGCAATGGCCAGTTTCTCCAATCATGTCCTATTGTATGAATGAGTGAGTGAATGATGACTGTAAATATGGTATGAATGAGATCATTTATCTGTATTATTATTGCCTTATAAAAGGCAGATTGTAATTATTGCACAATAAAGTTATATATATATATATATTTTTTTATTGAATTATAAAGTAAATAGGATAGGGTTATTTATGGAATAACACATCGGGCAAATGACCTCTATGACTTTTCTGGCACATACGCACTCTTTTTAGTCGAAATTATCACTGAGCATTTGACATAAATGTGGTTGAATTTCCTCTTTTAATGCACGGGTGGATGTGGGCTTGTTGACATACACCTTTGACTTCATATAACCTCATAAAAATAAATGTAAAGGTGTTAAATCACACGACCTAGGGGGCCAATTCTGATTACCGAAACGAGAGAGTACACGACCTGGAAATGTCTCATGCAGTATTTGAATTGTTTCATGGGTTGTGTGGCATGTGGCACCATCTTGTTGAAACCACATATTGCCCACATTAATATCATCCAATTTCGGCCCAAAGAACTGTGTTTACGACGCCGAATTGATGTTCCTGGATTTTCAACAACAACAACGCACTGCTTCAATATTGACATTTGAACGGCTTGTTTTTGGACGACCAGTGTGTTTAGTGTCTCCAACTGATCCAGTCTCCCTAAATTTTTCAATTAATCTCTTCACAGTTGATGAAGTCAAAACACTATTCCAACCATATTTTGTATAAAATTTTCGAACTGCGGCCGCCTAACTTTCATTATTTTTGAGGTAATGTTTAACAATAAAGACACATTGATCTATCGTGTAACGTTCCATTTTTACTAACCCTAAACTGTCAGCTGTCAAATTGTTTTTTTTAGGGTTGTCAGCACTTTACTGCACAAATGGTGGCAAGTTCAAATCTTGCGTTAATTCTGGGACACCCTATACAACAGTATCAAGTACAAATACATTTTAAAGTCATAATAAAATTACCACTATGAGGTATTATAGGCTAAAAATTGAGGTATTTGGGTTCTGATTACTTAAGGCTGGCTAGATTACCAACATATCAATGTTCAGTGGAATTTTTCGTCAACTATTAGGAGCAGCCGTTATATACGCAATAATAAATGAGAAAATTAGTGAGAATTTTTTTTTTTATTGTTGCCACTGGCGGCAAATTATATATTGCTAATATATTTGATTACTCTATCCAAATAAAATTGCTTAATATTAATTTGAATTGACCCTGTCCCAACCGATTTTAATCCAAAGGTAAATTTTGTGGTGACAAATGGAAGCATTTAGATATCAGGATACAATTTACAATAAGGTATGCTTTTTATTCGCACGACTGACGTGAATATTAGATTAGACAAAAATAGAATGATTTCAAATGATGGACGACTACATTGACTTATAAACTGAGAATTAACATCTATGCTCAAAATTACTCTAATTTCGCCCTCCTTCCCGGAAAAGTGAAGTCTTCATTGAAAAGGGTACCTCAAACTAGCTGGCCTTCTTGTCCTCCCGCTGCTCAAAAAGTAAGAGCTTTCCACCCTTCCTCCTTCTTTTTAAAAATAAATGCTCTCACCCGTCGACTAGTTTTCTTAATCTCGCCTAAGGGAGCGGTCTGCTGTGTTTTCTTCAGAAAAAAGAGGGTCCCTTCATCCTTTTGCTAGACCTCCCTCGTTCCTCGGTGGACAAAGGGTTATTGCTTGTATGTCAAACTCCTTTTGATAGGCGCGGACCTAGATCCTTACATTTATCGACTCATATGTAGTAAATTTATATATCTTATTTCTATTATCTACTACTTTTCATCTGTATGGCGGGTTATACATATAACAAAAGATATTGTCAGTAAGTACTTTGTTGTAGTAGCATTGATTTAATCAACTTGTCCCTTAGTCTGTAAGTAATATTAATTGTGAATTAAATGGTAGTGGTTCTGTCTTAGTTCGCCAGGCAAATATGTTAATTATTTCATATAGTTCTTGGTCGGTCCACTAGTTACCTTAATTTGATATGAACAGATTGAATAATCCCTTCGCGTAATCTTGTTCACCGGTGAGATCGTCAGTCGCAAACACAACCTTCTCTCGACTTCTTAGCTCACGCCCTAGGGGGGGGGGGATACATCCAAGCCAGACATGCATTTGACAAATTGCTTTATAAGGGGCAGGATATGCGGCAGACCCTGGGATGTGAAGGGATATAAGGTTACTTGATAAGGCCCTTTAATTATGTAGACGAAGTATGCGGGAGAGGTCTAACAAGTTTGTTATTACGGAATAATAAGTTATATAGAAGGCGGAGGCTGGAATACTTAATCTTTGCAACATCAACAAAGAAGAGCCCTAAATTATTCAAGGGGGCAGGGTGGGTAATTAGCGCAGGCTGAAGGAACGTGCGGTACATGCCACGGCCTTCAACATAATCTCCGATCCCAGCGAGAATCGACAATGGTCTCGCAAACTTGTATAATCAGCACGGGAAATCTTCACTCGGCGGAGGGAGGATGTCTTCGATTAATTAACAGATATTTGGCTAGCATGACTGAACCATATGCAGTCAAGGATCAGAGAGTCATTGATCCAAAATATTCTAAATATCAATTTTTAACTAAATCGAATCGAAATGAAGGATTTCAATATTATCGATACGATGGATATGGTTTAAATTATATAGTGATATGGGGGAAAAAAACTCACATTTTCACTTGATTGAAGTATTGAATGTCCGTCATGGTATTTAGGCCATCAAAAAATAAACATTATGCTACTGTGATATATATTGTGGCATAATTATGCTACTGTGATATGTATGGTGGCATAATTAAAAAATAAACATTATGCTACTGTGATATGTATGGTGGCATAATTATGCTAATGTGATATGTATGGTGGCATAATTAAAAAATAAACATTATGCTACTGTGATATGTATGGTGGCATAATTAAAAAAAAAACATTATGCTACTGTGATATGTATGGTGGCATAATTTAAAAATAAACATTATGCTACTGTGATATGTATGGTGGCATAATTAAAAAATAAACATTATGCTACTGTGATATGTATGGTGGCATAATTCAAAAATAAACATTATGATACTGTGATATGTATGGTGGCATAATTAAAAAATAAACATTATGCTACTGTGATATGTATGGTGGCATAATTAAAAAATCAACATTATGCTACTGTGATATGTATGGTGGCATAATTAAAAAATCAACATTATGCTACTGTGATTGTATGGTGGCATAATTAAAAAAATCAACATTATGCTAATGTGATATGTATGGTGGCATAATTAAAAAAAAAAGATAAAAACGAAAAAATATTTGTCATAATATTCCAAGGGTTGAAATAAAAATATTCCTCTACATAAATTATATATATTATGTCATTGTTATATCATTGCGCTATCGGTAATATAAATCCGTCTTTTTAGTTGTCAACTTTGATAAAGGTTTTTTTTTGTTTTTGTTTTTTTTCCTTAGCTCTCAAATTTTTAAGATTATAGATAACGGAAAAAGTGAAGGGAATTTATTTGGGGTGTGCGGATCCTTTTACTAGGAGTACCTGTTTGAAGGTGGAGTGAGGGAATTAAGGAGTGTGGGAAGCCTCGGTAGAGGTGGAAATGTTGCGGCGCAGTGGTGAGAGTCCAATGAAGGCTGAGCCTAGAGTCTCTCTAGGCATGTAGTGGAAGCTCGTTCAGTTGGAAAGCAGTGATGGGTGCCCGTCAGAGGCTTGTTGTTGGTTGGCCAAGGGCCGTAATGTCCACCATTTGGTCTGTTTTTGCTTTCGCTGGTTTGCCCAGATCTAGAGATTTGCCATCTTGCCGGTAGTGGTGGGGGTGTCAGGTCTTGGAATAGGGGGTTTTGGCAATGTTTCATCGAGTCGAAGAATTTGATGTGTCTTCTTCTCATGGCTTCGGTGATGGTGGGAACTTTTCGTGGATGTCAGGAGCCTTCATTTCACGAAAAGGGGTATGCCATAGTGCCGTGCGCAGGATGTTGTTCTGGAAGCTCTGCAGTCTACTCGTGGTGCTCGTGTGGAGAAAACGGAGAAATCATGTGATAGAGGTTGTCTGAAAAAAGTCTATTTAAGGCTGCCCGAGCAGGTCTAATTAGCGGCTAGTACCTTGAATTTTATTTTAAATAGGATGCTTTAAATGTTCAATTATGTCTTTTTATTTAATTAAATACAGTCCTCTTGGAATATATATCTGAATATATCTTTAAAAGTTCACAGAAAGGCAGAGATAATACAATTGACGCTTAAAGTACGTACTAACTCAGCTGAGTAAGCCCTTTTCTATTCTAATTTTCTAATTTTACGTCTTTTTTCTTTCTTGATTAGAATTGCTAAGTTAAAAAAAATAAAATTTTTAAGATTTTTTTTTATGAATATAGAACTTAAAATGTTCCAAAAAGGCTAAGTCTTAGACAATTATTGCACGGAGGCCAACATACTGAACTTCGAGTTAGGAGCCTACTGTATATGAATATGATCGAAAACTACTTGCTTACCTAATCAAGCTCCAATCCACCCTAGCTATTAGTGAAATGAGAAAGGGCCCAAGACCTTAAAATATCACGTGAACAAAATATAAAAACAAGAAATTAAAGAAAACTTTTCAAATAATTCCAAAAATATAAAATCCACTGGAAGCGCTGTGTATTTATAATATAGTTATTTTGTTCATTTCTATCATAAATTATTTTTGATATATTGTATCTTTTGATTTCCTGCTGCCCTTTTATCTCATTAAAATTTGTAATTTCTAAGGGAGAATTGAAAAGTTATCTTTATTTTCTTAAATTTAATTTTGTTCACGTGATGTTTTAAAGTCTTGGACCCTTTCTCATTTCACTAATAGCTATGGTACATTGGAGCTTGATTAGGTAAACAAGTAGTTTTCGATCCTATTTATACAAACTGGGCTCCTACGTTCAGTATCTACCTTCCGGGCAATAATTGACTTAGCAATTTTTGGAACATTTTAAGTTCCATATTCATAAAAAAAGACTTTGTCAAAAAATCATAGAAATTCTATTTTTTTAACTTAATAATTCTAGTCAAGAAAAAATAACTTTCGCACTTTACGCAGTCTCAAAACATTTTATGAATCAACACAAAATTAAATAAAGTTTGGAAAATTAAAATTTTCCAACTACTACGCTACGAATAATAAAAAATCTGCAATGTTATTAAGTTTTATATCTGCAGAGAGGATTTTATAAATAGAAATACTTTTTATTTACAATACGTTGATGGCAAATATAAATTTCACTTAATGTGATAATTTCATATCAAAATGACATAAAGTAGCGATGAAATGGCCGGGGAAGGCATGATCTGAAAGAATCGAAGAATGTAACAGAAATTTTGTAATACAACCCTTTCGACCTTTATTTTCCTCCTCAAAAATCTGTTTCCTTTGACCTTTATTATTTTATCTGTTCCACAAGACTACCCACCTGTATATATTGCCTCTAACCTTTCTAAACCCTTTGAAAGACTGGTTCAATTTCAAATTTCCTCATTTTTAGAAGCACGTTTCAACCCCCTACAATTTAGGTACCGGCTAAGGTTTTCCACGTTATCAGCTCTCGCCAAAATCCCCCAAGACCTACAATCCACCGTTGACCAAATCTGTCCTTTTCCTCTAAGAAATTACGAAGGCATTCGACACCATTGACACTCCACCCTTCTCTTGAAACTTTTATTGATGCTTTTCTCTTAAAGTGCCATCAGTCGTCATCATTCATTTCTAATCGCTCCGAGGTAGTACTCATCCCTGTTCTGTCCCTTTCTTCGTCTTCCAGTGTAACTCAAGGTTCATATATTTCGCTATTTCTGGCTGCAGCCCATGCGCTGGTCTCTAAAGGCTGCTGGCTACATAGCGGACATTCTTTCGGAGGCTGTTGTCAAATTTGCACCATACGTTGTTTATGCACGATCCCATACAGCCAGAATTGTTTCCCGATACCTAGAAAATGCTTCAATCGGACGTTTGGAGTGGCCATCATGTGTAGTACAGATCTAAACCCTATTGGACATCTATGGGATGAGTTGTCAAGACGTATTAAGAGACTTTCCATTCTAAGCGTACGTGGAGCCGTTGTTAACAAATTGATTGGGATTCAGTGCAAATACTGCAGAGTGACCGCTTTTTATTTGACTCTCAATGTGTATTAGGATCTTTCAGTTGCTCTTTGCCCAATTGTGATAATTTCTATGATTTATTCATTTTTTTGCTGTTGAATATTTGTAGGTATTTCATATGTACCATATCCATAGCAACTTGTGTCATACATTTGTACATAGTATTTTTCATAAGCTTATCAAATCAGTTTAATATCATGTTTTATTTTGGTAACACAGACATTGTCAGTATTTTTCTCGTTTTATTCTTAGGGGTAAATGCCCTTGAATAAAGTTTTTTTTCCATTTTTTCCATGTTATCATGCTTTATATTTGCAGAGAAGATTTCATAAAAATGGAAGTACTTTTTTTACATTAATTTGTTGATGAATTTCACATAATGTAATTATTCCATATTATTAAGCGATAAAGAGAGCGATGAAATGGCCGGGGAAGGCAAGATCTGAAGGAATCGAAGACAGAGAAGATATCTTGCCTGAGATCTCCAATAGAGATCAGTACCCATTGAATGCCAGCCGAGGCTAAACCCTTGCCCGGCATCGACGTTAAGCCATCTCATTCATGGATGGCTTGGTATAACGGTGAGCCCGGTAGACAACGGATATAGCCAAAGCCTCCTACAGTGGCCAGTCAAGGCGTCTGTATTTCCAGGAGAACTTCTGTTCGGAAGAGTTTTATATCGTGGGCTTTGATTTCATTGGCGAACTAATGGAATGTAGCTACGAGATTTAAAAAGTTTGAACTTCTGAGTTATTATTGAATTATATTATTTAACAATGAGTGAAATATAGCAGGCAACTGTAAGTAGCTAAAGATTATCCTGGCGAGTTATTAACTAACTAAATAGCTTTGCTATTTTTGCTCTATCTTAAAGTTATTTTTCCAAAGGATTATAGAATAAAGTAATAAAAAAAATTAAGGGCGCGTAAATCGAAGAAACTATAAGATATACTAATGGGGCTCAATTTGAGTGGATGCATGAAATGAGCGAGGAAAACTTAATTACGAAAAATTGACATCCCCCTCAAAAAAGAAAGAAAAAAAAGCGCTTATATAACAAAAAGAATTATTAAAATAGGTTGCAACGAGATTGAATACCCGATTTATATTTTTTTTGCGTTTTCGTTCTTAACTTCCATAGGACGGGAATAAGTCGGAACGTATCATCTTGATTAGCTTCTGAAGAGAGACTTGATCAATTTTAGATCATATCGAATTTTATTTTTTCCCATACTCTTATTTTATTTCACTTACAGTAATTAGTAACACATTTTGAGGCTGTCATATTATAACCATATCTCAACAGTAAAGACATTAAAACACTTTATTAATAAAAACAATTTTACTAGACTGCGAAATTTGCAGACTATTACTACAGGAGGGGTGCCTGGGGGGAAGAAATAAGGGAGAGAAAGGCAGGTTGAATGAGAGATTGAAGATAAGCCAAAGTGGATTGTTCTGCAGAGCTCATGTTGGCTACTTTGTTATAATTGCTCAGTAGGAAGGGCCAAGATTGCTTGTTTGTTCTTTAGAACGTACCCGGATCGGCGCAGGTTCCTACCTGAAGTAAGAAACCTCTAAGCAAGTTAAGACATTCTGACCAAACTTTTCACAAACAATATTTCATACATAAGCAAAATGGGTCAGATCCATTTAATGTCCTTATTAATTATTTCAGTTTTTATAATGAGTACTGCTTTAACTAGTAGAAATCTTTCCTAAACCAAATAATATCTGCTTGTATAGGTGATATATACTCTTCCTTGAGCTGATGTCAAAGGATAAACATAATTTTTATGTTTAATTTATCATAAATTCTTGTAAAAAAGTCATGATTTTCTGTGGAAACACACAAAGGCGAAATGCCCACAAAAAGCACAAATTAGGACATTTCCTGTTATTCAGATTAGAAGGAAATATTCATAAGGTTTAACTCACTAATAAACATATGTTGACATTTCAAGTATTTTGCCTCTCTATTATCACTTAAACAATTAAATAGACTTTGAAATGGTATTTAGATTGCGGACTTGTAGACTGCTTGATGGTTACTTTGTTGTCTGTGAATGCAATTTTTTTCGTTTACATGTTTCTTTTTTTCTTCATAGCCCCTCTAAATTCACAGATAATTTCCTGTAGTGTCGCTACATTATATACAGGTTTTGATATTTTATAAAAGTTATATAATGGAATAAACAAGTATAATGATACACATTATACGTGACTGGACTGAACTAACTAATAAAGGGCTCACCTTTTTGATAAAACTTAAAACTAATTTACATACTAATTCTTAACCTAGTTTTTCCCCGACAGTCTGTTGCCATCGATGCGGGAGGGGTGGTGGGGTCATAGTATTAAACACTGGGCAGGCTGAGTGCTGCAAAGAGTCAAAAAACCTAATGTGTCTCCGGCGGAAATTTTTTTCGTTCTGTTCTCTAGACACATTCTAGCGCAATCGTTCTAATCAGTAGGGAAGGAAACAATAACTGTTTACTTGAATTCTTTCAGCGATAAGAGCGGTTATTATAAATTAGACAAACGAGAAAGGACTGCGACAAACAAATTACGTCCAATGTAAGACATCTGAGAATAAAGGTACGGAATAAGGTAAAAGAAAGAGATAGGTACAAGAGAAGGGTTTTTCAGGGAGACATGCTCCCCCTGCTGAAAGCCAGGACTGAGACAGGTGAGGAGGACTCGGGAGTGACTGCTAAGATATTGATGGATGCTGAGGGAACGCAGCGTCGCCGATGGAGTTCCTCTGTTATCTTCCTAATGAATTAAATAAAATCGGCTTTCTTCCTCCTAATGGATTCTGCAAAGGTGGGGGGGGGGAGTGAAACTGCCTCTTTGCCGAATTATAAGTACTGTCATAAATGTTTAAGTATTCTATTTTATATCCTACGAAAATGGTACTCGAAGCCTGAATCATTGACCTACGGAGCTCAGTGAGAATTATGAGCACCATTCCTTTGAAAAAGTAAGTCTTTAGTTTAAATTATTTTTGTTTTAAAATTATATATTTTCCTAAAGGAGGGGGGTATGTGAAAACTGAGGCCTTGATCAATGATATGTGTTTCGTCTTCATTTTTCAACAGAAGAATCAGGTTTATACTCTTAAATTTGCTTTATTTCAATTTTTGTTTAATTCTTTATGCCCTATTAAAGGGTTGAAAGACGGGCTATTCTATTGGGAGCCACCAACTTGACTTTACTTTCCATCTTCGGATTTGAACCTAGAACCTTCATCTGAAGCATTTGCAGCAACCGCTAAATCCTATGAAAGCCCTTGTCATTGTGGAGTTCACAGACTCAATATTTTTTAGCTTATCTCTTCACTATATATATATATAAGATTGGTTAGGTCTTCTTCTTATAACAATAAGTAATCTGTTTCTCTGTAAAACAAAAGTTTATTTTCTTTTAATTGATAATTAGTTTACAACTATTACAAATAAAATCTAAATTCATACCTGTAAAACAAAAGAAACAACAATTACAGTTTATTGTTATCACTGTTTGCACTTTACTTAATTGTTTCACACTGAAAACCTTCTGGTCATATGTCTCTAGCTCCACCTAGTGGCAGCCACCTGAAGCACGCGCGTGATATACAAAGCGCTGCTATTTTAATTAAAGAAAGCTTACTTTCTTTACATATATATGTGTAAGATAATTATTGAAGGTGGGGCGAATAAACTGAAATCAGTTTCTCTGTAAACAAAAGATGCAATTTTACTCGCCATATTTTATATTATAACAATTATTGGCACTATTTACACAATCTTACCTGTAAACAAAGAAACGACAATTCCAGTTTATAACTATCACTTCTCTATTCACACTCTAATTACAACTCTAATTACTTAATGTAACCTTTCTCTATCCTCTCACTTTTTAGAATATTGCTGATAGCTCCATCTGGTGATGATCAGTAGAAGCAGCGCGAATAAATGGATCCTGTTTACTACCTAAAAAAAGGTTTTTAGAGAATATGGTATATGATTGTTGTCATATGATTTATTATATTGTGTATTGACATGTAATGATCATGATTTACCAAAAGCTGGACTATTTTTCCATAATATTAACGAATGAATGTGATTAAAACAAAACATTCACTAATACCTTAGTGGATATAACTACCAATGATCATTAAAACTTTATCGCACTCATTATCATCAAACATGACTTGATTTTTGTCTTTTTTTTTCTTTTGAAGTTCTTTCCAGTGTTTCTGATTATCACAATTATGTACTTTATTTTGATTGTAATTATAAAAATGATGGCATTAAGGGATATACACCGCCAAGGGCTGATGTGATTCGACGGGGGTTGTGGATCGATGGCTGTGTATTTAAAATTAAACAGTCACTCAGACCAAGTGGGGATCGGAGCTGGACAAATTACACGCGGCAGCCGGTCCAATGACTGCGCTGGACACTGATTGATTACTCCTGACAGTGACCACGCATGGTGATACCAAGAGTAACGCCTGTGACCTCCGTCATATAGTTATTTGTGTTGACTGACCCGAAGCTTTAAAGAAGGGGAATTGTTAGAATTAATTGTACATGTACAACGCCGTTGTCATGGAGTCTAGCAACTCCGTAGTGAATGTAAATATTGCGATCTACAATGTTTTTTTTCTCTGTTAGGTCAAATTTTGTACATGATAGTTTTAGCTGCATAGTCAAAATTGTGTCAGAATCAAAGATTTCGGTATCAAACGGTCAGATGAATAAAGTGAGAATTGCAACAGAAATTGCAGTTTTTGTGGTTTAGGAAACGTCCTATGTTTTTGAGGGCTGTAAAGGAACCCTTGCAAAATCGCTTGGGCATTATAAGACCGCTAGTTTCCTGTGGGGGTGGATCAATGGCGGAACTAATAAAACCATGAATTAGGGTAGCTACCTAGTTTAGTTACCATTCGACTAAACTCGGTCGACTTCAATACTGAGGAAAATTTGGTCCAAGACCTGGAGGAGGAGGGACAGAGTAAGTCATTGACTTATTGACTTGACTGGAGGACATAGAAGGGGAATTCAGAAATTGGAATTGGTGTCAAGAACTGTCCCATTAGATATACAGGACTGGATTACTGGACTTACTGGAACTAAGTAAGTAATGACTAGGTGGGTCGTAGTGTTGTGATGATCATAATTATTGTGTCAAGTTCGGAAACTCATCCTACTAAATTTTAATAATATGAACTAATGGCGTTGTACCACTTTGTTCTCGGTGTTTCCTAGTCATTTTTATGTGAACGGCACATTTCATTTTCCTATCATGTTGAAATCCTAAATGCGGTAGTGTTTAAAGTGATTAAGTGATTCGTTACTTCAGCCTAATTGTAATTCCGTGAACCTCTCACTTACATCTCCAGGACCTTAAGCGTATGTAGTGTTTTTGTTTCATTAACCTAAGTCGGATTAGTGTTTTTATAATTCATGATGATCGTGTCAAGTCAAATTATGGTTTATGTTTTGTTACTGTGTTGTCAGAAGAATGGATTTCTTTGCTTCATTGTTGTGTAAACCATAAACTATGGTACACCTGTGGCCAGGACTTTTGGTGATTTCTATTCCCAGAAGAAAATGATACCCATTGTAAAAATAATCTTAAGAAGCCCTCTCCTGTGTGACTTTTAATTCGAAATGGAATCCATTAAATGCTTTCCGGACATCCAAAAATACATAAACGCAATATTATTTTTCTTCGGCTTAGGTGGACAATAGTTCGGGTATTTTTAAACGTTTCACGGGATCGTCTGTAAATATTCTGAAATAAACAAAGAAAATAATTACGTTTTCCTTGACCGAAAGTACCATTGCTATTGATGTATACTGCGCCGCGCTTGTGATAGCTCGATTTATAAAACTGCGAGGGATCTGTAGGCAATAATACATCGTGGACAAACAGCCCTGTTTATCGATGAGCTGATGGCAAATATAACATCAAGAGCGGTTTTTCGGCATATGGTCATACGATAAATACCAACACCGGACAGAAGGTAAACAGAAACGAATAAAAAAAAAAAAAACTGTTTGGACAGCATTATACAGCTCCATTTAATCGCTAACGATTATTCCTTTGTATTTACATAAGTTATCAAAGGCCCCTTCGCAGCCCTATGGATAGGGTGCATACAATTAAGCGAAGAAGGAAAAACAGGCAAAAAGAAAAAAGAAAAGCGAGTTTGTAAACATAGGGTTTTTAATTGAAAAGGGGTCGGGGGAGTCGTTCGCTGCTTTATTTGCACTCCGCTCTCAAATAACTGAGCTAGGGCAACGTACCCAAAATAAACGTGTAGTGTAATGATGTGCCAACGGGCCCAAGTGGGAGGGTGATGTGGTCAATGATTGCACAGGGTGGTATTCTTTCTAACAGGAATGGGTGGTTGTAGCAATGATCCAATCAAATTCTTTAAGGTTAAAGCTATGCTTAACAAAGCCAAAGGATACGCTGAATATGTTTTGATAAAGAAATAACAATGGAAAGTACGTGAAAAAAAATTATTTATAAATATAACAACTTTATTATGATAAAATTACAATCTGCCTCGTTTGGCAATAAGTAATTGTGATAATTGTTTTCATTCATACCATACAATTTTCATGCACTCGCTCATTTATACAGTATTTACAAAACAGCCCAGAGACCTCCTAAATCCACATAGTTTGTCACCTCCCTCGCATACGAAAGTGGAAGCGGGGTCTTGGGAAGTCCCCTCAGCTCCTCCGTCAGCCGCGTAGCCGGATACGAGCCAGCCGAGGCTAACCAAGAGCACGAGAGCCACATACGCTCAGGACATGATTGGACAAGCTGGCCAATTACAAGACTCCCACTGTTACGCATTTATAGCAGGTCACGAGGCCACTGCCGTTTTAATCTCCGAGGAGGATTATAGGGATGAGTGGTGCAGTGCAATGGATGTGCTAGGGGATCGATATATTAATTAACTGCACGGTTCTGCTTGAATTAAAAGTTTTCTATTCAATCTACTTAGGATATAAATCGCTGATTTAATTGGCCTCCTGCCTAAGAACACAATAGAGATTATTACAACAGATTATTATCCAGCCACAAATCCATCCATAATTAAATGAAAAGGAGTAATAAAATAAAAAATCTGTATAAAGTACACATGGTTTATTTAAAACTAACAGAAATAACAAACAATTTACAAAATAATTTAATTAATACTCGTAAACTACTAAATTGTCATTGAGTTCTTTAATCTGTCCAAACCTTCTCAAACCACAAACAGATGACTGTTCTCCTTATGGTACTTGAGAGGGTTAATCAGCGATTTTGTGTCATAACCCAGTCCGCAGTATATATATTACATTTAGCCCTGTCCTTAACTCCACGTAAATAATAAAATTTAAATATAAATATAAATTTTAATATATATTCATATATATATAAGTTAAGTCCAGGCGCCGCTAGTGCCCAGCCTTAATCCCCAAACATATGTTATCTGTATATGTTTACAGGTAATACCTATAGATAGAGGTATCTTGGTCTAAATAAAGCAGTCTTGTTATAACGTTCTACGTGTTCTTATTACCAACCTTTCTTAGCTTGTAATTCAATAAACATTAACTGGTGCCGAAACCCGTGAACCGTGGAGAAAGAGAGTTATCGAGTGCGAGCGTAATTTTTTTTTGTTTTTTTTTCTTCTATACGCGAAAGAGAGAAGATGACTGAAGGAGGAGTTTTGAGACAGCCCGTCTTGAATCTCGTAGAGGGAGCAGATATTAGAAGAGTGGGAACTATGCCAGAAGTTCATGCCACGGCGCTCGCGCTGATGAGGGTAAAAGCGATGAATACCCAGGATCTGAGGAAGGCTGTTGCGGAGCTGGAGAGATTCACTGGGGAACTGGGTGAGCTGAACCATTTCCTAAAAGGAGGAGACCGTCTCACAGCTTTAATTGGAGCTAAAGCAGAAGAAAATTTAATAGATCCCAGAGACGCGGAATCGTTGAAGGCGGCCCTGATATGTCGGGTCAAGAGAAGTATACTGAATCAAATTCAGGCAGATGAAGAAACCCCGTGGGAATTAATTAAGATGAGATTGAAGAAGGCGTACGGAGGAGGACGATGGACTCCCGAGGAGGACATATTCCAAATGTTTAGGGAGACAAAGTCCCCAAGACAAAGTAACGGGCAATATGCTGCGGGGTTAGTAGTCCGTTTCAATAAGATAACGGAGAAGATGAGAGAGTCGATTAGCGTAGAAGAGGTGAAGGGTAGAATGGGATTCTTATCCACAATTCTAAAAGTGCAACTGGCCAAGGAAACAGGAAGAAAGGAAGGATTCTCTGATGAGCGCTCGTTCTCGGAGTGTGCACAATCAATGATCGACACTAGTGCCAAGGAGGAAGAAGTGAGGGTGCAAGACGTCGACAATGAGTGGAGCCGAGTTGCATACAAAAGAACCCGGACCCTGAAACCAACCTGGAGGAGACCAGAAACGTCCGTTATTGGCAGAGACAAGGGAACGACAGGAGAAAGAAGATTTAGAGGAACGAGACCGAGGTATGCCCCGCCCAGGGAAGAAAGAAAATGCCACGGATGTAGGAAGGCAGGACATTTAGTGGCACAGTGTCCTCGAACAAAATGTTTTGAGTGTGGCGAGGAAGGACACATCGCGAGGCATTGCCCGTATATCTTCCGGAGGAGAGAATACCAACGACCAGAACCAATGGAGGTAAACACTCAAGAAGTAAGAGAGAGACGGAGCATGACACATGGGGAGAGTGGATCATCAGAAGATGAGTCATCAGGGACTTCGGGAACTGAAGGAGAAGAAGCGAGGCGCAGCAGAAACAGGAGACAGACAGGGCAGAAGGTCGAGTCACGTAGATGGGAGCAACGTGATGAAGCCTGAGGAGCGTGTCGGCAGAGAGGCGACCGCATCCTGAGATGTAATGCAATTCGGGAGAGGATGTGTGCGTTGCCAATAATTAGGGTCAAAGGAGGAGAGATGTGTCTGGTGGACACGGGAAGCACCAACACCATCATGTCCCGCGGAGCGCTGGAGAGGCTGTATGGCGGAGAGAGGGCACTCCAGATTCAGGTATGTAATTGTAGTTTAATCACCCTGGGAGGCCCTTGCGAGGTAGTGGGAGAGTTAGTCATAGGGCTAAATAGGTGGGCGAAGAAAGGGGGAGATCTAAAGATACATATCGTAGGAAACATGCCGCGGGAGTACCAGGTGATAGTTGGGTGCGACATGTTGGCGAAGGTAGGCGCGCGTGTGGAGAATATCGGGGAAAAATGGAACATTAAGTTGGGGAAAGTGGAATATAAATGTCAAGGGACTATATGGGACGGAAGAGCGCGGATAGGGGCGGTTAATAAAATAGAGGGCTGGAGGGAAGGCCTACAGAGGGAGTTTGAGGATATTTTTTACGTAGAGGGAGACACGCTAGGAGCGACTGGGAAGACGGTCCACGAGATCCAGTTAAAGAAAGAACGCGTCACATACGTGAAAGAGAGACGATATCCGCAGGCACTACGTAGGCATATTAGAGAGGAGCTAGAGAGTCTCAAACGGCAAGGGATTATAATTGATAGCACTTCGCCATATAACAGTCCTCTATGGGCAGTGAGGAAGAAAAATAGACCTGGGGACGAGACGGAGAAATACAGGGTAGTTATCGATTATCGGAAGTTAAACGAGAACACGACGGACGAGAAGTATCCTATTCCCCGATTTGAGGACATATTAGACAGATTGAACGGGGCGACAATATTTAGTACCCTAGATCTAAAGGCAGGCTATCACCAGATCAAGATGAGTGCGAACGACCAAGACAAAACGGCCTTTACATTTGAGAGGGGGCATTATCAATTTACCAGGATGCCATTTGGACTGAAAAACGCCCCGATTACCTTTCAACGCCTAATGGATGAATTTTTGAGGGGAATAGACGAAGCGGTATGCCAGGTCTACATGGACGATCTGTTAGTTTTCAGCAGAACGGAGGCAGAGCACGTTGAGCACCTAAGAAGTGTATTTCAAAGAGTCCGCGAATTCGGATTAAAATTGTCCATGGAGAAGTCTCTGTTGGGGAAGAAAAAAATCAATTTTTTGGGCCACACCATCTCACAGGAGGGGGTTAAGCCAGACTCTACGAAGGTCGAGGCGATTAGAAGGATGGTGGTGCCCACAGATGTAAAGGGGATCCGTCGACTTCTGGGGACGCTTAATTATTACAGAAGATTTGTGCCGGACATGGCGGCATACCTGGTGCCTATTAATAATTTACTGCGAAAGGGAGCGAGGGTGGTAATTACCCCAATCATGGAGCAGAACATCCGGAAATTTATGTCTAGCTTACAAGAGGAACCAATATTAGCATTTCCCGATTTCCAACATCCCTTCACAATCACCACTGATGCCAGCGAATACGCACTGGGGGCAGTGTTGTCGCAGGAGAGAGACGGTGGGGAGCGCCCGGTGGCGTACGCTAGTCGACGGCTCACAGAAACGGAAGCGCGGTATAGTGCTCTAGAGAGAGAGCTCCTAGGTATCGTCTGGGCTATAGACCATTTCCGCCCATATGTCTTCGGCAGAAAATTCCGTGTTCACACCGACCACAGACCCCTACAATGGGTAGGAAAGTTAAAGGAGTCCTCGGCGCGGGTCACGAGGTGGAAAGAGTTTTTGTCCCAGTACAATATGGAGATCATATATAAACCCGGGAAAGAGAACGTAGTGGCAGACTGGCTGTCCAGAGCCATTACTGTGAATGCATTGGAAGAAGGGGAACCATCCGGGGAAAACCAACAGTTTCTCCGGGAATGGACACCCGGGGAGGATGGAAGCCTCGGTACGCGAGGAGATAGCGAAGGTGAGGAAACCCTTGAAGAGGAAGGTTCCGCCGCCGAAAGACCTGTTGAAATGGAAGTAACAGAAGGGATCGTGAACGACAAAAGACGGCAGATCATTTGGAAATCCAAGACCTCAGGGCGGCTGCAGATCGCATATGACAGTTATGGGAGAAGTAAAATCGCGACGATTTGGTCGCCACCAGGGGTTAGGAACGACCAAATTTGCCGTGCATTGAAAGATGCCTCGGAACCCGGAAAGACCCATCATGTATTTGTAGGGAATGCCACTATTTGGGAGAAAATTCGTAGACTCTGGCGAACGGAACAACTTGGAGTGGATAGGGTATTTATTCGGTGCACGTCGATGGTGGAGACACTCAAAGACAGAGAACAGCAGCTGGAAGTGACGCTGGCCTATCACCAAGGAAAAACGAACCACCGTGGAGTTCAGGAAACGTTGCAAGCGTTGCGGCGGAGGTACTTTTGGTGGGGAATGAAAAAGAGCATACAAGAAATGATAGGGGCATGTGCAGTTTGTCTCACTACGAAGTATGACAGACATCCGCCACGGGGGCGACAAGAAGAATCGCCCACCGCCGAGACACCGTTGAGTGACTTACAAGTGGATACCTTCACTTGGAGGGGGTATAAGTGGGTTACCACAATCGACAGCTTTAGCAAAGTGGCCATGGCGCACCCGGTGCAAGATCGGTCATCAGACGCGGTAATGCTGGCATTAAATACCTGGTTCCAGTTTTACGGAGTACCAGACCGGATCTCGTCGGATGGGGGCAGAGAATTTGACAATGCCAACATCCGAAAAGAAATGAAGACTCTCGATGTCTCTTGGCATCTTAATACCCCAGGGCACCCTAAGAGTAGAGGAGGGATAGAAAGATTGCACAGCACCCTGAGTGACCACCTGCGGGTATATCACGCGGAAAAGGGTCTGCCGGCGAATGAGGCAATGCCGAAGGCGGTGGCCGCTTACAATCATTCGATCCACACCGCGACGGGGTTCTCCCCGTTCGAGATCCTCTTTGGGCTGCGCGAAAGACGGAGAAATGGGGCAGAGACGGTAGCAGACAAGGGAATGGCGGAGAAAATGGCGAGTAATACTGTCGGTTTGAGGAAAATATGCGACAAAGTCCGAGAAAGGATAACGAGGGACAAAGCGAGACGAGTGGAACGGGAAAACCTCAAAGTCCGGGATCGAATGGGGGAACTTAAAATCGGGACTATCGTCTATAAAAAACTAGGGTCAAATAGGAGCAAAGAGCTGGTGCGATATGAGGGCCCATTTAAAGTGGTCGTGATTAGGGAACACAACGTCGTGACAATTGAGAGTATACGACCCCCTAAGAAGCGGCGAAATGTCCACATAGAACAGTTAAAGCTTCCACCAGGGGGGGAGGTTGTAGATCAGGAATGAGCTGGAGTGTCCTCGCAGCATACACGCAAGGAACATTGTAAATAGTTATAGTTATGTGATTTTTCCCACAGAAGTATTGTTTTTTTTTAAAAGTCAAAGTTTTCTTTTATGTTTTTTGTTTACAAGTGACAGTTGGTTTTTACGTTTTATAGGATTAGAGCTTAATGTGAGGGATTACAGGCTGTGTACGGGCGGGGCTGGCCTTTGCTCCTTTGTAACATTAGCGGAGCATTATTTGAATGGACTAAGACGTCCGAGTGTTGGACTTCAAAGTTTGCGAATGGGTGTTCGTAAACTGGTGGGGGGGAGTTAAGTCCAGGCGCCGCTAGTGCCCAGCCTTAATCCCCAAACATATGTTATCTGTATATGTTTACAGGTAATACCTATAGATAGAGGTATCTTGGTCTAAATAAAGCAGTCTTGTTATAACGTTCTACGTGTTCTTATTACCAACCTTTCTTAGCTTGTAATTCAATAAACATTAACTTATATTCTTCTTAATATATTCATATATATTAATATAAATAATAAAAAATAAACCCCGCAATTAATAGAGGGTTACGAAGTGAACGCTGACCGTTTCTATAGGTCGTTTACGTACTTCTTCTTTTTCAGAATATGATAAGATCAATAGATTTGTGAATATATTCCATAAAATAAAATCTAGGAGCTAGTGTTAAAAATCGCGCAAGTATACCTAATTCTGTAGTTCTCCTCGTTGTCTACCATCAACGGCAAATCTGACTCTTCCAAGCTATACTGACCAATTGAGCGAAATATCTGTGATCTTCCTTGTTCCAAAGCTTGACAGGTAAGCACGACATGCTATGCGGTATCTCTATCCCCGTATTGTGGGCAATTGGGGTCCGCAGCTCTTTTATGCTGATGACATTCAAGTCTATCTTTCATTTCTTCCCAGTCGGCTCATGTTCGTCTCCTCTGTTCATTCAGGCCCGAGCCTGGACATCTCTCTACAATCTTCAATGTAGAAATGGCGAATCTGTAGATGGCGAAGTGCGCTGTGACTCAACAAAGCTGTACTGGTCAATTGAGTGATCTTCCTTGTTCCAAGGATTGGCAGGTGAGCACCACAAATATGCCTAACCAGTCGATTGAGCACCCGTAATTTTTGTGAAGTTTATATACGTTAAATATTAATGCAAGTTTATTATAAAAAACGGACACCAATGAGCCTGTGTATTAAGTAAAAATGCATTATTTCTTTTCTTCGTAAGAGATCTTGGCCACATATCTGATGGTTAGATGTTAATCTGAACCCCATAAATTTGTCTCTAGTACCGATGCATAGATAAGATCAACTAAGCCGTAGGATCTGGCTGCCGGATAAGACTGGTGAATAAGATGTCATGTATGGTGGGGTATCCTTAACCGCTGGTATTATTGGACTCCTATCTGATCTGCTTCCAGGTCTGCGCTCTGTCGCGTTTTTATTTTTGAAGTAGTTAGTACCACGAGATACCATGCCCTAGTTTACATATTTATCCTGCTTGACGATGCAAAAATTTAAATAATATCGACCGTAACATTAGTAAAGGCAAGGGAAAATTGTATGCAGCTACCTTTTATTTTGCTTTTATATATTTTTTTACATTGCTATAGCCGACTGAAACTGTTGAAAATGTACTATACATCCATGGAGTAAATAATTATAGAAAAACATATTAAATTATAATATAATTATTATAACTAAATTTGTCCACGGCCATGGCATGGCATAGCTGGTTTGTATGTCTTCGGATCTTGCCTTGGGTGGTATTTTCATTCTGTGATAATATTTCCTATCCTTGTCACACTAAATTATAAATAGTTCGTTATAATTTTAGCCCATTTTAACCTCTAGCCTCTTTAAATTTACAGATATTTATATACAATTATAGATCCTCAGGCAAATCTATTTACAAATTATTTTTGTATTTCCTGTAGCATCGCTACATTATATACAGGTTTTGTTATTTTAGAAAAATTATATAATGGAATAAACAAGTATAATGATACACATTATACGTGACTGGACTGAACTGATTAATAAAGGTGGTGGGGCTCACCTTTTTGATCAAACTTAAAACTAACTTACATACTAATTCTTAACCTAATTTTTCCCCGGCATTCTGTGCTATCGATGCGGGAGGGGTGGTGGGTACATAGTGTTAAACACTGGGTTTGTGAGGCACCGCAACGACTCAAAAAACTTGATGTGTTTCCGGTGGATGAACTCACCCACCGACGGCACACTAAGAAACGGGTGCATGTTAATAATGAAATGCATAAAGTTCATTATATATTTTTTTTCTCAGCTCTTAAACTTTGGAAATGTAGGACAAGAGAAAAATAAAGAAAAATTTATTTGGGATGAAAGGGATCCTTTTACTAAGAGGACCTATTTGCAGGTTGGGTGAAGGGATTAAGGAGCGTGGGAGACCTCGGTAGAGGTTTAAATGTCACGGTGCAGTGGCGAGTGTCCACTGATGGGTGAAGTTCATTATTATTTTTTTTGGCCGTGGGCCAAGCACCGTGATGTCCACCATTTGGTCTGCTTTACCAAATCTTGAGAGTTGCCATCTTGCCGGTAACGGTGGGGGTGTCATGTCTCAGAACAGAGGGTTTTGGCTATGTTTCATCGAGTCAAAGAACTTGATGTGTCTTCTTTGGATGGCTTCGGTGATGGTGGGGACTTCGAACTATTCGTGGATGTCGGGAGCCTTCATATCACGAAAAGGGGTATGCCATAGTGCCGTGCGCAGGATTTTGTTCTGGAAGCTCTGGAGTCGACTTATTGTGCTAGTGTGTAGGAATCGGAAGAGTGGTGTCCCAAACAGTAGAGCTGGCCTCAGGACGCTCTTGTATATTAACAGTTTCGGCCGAAGGGATATAGCCGGGCTTGTGACGAGATGCTGGAGAGAGTAGTAAGTCCTACGTACTCTTTTTAACTTCTTCTGCAGGTGTGTGTAGAACGTCCTGTGTCTGCCTAGGTTGATGCCGAGGTAGCATATGCTGTTGGAAAGTTGGCATTCAGTCCCGTCTATGGTGAAGCTGGGTGGACGCTTCCGTTTTCCATGCTGGAAGGAGAAGACGATCCCTTGAGTTTTAGCCGGGTTCACCTGAATGTGGACAGCTCGTAGCCTGTCGGCGATTAACTGACGGCACCCTCTGCAGCCTTTAGTGCTTTCTCTGGGTTGAGGCTGGTGCTGTAGACCCCTATGTCGTCCGCATATGCCGCTACCTCACAATTGGAGTATGATGGTCCTACTATGTGCGCGGTGTAAACTTACTTTGGAACCTTTCAAGTACTGTTCACATTTAATGAGCCTGGGAAGAAGCTGTTCATATACCCATTATTATGTTGGAAAATGGTAGATGCTATCCGGAACAATAAAAAACATTGTTTAGGGTGGGGGTAGGCTTATTGGCCCATATGAATGAGTGATTGAAGTGGAACATGTTTGATCAATTGTGAATATTCAAGTAATATATTCGAATACTCCTCCGACTCTCACTCAACTTAATCCAAAGTTACACTGGCTAAAATTCAACTTCGCATGGAAGAATATGACCACATTAGGAACCCCTTGTATGAATGTTTTCCAATCTGTTTGATAATTGTGATGATCTCCTCTAAAGTAATATTTTGTCTTCTCGACGAAATTTATTTATATTTATCATTTCAACGTTGCTTGCAGTTTTAAACGACGATACTTGATCACCTCAACTTAAACAATCAGAATGAACATATTTCTATTAAATATGTACAATTGATATATATTTATATTAAAGCAGGGTTTGTTCATCGGAGAAACTGATCATTACTAAGCACCAGTTTACAAACAATTTAATTCTTATTTAAGTGCTATTTCCTATCACATTTTTAAATTATTATTATTAATTAAAGTTAATTTACTATTAATTGTTTTCTTTATTGCCATATTAGCTGTAATTTAAATATATTCTGATATTTGAAAACTCAAAAGCATTCAATACATTTTTATCCACAGAATTAAACCAGTAAATAAAGGTTTTTGGATTTTAAGAAACCAATGGAATTCAAATATATAATTGATGAAGGAAAGCGCTTTAAACTGCCTACATTTGTCATCCTCTAGCAGCAAACAGCGTTCAGTCCATGCAAACTTCACCATGCAGAGATACAAAACCTTAACAGCTGTTTCATATGCTGTATGGGCTGATCGCTGTATTGAAAGTGCTTGCCAATTAAATAAATGTATTTGAAGAGAACTTACTATTGCTGTTGTTTAAAACCTAAATCATGCGTTATCTTGCAATTTAATACCTCATTGTATACATTTTTTTTTCAAAGCTGCCGATAAACAAAAATAATGATGGAGAAATTTATTATTTAATTTTTCCTTTTGTGTTCACTCACTTGACTCTCCCTCCTCTTATTATTCATTCATACAGCTCTCATTACGAAGCGGTTTCTTCTGTCGGGGTCCCTTCTACTCCTCCTTGGTCGTGCTCTTTCAAGTGTACGAATTCTTCGCCCTCTCCAACCCTCAAAGGACTTCCCTCCTCTTGCGTCCTCCCTATCGTCGAAGACATCAATTAAATTTGTTCGGATCACTTGTTAGCCAGCGGCGGGACAACACACGAGACCAAACACATTCAATTACCGCTGCCACTTCTTTTTTCCCACATTTTTTTTTTTTTTTCCGAACTGCTCGTCAATCGCTATTTCCTTTCCGTCATCGCCAATCTCTTTGTGAGTCATGGTGAACGTGGACCGCTCACTGCGTCTTTTTAGATTTCCTTTTTTTCCGTTTTTCTTCCGTGGAATGCATAATGAAAATATTTTTTTCAATAGTAATTTTTGAACAAATTTTTTTTTTTATAAAATAGATAAGTTATATAATATTTATAAATATTACAAGTACAAAAACCACATTCACAGAAATTATACATCGGTTACGTTCAGGCCAAACAGACATTCATTGGAAAGAGACTGTTGACAAACTTTCTTGAAACGCTGAAAATATTTTCACAGGATTAGTCCAAAGAGACTGAAGCTGTACCAAAGCTAAAATCTTAAGAAATTAAAAAGAAACCTAACTATTAACAACAAATCACTAGTAAATTTCGATTTGCATCAGAGGTTAGAGATCATTCTTGTTGGGGGGAGGGGCAACTTTGGATACCAAAATGCAATTTTCCGTCCCCGTTTCGAAACTGATCCGGGTCGCTAGCAGAAGGCAATGAGAAGGTGAAAAGGCCGAGGGATTTTAATGTTATAGAGGGCCAAGCTGAAATTCGACACTTGAAAATAAATTATTGAAAGCAGAAACAATGCAAACCAAAATGGTTTACCCATTAAGCAAATAAACAAATGAAATTAATAACTTAAACCTAAATAATTAAGTTTAGCGAAATATTCAGTAAAGCTGGCATGAAAGAAAAAAAAAAAAAACCAACATTTGGCAAAGGTAAATGTAAATATATTTGCCTTTCATATTTCTTAATTAGCAAATCCTTATATTGAGAAAAGCAGTTTGAAATACAAGGATCAACTAGGCATGATACGGATAGCCTATAATAACTTACAGTTTTCTAACAAAAATAACTGATATGAATTTATAAATATAATAAATCTATTACAACAATAAATACATACACGCATCCAATACTTACATAAAACAACAAACACGTGTGTATGCGCGTCCACAAGCACACATGTATTTAATATATATGAAAATGGTAATAGATAAAAATAATTTTTAGATTAAATAATATGGTAGTGTAACCTTAAAATATTATGCTATAATTGGAATGATCCAAGAGACAAACACATTTCATGAGTTTTATAAATTAATCAATTAAATGTCATTCTTACATTAAGTGACACATGAAAAGAGATAACAGTTGAGTTAACCAACCTGAATGTTATGCTTTATTTAAAATCCTGTTTCTATTTCTATGTACTATAATTTTGCATTTTTCAGATTACTAAATAATTTCTAAATGTGTTCGTGAAAAGAATTTATATTATATACATAAAAACACATGCAGAAAATTAATAATGAATTCGCCTTATAACTGGGTTCAAATATTAAATATATATAAATAAATATGATAAACATAAATAAAAATACGCATTATTGACGAAAGCATCAATGGAGCAAGATCCTACAGATTAGTATTGTTAATAAATAAATAAAGCACAGTACTGATTGACGGCTTCATTGGGTACCCAAGCTGGCAGCTGGGACACACGCGGCGCTTGTGTTGCTAATAACCGATGGCATCGATGGCAGGCTATCGATTAGTGGTGGTTGAGCGAGTCCTCACTGCTACGACTTTCAAGACGAACTCATCCGATCACGACCGAGACGAATTGTGATATCGACAAAGCGAAATCGATAATGAGTGCGATCGATAGTTTGATAGTCCAAGTGTGAGGAATTCCCGTTCGATAGACTAAGTTGGACAGACGATCGTAGCCCTTCATGAGCCTTATTACAACGTGTACTTTGGCCGTTCACCATAAACACTGGACACTGGATTACTCACTAACACTATGATATGAAGGACAATTCACATCTAAATGGACTTAACAATGTAAACAAATGACATTTTTTCACTGGTTAAACACAACTTATCTTTCAATGAACTGAATTGAATATTTCTCTTTTCTGATAATTAAACTAAAATCTTTCTGCCATCAACAAATCATCCCCCAATGAAATAAGAAAACAAAAACTTTACGAGAGAATTTTGAATTGAATTACAATAGGTTAAAACATTTCTTTTTTTTTTTTTTTTTTAAAACAAAAAAAAAAAACAACTATTATTTTAATGTTAAAGGCCTTAGCAATTCTGTTTAGGAGACACATAAATGATGAAGGGGCACATGGGAACCTCAATCAATTATTTTCTACAAAAGAAAAAAATATGGAAGATTGACTGCTATTACAGACGATCTGAGAAATGTCGTTAGAAATATTGGAATTTTTAAGTACATTTTGGAACTAAATATTATCAATCGTGTATATATAGATAGTGAAAAAATATTAAAATAGTATTACAATTGTACAGTGACAGAAGCCAATAGATTGAAATTGTACCACATGTTTTCAGGCATTCATATCCCTGGGTATCTCACCTTTGCAAGATAAAACTGTCGGGTCGTCACGTGGGGGGGTCTAGTTACCCTAGTCCTTGTGAGTGAGAGTTAAATAGGCTATGACCTGGGCGATTGCTTGATAAAGGGTATTACTACTGTACTATCTGACTCCATACCTGATAGATATGTGCCCCGATAGTGCACTATCTTTAGGACAAAAGGAACAGGGTAGGCATTATAGGTAGTTTATGTGGTCTTGGAATGACCACGAATTCACACTCGGTATCTAAGGATAGACGAAAACCGTCCGGATCCCAAAGGCGAGTGTGAACCGGAGAGAGGTAGACTGGATCGCTGGGGGTGACGCTACTAGGTAAAGTTTGTAAAGCCCCAGAGACCGTCGTCCGGAAGGAAGAAATCACATCAAAGGAGGTGCTAGCTTTAGCGAGACAAATGCAAAGAATCCCACTAGGAAGGTGCGTGGTCTGACAATGCCGGACTAAAACATAGGCTAGGAAGTTTACAGGTTTTCATAAATGAGAATGCCAAATCTTGAAACATGAGTGCAGCTGCAAGTAGCAGTCCAGAGACGAGCCGTAGCTTGAATGAATTTTCGACTAAAACTAGGGGGTTTATATAGCCCAAAGCAGTCAATCGCATTGCAGGCTTCGATGTGGCTGGAATGTTCCTGAACAAGACCCAGCCCTTCCCGGGATAGGCTGGATACCTAGCAAGGGGCCCTTGGCTCCCTCTGAACTTGTCTGCAGCTACGTCATTTATTGTTTACCATATTTACACCGATATAACTTGCGGTATGGTAATATTATTTACAACATATTATATCTAATTTACAGTATATACAATAGAGTAGAGGGTGATTTATCTTATCTAGTTAGCGGTCGCTACAAAAGAAAAGGTCACGAAGCCACTGTCGTTTCAGTCTCCAAGGAGGATTATAGGGATGAGTGGTGCAGTGAAATGACTGTGCTAGGGGATTAGGGTGGTTGGATAGGTTAATATGGAATTTCATGAACTTGGAAGTACTCGCTTCGGCGGTACATATACTAAAATATAGGCAATGAACTTAAATGATGATGTACTGTCGTTGGGGTATATATTGTATGAATAAAATTTTAATGCACAAATATGTGTGATAAGTATTATAGTTCCGCCCACGTATGGATTATATAATTGTATGGTATGTTCTATTTATTGTTGCATTAAAGCTTTTCTATGGAAGTATGTTAGGAACCAATGTTGTATTAATGTCAACTCACTGCAAGTAATATATTTTGGGAGATATTTAAAAGTTAAATGGTGTAATCTAGGATGCATTTTTAAAGCAATATTCTTCTTAAAGATGAAACTTCTCTTAAAGGCGTTATTAATACAAATAGATGCCGTCGATGCACTAGCTTGTGTTTAATAAAAAGACCCTTAACAGTTTTAAAACCGCCCCTTACCCTTCTGAGACTGAAGAACTCTACCTTGAATAAGATAGAATCTCCCCGAAGAAAAGAAAAAGAAAGGACAAAAAGGATTATAGCAAGTGAAGAGGGCTGGTATATTTAATAAAAGAAGTGGCAGTATATACTTAATATAGAAGAGGGGGTAAATAAGGAGGTAACGCCAGGAAACAATAGGAATATTCCGGGGGCAGATATTGTACCCAGAAGGCCAGTAATGAAATTCTGCTAAAAGGGGAGGGTGTAGTCTTCGCTTAAATCCTTTTAAATCTTTCGTCCGACTTCTTCAATCCCTCCGTCATCTACTTTATTCACGTCCTTCGTTATTAAGGACGATACCTGAGGGCGCCTGGTTTCAATGGCCCGATTAGCACTTGTTAGTGTCTTCCCGATCCGCATCGTGGTCCCAACAGGGTTGTCTAATCGAACCACTGATATTAAGTACTCTTCCACCTATTTACTCTAGAAATTTTAATAATTTATATTAAATATTATATAAATATATTATATATAAGACACACTTATTATCTTCCACCTTCTTCATGTACCATTAATATACTTTATGAGTATATACTTCTGTACTCTCTACCCCTCGCTCCCTATCTTGCTCGTGGTATTATTGTTATATATAATTTTCTACTTGATCACTTCGTGTTGAATAACATGCATGACTTTTAATTATGCAACATATAAAATCCTTTGTCCTGTGGGGACACAACTATAGGGGAATATGCAGAAGCAAGATTATTTTAGCTCAAGAATAATCTTCATAATTTAATAGCTACGACAATAATATTTTCCTCAAAATGTCGATAATTTGTATTATTGTTGTTAGAAATATGTAATGCCATTAGTGATCAAAAACTTACGTTACATGGCATAAACCCCCAAGTTATAAATATGAGCAAAACACCCTTAGGACAGCGGAAATGCGTAGTTCCAAAAATGTCGGCGTTAGCTTAAAAATATCAGATTAAAGCGTTTTCTCCTCTTTAGCTTGGCTTCAACATAAACATTTAGCTTCAAAGTAAATATTAGGATAAATGTAGGCTCCAGCTATTTCCGCTTCCTCTTCCCGCTCCAGCGCGGGGGATGTTACTCAAAGTCAACAGGACAAGGGAAGATTAGGAGGATTAAAGTTTCAAACTTGTTACCGAGTTTGCGTCAACGTTATTATTTATTGACAAGGCACTGCCTTCGGATGATAAGAGTGCTGATATGTGCTGCTTGCTGCTGGCTAAACAAGTGAAAGGGATTGTCCCGAAGCAGTTGGTTCATACAACAGGAACAAGAATTATATCTAACGAACAATAATATTCAAATATTATTTCGTCTTTCTTCATGTATGTACAGATTTTCTAAAATTATAGATCTCGCTTTATAAATAAAAACAACTCACAATAGGTATCGCAGTAAATGCTTTATATTTCTTTAGTAAAAGGCGAAAGATTCCGTCCCCTATGAATAACAATAGTGCTCAGAATAAAGGTTTATGTAAATAAAAATACATATTACATTATAAAAAAAAAAAAAAAAAAAGAACAACTTAAAATAAATTGTGAACCGCTGTTAGAAATAACAATAGTCGGGTCAACCCAAGTGGGGAGGACGCCCGCCGCGGGCTAGGCTCTCTTCGACATTGTCCGGTGAGAGTCAAGAATTTGACCGGGTGGACCGGTGATCTTTGATCTCTAAGGGTAGGTGAAAACCGTCCGGATCCCAAAGGCGAGTGTGAACCGGAGAGAGGCACTGGGATCGATCACTGAGGGAGAAACTACTAGGTAAAGTTCGTAGGGCCCCAGGTGAACGTCGTCCGCAAGGAAGAAATCGCTTCCAAGGAGGTGCTAGCTTTAGCGAGACGAAGGCAGAGGATCCCATTAGGAGAGTGTGGGGTCTGACAACGCCGGACTAAAACATAGCGACGTTTGGAAAGAGAGGTGCAGAGGTAGTTGAATAAGAAAGTTAGCTTGCATGGTTCGGGTAGAGCCACATGTGCCAATGCAGAGAGTGAGAGAGCAGAGTTCTTCAGGTGCCGGGTTCCGAGAGTCTGGAACAAATTTTTTTTTTTTTTATTCCATAACCTCTCTTTATTAATAGTATACAATGAAAAAAATAAATAAATAAATAATTTTTGATTTACAAATTTCTCCTCGTTCAGCATACACAGATGCATTCGAAGGAGGGCATAGCATAGATATAATACGTTTCAGTTTGTTGTTAAAAAGTCAATAACACATACACTACACTCGGTGTTTCACATACACTTTCAGCTTACAACCGGGAAACTAAAAACTAAAACCTAAACCTAGAACCTGGAACAAAACCCCAAAGGGCCTTATATAGGCAGGTCGGAGGCTGGGCCTCACCCGCACCCTGAGTGGGTGGGCTTCAGCTGTTTCATGCACTAGTCTCCTTCTTAACTGACCCTTAAAGTTTTTATCATTACAACATGGAAAACATAGGTAGATATTTTCTGGGCCGAGAAGAGGGAACTTCTATTTATTCGTGGTGAAGAAGATAACATAACAGGATCATTCATCATTGAATAGAATTAGGGAGATCTTATATATAGCAACTGAAAATAACGGGAGAAATACTCGATCTCAGAAGGAGTTGTTAATTATGGGTAGTAAATGTTTGTGAACTGTTGGAGAGAAATGATTGAATCCAGTGAAAAGAGCTATTGATGAAAGTTAATGATTTTAACATAGAAAGGAATGACTGAATATATAAGGTGGAATAAGAATATATAAGATCTCTTGGTTCTAACTGACGTGTAGTAGAAAGGGTAAAACGGTTTGTTTGTTCCTTAGTACGTATTCAGAAGGCTGTAGGACTTGATACATAGAGTCGAATTAAGGCGGGGTGCTTCTTCTGTTAGGTACCGTAGTCTTAAGCACCCTTTTCGGTACTCAATGGTCCCCTAACAATGACTATTACTTTGCTTTATGTCAAGACGACCACTAGTCTGATAACTCTGCGATAGCGTAAAAATAATCTAGTCAACCTGAAATTGTTATGTATGGTTTGCAACATCTCGAAATATAATGACTAGTTTTTATTAAAATAAACTAATGATTCGCTTGAAAAAAAATAAACATTAAAAAATGTATCACCCCTCAAGCTATTTAATATTCAATTTTTATTTTTTTATCGAGTGGTTGAGGACACGTTAAAAAAAATGACTGCAAAAGAATTTAAAAGACATTGCAAAATATGTTTCCTAGTAACAAAAGGATAATTTTACAAATACATTGCTACAGGGATTTACTTTACATAACCCTAGTTGGGTATTGGCCCTTAGGCCAGCCGAAGCTGCAGAAGGAACACTACCAGTACAAGATAACAGCAGACCTGCATCCGTCTTGTAGAGAGCCCTGTGGACAGGCATGCTCCCTTTCACAGGCGGAGGGCTGCCCACTGACCCTTGTACGGGGGAGCTTCAACCAAGGGTTAATTTCATGAGGGATGTTCTGTTGGGGAGGAATTAATATCTTGAATGAAACACTGTTACATCATCGGGGGAATATAGACAGACAATATCATACATTGCAGAGGTTATTTGATCGCTTCATGATATGAAATGAAAGCTTTGGAATTTTTCATTAGCTCGAAGCTCCACAAATGTACTGTGATCGGCTTCCAATGCGTAAAGAAATAAATCCCTCACGATTCAAACTTATTTTTTCAACGGGTTTCTGATTTTCTTCCGTGTATGACCCACAAATAGTTTTTGGCATTCCAAGTCATGAATAGTGGGTTCATTTCATTTCACTCCACCCACTATCACTTTTTGGGTTGACTGATATTTTCATTATATCTCCAAGTATTTTTTCAAATTTTATATTTTTTATAATTATTATTGTTTTTCTGAGATTGGAAGAGGGCACAGTTGAAGCGATATGACATTGTGTAGGTTCGCTCAACTGAAACATGGATAATTCAGCAGTTCAATCCATGGCGCTATTTTTTCTTTGGCTAATAAACATAATGTTTTAATTTTTCACCTGACAAGACGCTCTGGCGTTTCGTTTCTAGGCCTGGGGCATGTCGGTAGGAATATTTTCCCTACACCTTTTGCCATGCTGAGTCTTGTAACCCTTAGAAGTTAACTGGTGTATTAATATTATTATTTTCCACTCATATCAAGGTTTTTAGCCCAAATAAAGACGACCATAATTTTTATTTTTAATAATTTTTTTTCGGTGGCTCTCGCGCTATTGGTTAGCTTCCGCTGGCTCTTATCCAGTGACGCGGCTGACGAAGAAGCGTGGGGGACTTCCTCCTGGAAGACTCCGCTTCCTCCTTCGCACGCGAGGGAGGTGACATCCATGTGGACTTGGTAGGTCTCTGGGCTGTTTGTTAATACTGTATGAATGAGCGAGTGAATGAAAATTGGAAATATGGTATGGATGAAAACATTTATCACAATTACTTATTGCCATCTGAATCCTAGTAAATAAATACCAATGCTATACTTGAAAAGGCGTGATTAATTGCACTTTGTCTACAAATATTTCAACAAACGTATAACTTTAAACTTTATCTTTATGTACAACTTTATTGGGTAGTATAACTATGCAATTTAATTTTGCCTCTCTCAATGTGCATTAGACAAGACGCCTGAAGCTGAGAAACTTTAATTAAGAGTCACTTCAAAGGATACACTTAGTATGCTCTGATGAACTTCACTTCTCTATTCCTTTACTTCATATTAATAATTCATAGGGAAATCAATTAAATATTCTTCGAAGAATCTATATTTTGTTTTTAACTTATCCCAGAAAGAGGACCATAGACTTCTTTGTTAAATGGCCACTATTTTTCCTATATGTTTTCATAAAACTAACAAAACAAAGTAAATTAAAATTCAATTTTTAACTTTATGGTCCGTTTATTTTCTATTCGTATGCCTCATTGAATAAAATACTACCTAATAATTATTAGGCATTTTTTATTTTACTAGACCTGCTAAACTTTAAGGATAGCGCAAATAATTCAAAAAAAACAGAGAAGAAATATTTTATGTAAAAAACAACGTACTGAATTGCTGATATGATGTGTATAATACAATATAAAAACAATTTATGTATTCCACCGTGTTTTCCTGGCCATCCTAAAGCTTCCAGGCTTACTGCTTACTTGACTGTCCTGAATCATAAATGAAGATGCATCAAAGGTTACCTCCCCCAAAGACTACCCGTCAATATCTATTGCCTCTAACCTCTCGAAAGACTAGTTCAATCTAAACTTTCCTCATTTCCAGCAGCACGTTTAAATCACCCAAGACCTATAATCCACCATTGACCAAATCTATCCTTTCCTCTTAGACTTTACCAAGGCATTCGACAGGCTTGATCACTTCATCCTTCTATCGATGTGTTTCTCTTGAGGGCCGCCAGTTGGTTTAAATCATTCTTTCTAATCTCTCCCAGTAATCATCCCTGACCAACCTCCATCCCAACCTATTTCATTGCCTGTAGCTCAGTGTTCGTCTATTACGCCATCAATAACCTATGACATCTACACATCACTTCTCATTCCACCTATATCCTGATGACACCCTAATTTACCTACCCTTTCCTCCTAATCTGCTCCAATCAACCTCCCTATCCATTCAGGAAGACCTGGGCCGTATTCATGCTTGGACCTCTCCATAATCTTCGATTGAAGAAATCCATGGCGATCATCATTGGTTCACGTCTCCTCCTCGAAACCCTAATCGATATTTCCACTTTTAACATTAATGGTCCACCTATTTAAATTTCTACATCAGTCGAAAATCTAGGTTTGGCCATTGACTGTATATAATCCTGATCTTTTTTTTTTTTTTTCGCCCTACCTGAGGCTGAGCCTCAAACGGGCTTGCCCCACAAGCCCGTGAAGCGGGCTCGTGGGGTTCGTAGCCTGTGGTGCGCGTATTCCGGTGCAATGGGATTGTTGCACCGGTCAGCGCACCTTCGGTTATTCTGTTTTGTTTCTTTTATTCTCAAAAAAATAATATATAAAAAAAAGAAAACTAAAGTAAAGAGAAAAGAAACAAAAGAAAGCCTTCTATATAACCCTGATCTGGAAAGAATACCCCACCGATCCATTTACAGCCTTAAACTGCTCAATCGATCACAATATCTTCTCCCATTGCATACGCACAAACCCCCGATTTCCTATCTGGTCTTCGCCCATTTTGATTACAATTACATTTCTGTTGGTCAATAAATCAAAAAACCATTTTTATACTGAAGGTGAGCCCCATCACCTAGATTTGTTTTCAAGTTATTATATTTTTAACCACAATCTGTATTGTTGAGTAACACGAAATCCTTCAAATGCATCTGCGCATAGCAGAATGAGGAGGAATTTGCAAAGTATCTTATTAATATTTTCATTGTGTAACTTCAAGGGGTTTAGAAAAAAAAAAAAAAAAAAAAAAAAAATCAAAAAAGAAACTTTATTTGATATAAAACACAAATGTTCAATAATATATGGGTTACAAGCTGAGAGCTCAATAGCGAATGAGACTCATGAGGAAGCTACACTCTGTATTATGCCTAAGGGGTATTTATCTGTGTAGGAAAGCGGTAACAGTAGGGATAAGGGTGCATATAGAAAAGGTCGTGGGAGAAAATTATTTAGAATAGAGGTCTGGGAAGGGATGATAACTTACTTATAGGATAAGATAAGATAATTATAATAGGCCTGATTATTATAAGTTATGAGACACAGTCCTGAGGATGTTACTGATACACATACCATTTGTTAATGATAAGATTATATATATATATATATATATGTGACAAAACTTACGGTTGCGTGGTCATCTGGAGGCTCGGTCAAAACATTAACACTCGGGATTATCAGAAGCTGTCGTATTTCGTGACTCTACTTGAGATGGCTAAACCCTTCCGCCCGTTGCCTATACTTCCTTGGAACCCTCCTCTTCAATACTATCATGTCTGGAAAGCCTTCTTCCTTCCACGACCTCCTGTAATTTAAATCTGCGATTAAATCCCGCAATACTAAATCCTACTCTTCCGACTTGTAATTCCCTTTTCACTAATCAGCTTCCTTTGACCGTTCTTTACTTATCCGTGCCACAAACCTTTTGAACTATATTCCCATCGATATTCGTCGTTCATCAACTCTCCTAATCTTCAAAACGAGACTGTACCATTTCCTTATTTCATAATATTTATAACAGTTCATCGATATTGTTTATTATCCTTCATCCCAGCATATTTTCATGCTCTTTGCCCCTATATTTTTTCCTTTCTATTTTTTTTTCATCTCTGTTCATAGTTGTTTAAATTTGTTGCTAATGGCTCTTTGTAGCAATCTCCTATGTACGTAGACAATATTATACATTTGCACATAGTATTATTTATAAGCTTATCAAGTATGTTTAATGTTATGCATTTTTTTTTGTCAAGCTAGACATTCCTAGTTTTTATTTTTTGTTTATTTCATTTCATTTCGTTATATCGTATGAAGTGGTACCAGCATGGATACCTGAAAGATGGGTAATAACATTGGTTTATGATGGGCTGTATCTAAAATATTAATTTTCTTTTTTATTAGAAAGAAAACCATTTCAATTTTTTATACGGTTGTACAAGAATGGTTATACCCCCCTAATGACAAAGGTTTCAAAACCAAAGAATCCAAACTGACGAGGGGAGGGGGAGCACAACATTAAATCCTGAATAGCTACTGAGCGTATAGGTTATTGGTATTTAAAACCAGCGGTACCTAATAGATAAAGATTTTTTTTTTGAGTTTAATTTATTTCCCATAAATCCCGTTGCTCTTAAACAAATCTACGTACATACAGAGTTACTGACTAAACCATTACAACTTCAGATAAATTGAATCATTTTTGCACTCCCTAGAAAGATATGTTTGAAAGTAGAGCCTCTCCCTTAGTAGAGTGTAGAGAAACTGGTAGAGAAAGACAAATTTAAAGTTAATTTTGGCATTTAAACCAAAGTTGTTCACATCTTTATTGTTTAAAGCACAGTGCCTCCTCAAATTGCTTCGGTGGATGAAGCTCTTCAAAGCTCCTATCGAGTTACATTGAGGCTTCAGTTGACACTGAAGCAGAAGTTCTAATTGTGACGAAAACGAATATTTAAATGACGTTCATAAGTTATATGAGTTATGTACATTTACATAACGCGGATGCGTGCAATAGGTACATTGAGTATGTATGGAAGTGTATATAACGAAGAGCAGGAGGAGGGAAGAGGTTTAACAAGAACTGAGCTTCCTCAAGTGGGGCCGTTCTAATGAGCAAACTTGCCTTGCCCGGGGCTGTACGCACTTTTTGGACAACAACGCCTATTAAAAGTTCCCCTCCCTTTGGCTGTATCTCAGAGCCCGAGTGTACACTCATCCCAGTCTTCGGCAGGGATTAAGGATAATCCCTAACTGCTACGTGGCTTCTTTCGTCCCACTGAAGGACATTTAGGAAACCTGGTCAGGACCCTAAGAACATTTTCAAATTTTCTTTATTTTCTCCCAGGAACTTTTGAAAACCAATTAACACGACAAATGAAACTACCTACTATTATAAATATTAGGAATTTTAATTAAAGGGGGATTGTTTTCCGGTTTTCTTATGCTTTCAAAGAAATGTGGGTCTGGTTGGCGTTAACCCTTACACCCTTCAAAGAGTTCCATAGCGCTACTTACCAACTACGGCAGGTAACGTCTACGAGGTGTTGCGTCAAAGCTATATAGATGAATTTAAAAGCGACTAAGGTTTCAAGTTCAAGGTTCAATAATCGAAATGCAATAGATGCAGAAAATAATCCGATTTTAATAGCAGGTTTTAAATTTGATAAACCAAAAGAGGAAATCATCATTGTATTAAGTAAAAATAAAAAACTAGAACTAAGCATGAAACTCGCTATAAAAAAATATATCTTTCTATAGTTTTATAATGCTTGCTTTATATATAATGTTTATAATCTTGCTAAGAACAAGTAGAAGGAGCTTGAGCAAAACTGGATACCTGCCTCGTGACCTCATGGAAGTCACTGATGGTTCCTGTTATTTTTAAGTAAGCAACCGCATCCCTCCAAGACCTCCCTCCCTACTTCCCAGAATATTATCCTTTTCTCATACATATATGTCTCTTTAGCTTTATTCCGAGACCCCACTTGTGCCTAGACATTCTACACAGTATGTAGTAATGTAACTCTTAATATTTGTATATACCAGTGTTTTGCTTGTACTTCATAATAAAGCTTTCCTTTCTTTTCTTTTAAAAGACTCTCAATCAATATATATATAATTAAGAGACAGCAGATAATCCCGATAGCATTAACGAATGTCAATACTACTCACTATATATAGGCTGAGCCTAAGGCTCTCACTCTCAATTTCTCGGGATGTAGAAGTTGTTGTTAAGATTGTTACTCCGTTAGAACCTAGTTATCAGTGTATAAGACTCTTTCATAGACAAAATAGTCCTACCTGTAACTTGTTATATCTTTCAAATAAAGATCTTTTTTTAAAAATGTCTTCCGCGTTGAAGATTATTTAATTATATATAGTTAAATGCTGACACAGTTCGCTATCAGCTCACTGTCGCATTGCTGATCACTGTCCTTTGCTATCCTATATATGAGCCTCCTCGCTTAGAGATAAGCAATCCCCCTCTGTGATTCATTGAGTACGTTCATTTAGTAGCTTAGCCATTTAATATTTTATTTCAAACTTTGTGTAGTGTAAATTAAATAAAGTTATTTTTAAAAAGATCTACAGCTTTGTAACTGCTCTAATTATATATATATGTATGTTGACCTGTAAATTCATTATAGCTATTAGATTTTTGTTTAGTTGACATATGAAACACGTGTAGATATAAATTTATTTTATTCTTGTTAACTTATTGTCATAGTCCCATTATATAAATGGTTCGTATTCCTTAGCATTTGTCATTTATGCCTTGAAAAAGACGAATAAGGTTTACATTAATCACTCTAAATTATTATCTTTTCCAGATTTATTTTTATTATTTATTTATTCTTGCATAAACTAAAAACTACTGTTAGTAGTCCAACACCTTCATTGAGAATCGTGAATAAAGAAAACATAAAATTGTACTGTTAGGTTATTATAATAATAATATGAAATAATATTCAATGTATATGTAATGCACTAAGCAATAACTTAGATCATTCCATCAGCGCAATTATGATCAAGGCCACAGCCCCTTCTAAAATACCTTTGTTGTCGTAAAAGACATAGAACTTAGTTCACTAAATAGTCGAATTGTTTTCACAGAGTTCTAACTTTAGGGATGGAGGAGTTATGTGATGTTGCAACATGAGCAATAACCATGAGCCAGTCACTGATGGTACAAATACCCCTTCCGGCCTCCCCTCACTCCATCCACTCTTTAAATAGCTCTTGTCTATAACAAGATCGCTGTTTGTTAGTATTATATTTTTACCTTAATGTATTTTTTATTTAAAATAGATCATCATCTCTAATTAATGTTCATTGGCGAGTCAGCTACAAATTGTTCATATATACATGTAAAGAAACTATACTTCCTTTAATTTGAATTTGCCGCGCTGCTTCTACTGATCACCACTAGATGGAGCTATCAGCAATATTCTAAAAAGTGAGGTGATAGAGAAAGGTTACATTAAGTAACTAAAGCTGTAATTAGAGTGTGAATAGAGAAGTGATAATTATAAACTGTAATTGTCGTTTCTTTGTTTATAGGTGAGATTGTGTAAATAGTGCCAATAATTGTTATAATATAAAATATGGCGAGTAAAATTGCTTACTTTGTTCACAGAGAAACCAATTTCAGTTTATTCACCCCACCTTACATATATATGCATTAGACAAATTATAAGGAGGTTTTCGGCATAGTCTGGTGAGATGCAGATATATGTATACAGAGAGAGTACCCAGCGATCAGAAGTCCCCCACTACGTCAGACGGGGAGAGAAGAATCGTCACTAATGGAAAAGCGCTGTCCCAGCTTGCAATCCTGCTGCTTTCCCCTTCTCTGTCCTCTTGCTTTATAACTGCCGATCTTAGGGTTTATCCGACTGGATAAAAATACATCAAAACGTACATCATGTCGAATAACTGCAATATAAATCGTTCAATTGCTGAGGGGAGTCTGCAAATAAATCGTTCAATTGCTGAGGGGAGTCTGCAAATAAATCGTTCAATTGCTGAGGGGAGTCTGCAAATAAATCGTTCAATTGCTGAGGGGAGTCTGCAAATAAATCGTTCAATTGCTGAGGGGAGTCTGCAAATAAATCGTTCAATTGCTGAGGGGAGTCTGCAAATAAATCGTTCAATTGCTGAGGGGAGTCTGCAAATAAATCGTTCAATTGCTGAGGGGAGTCTGCAAATAAATCGTTCAATTGCTGAGGGGAGTCTGCAAATAAATCGTTCAATTGCTGAGGGGAGTCTGCAAATAAATCGTTCAATTGCTGAGGGGAGTCTGCAAATAAATCGTTCAATTGCTGAGGGGAGTCTGCAAATAAATCGTTCGAAGATGTTAAAGAATCTAAGAAAAGAGATTGTAAGACACTCTTAGAAATGATAATTAAGAGTTTTTCTTTGATGTAAAGAAATTATAAATATAGAAAGTAAAGAGTCTTGGCAAGTATAATGTGACGTATTTATAGCAGGTCACGATGGCACTGCCGTCTTAGTCTCCAAGGAGGATTGTAGGAATGACTGGCGGAGTGTAATGACAATGTTCAATGTTCTCATTTATACCATATTCACAGTTATTCAATCATTCGCTCATTCATAGAGTATTTACAAACAGCCCAGAGACCTCCCAAATCCAAATGTTTGTGACCTTCCTCGCATGCGAAAGAGGTAGCGGAGTGTTGGAAAGCCCCCCTCGCTCCTCCATCAGCGAGTCACCGGATACGAGCCAGTGGAGGCTGACCAAGAGCCCCAGACTCTCAGGACATAATTGGAGAAACTGGCCGTTGCCAGGACTCCCACTGTCACGTATTTATAGCAGGTCACGAGGCCGCAGCCGTTTTAGTCTCCGAGGAGGATTGCAGGGATGAGTGGTGGAGTGCAATGACTGTGCTAGGGGATTAGAGTGGTTGGATAGGTTACTATGGAATTTTATGAACTTGGAAGGGATGAGTCCAAGAATGTAGGGTATATTAAGATCATTATGAAGGGTTTTGTTTCTGACGTAATAAAGGGCATTTGCTATTGGTCTCAGAACTTTTGATTGAAGGTGTTAAACACTCTTCCAACGCTTTTTTATATGATTTTGCAACTATGTCTTATGGGTTAAGAAAACGCCATTCTCTCATTCTAATATTGACTGGAATTGTATTTCTGTGACAATTTAGTGTTTTTAATCACATTAAATATGTTAGATTAAACTGTCTTTTTAGGCCTTACTTTGTGGTTTAACCGTACAGTTTTCTTTTCAAGATTTTATTCCTACATTGAGTAGCTTTTACACTTGCCATCAAATTAAACATTCCAGTGTATAATAATAATGCAGCCAGTAACAACTGAACTGCGGGGCAGGGCCAAGGACGCCGCTGCCTTCAGCTGATAGGACCAGACCGCACTAATTAAAAGCTGACCGCCCGTGACAGGGGACCCGCCACCACAAACAGACCTAGGATTAATTGGATAATTCAGAATTAGTTAGTGTGGCCTCATGGAATAATTGCCTTTCATCTTCCTTACATTTACCTCTGTCTCGCTGGCTGGCGAGGGGTCCCTCTCGCTGTCTCTGGTAGCATTCTCTCGTAGCTATAAGCTGTAAGCTTGGAGTGCTTTGAGGAAATGGCTTTTGAGTTAGAATATAACAGAAAATTAATTCCTGGCCAACATTTATATAAATGCTTCAAATAAAAATTAAAATAACGTTCGACTGAATCAGTTTAAAGAAATAGTCCTTTAACTAAAAACAAATGCATTTTACCACCGTTTAAAGTGGTTCATGGGAGCTGCACTAAATTTAGGTTAACATTTTTTTTATAATTGATAGGTTTGAACTTTTGGTATGTAGTGAAATTCAGAATGAATCTTCTCGGATTATTTATTCTAGAATTTTAGACGCAATAGAGATACTCTTTGGCCTAGTTGTGTAAACATCTCATAGGTTGACACGGGCTTTGTTCTATAGCTCCCACAAAACAAGGATCATCGATTAGGGGGGGGGGTTGTTGCAGATTTTTTTTTTTTTCCAATGAACCAGTTATTTTCAAAAATTAATATCCTTACGGTGCCATTGTACCAGCTAATCCCGGCATGCTTACATACAACCCTTGCTTACAATATTGAGCATACTCTTTATCATCGAAAACTAAAGAGTGACCTGACTAAGGATTTTCATGGCTAAAATTGAAGTGTTTGAACCAAATCACTGCCGCATTTAGACGCTTCCAATTTCTTCGTCCCCAATTCTTTTTCCAGTTGTCAATCGGACATTTTCCTTAATGTATATACTAGCGAATGAATCACATAAGGGTTTAATATGTTATTTTAAAGCCAACAATGTTTTATTGCACAAGGATTATTGTAACAACTTATTATTTTATTTTTTATCTAAAAGTAGTTATTTTGCTGTAACGGTGATTCTTTGGTGGTTTTAGGTTCAATTTTTTTGTAAACTTACATTAAGAATTTTGGATAATTGGCTTTAGCCAATAAAGCTTAACAGAATATAGACGTAAACATCATGACATAACTGGCACGATATTAAGATCATCCTAGGGTGACAAGCCTAAGAAAGTAATTCTGTTCTCAACAGTTGTTATGTTACTGTTGAGGAACGACAGGGCACCCCTGACAAAAATCTGCATTTAGTGAGGAAGGGGGGAGCATAAGGCAGCTATTCAGACCCATTGACTAACCTAACCAGCAAGGGGGGGGGGTCACCGCGCGCTACCTAACTGAAAGAGTTCTGTTCTGAAAATTCCATATGAACAAACAAGCTTTCAGGCTCATCTGTCAACGTCCTCTTATGAAGTTACAGACGGAAGCCACTCTTGCTATCAGAGAAACACAGCAACTGCTATGATCTTGCTGGACTGCTCTGACAGGTTTTCGACTCAGTGTCCCACGGGATGCTGTGCCGACAGCTTTGCGACTGGGAATGCCCAGAGTAGCTATACACTATGTTGCCTTCCTTCCTGAAGGACAGAACGGTGAAGTTACGGGTGAAAGACTGCCTCTCAAACTCACCCCCTCTAACCTGTGGAGTTCCTCAAGGAGTGGTTTGGTCTCCGGTCCTTTTTAACATGTACACGTCTGAAATTGTTGGGACAAACCACAAGAAAGCTGCGGTAATCGCTTTCTCCGACGGAATTGGGGTTTACAGCAGCAGCATGAGTGCACAAAGAGCTGTTACACTGGCCGAGTCAGTTTGTAACGTAATCAGTGACAGACTGGATAGGTTAAACATCAGTGTGAACGCCGGGAAGACTGACTGCGTAATCTTCCATCCTCCAAAAGGGGAAAAAGCCTGCCAAAATTCTATAGTATAGGAGGGAAAGAGAACTCAACTTTTATCAATGTACTATCCGCGTATAAAAATGGATAGGCATCTCCATTTCTCTACCCATTTTAGGAACAAGAGATTTTAGGACGTGTCCTCCAGCCAGCTCTGGCTATATATATCACTCACTTAACTGATGATACAGCTTAATGTCTTCAACAATTTCAGAACAAAATCATGTGAATTTTCAGGAATATCTTTCTCGAGGTGCTAAAGAACGCCGACCTGGGCGCATGGCTTGGTTTCCCGACGGAGGGTGAGTTCATTCATCAGGGAAACGTAAATCCTGTGTTTAACACCCTTATTCGCGAATCCAATATGTCCAGAAATCCAAGGTTAAGTTAGTTAGTTATATTTAGCTTAGTATTAGGACCACTCATTCATAAACTGAGCCGTATCACTTTTTATGTTGTCTAGTCTTGTATTCTGAACATCAGCCTACCTTAGCTCAATTATTTGATCCTATTGTGGAATCTCCACTGATGTCAAAAACTCAATAAATAAAGGGATTTGAAAAATAATAACAAGAAGTTCAAGGACAGCCTTAATCTGCCTTGATCGACCCGGTCACTATGTGTGAGTAACGCAGATGGCGATTGCAAAGAAGTGACAAGACACAAATGACAGTGGTGGCAAAAAGTCGAAACAGCCATCCTTTAAGAGACTCCCCCCCCTCATTGTACACATCAAATCGCTATCTACAATGAGAATAATTGAAAATAGTCGAGCCTGTTAACTTCACTAACACCATTGTTTGCCATAAGGCTTGATCCACTCATTTTTGTTAGCTATTCGTTTAATTAGAATATTTTGTCATACTTCTTAGAAAGCTTAACAGAACTCAAAGATTATTATTATTATACTGAAGTTACTACATAACTAAATTGTAAATGTAAAATTTTATTTAAAAATTTGATTTTATTTTCTATTTAGTTGGCTATGGTATGAATGATAGTATATCTTAATTACTTATTGCCTAGCAAGGCAGATTGTAATTTTAGCACAATTAAGGAATTATAGAATATTTAGTTGGTTAAAAAACTATGCGATGAATTGTTGATGAAATCATCAGATTCCCAGTGGCAGAAAGACCTTCAGATAGGCAGACCACACAGATCCGAAACACTCGCTCCGGGTGAAAGAATGAGCTCTTGGGGCCGTAGCAATCAGCTAATGGGCCGGTCAGGTCCCAATCAGCGCAGTTAGTCATAATCGGCCCTCTCGCTGATTGTCACCGCACAAATAAGGCCTCGTTTGTCACCCCGATGACGGACGGGCGCCCTTCGGATTGGAAAACTGCTGCACTCCGAAGGGTGGTTTCACGGCCCGTAAACCCGCCCTAAGGGATAAAGGGTCTGCCCAGTGACGGCTATTCCTCTCCTTTTAGCCCCGCCTTCCGCTCCAGCGGCTGCATTACCGATCAGATTGGATATATGTACTCTTTATGACTCGGAAGAGAGGATGGCTCAATTTTCGGGAGTGAGCCTCGTTTGTCCGCTTGAAGGACGATCTGAGCAACAGTAACTGTCGCATTCAAATGACCGTGCCATTCTTTATACTGCAATAAGATGAGGGAGGGGGAGTTTTGACTGAATTGGTTAAGGCTGAGTCACGTTCTTATGAATTGTGACAGTTATATTCATCTAGAGCTAATGCACGATTTGATATGTCCTGGTAAAGGCAATTTGTTCTATCGTTCTATCTTCATGCTTGATGATTATCGGAGTGATTGCCTTCTTACAAACACTTGTAAACTTTATATAGATTGGCCTGGAGCCTTGAATACAGTATAATATTATTGTGGCGTCAAAATAGTGACCAATAGTTTTTTTTATCACTAGTTTAAAAATAGAAATGACTGAAGAAACATTATTGAGGGAGGTTGTTGAATACTCATATCATAATTATGAAAATACCATTGCGTTATTTTATTTGTTAAACCATCTCGGACTCTGAAAATTGTTAAAAACCCTTTACTAATAACACAGAGGTGTTTCTGCTCGATAACATTGTTGGCTTATTACTTGTCTATGGCCGATGCCTGTCAATGTAAGATGGCAACGCACTAGGTCTGGGAAAGCATACAAACGGCTTCGCCAACCAACAAGCCCCTGACGGGCACCCACCACTGCTATCCAACTGAATGAGCTTGCACTACATGCCTACAGAGACTCTAGGCTCAGCCTTCATTGGACTCTCACCACTGCACCGTGACATTTACACCTCTACCAAGGTCTCCCACACTCCTTAATTCCTTCACCCAACCTTGAAATAGGTCCTCCTAGTAAAAGGATCCGTTCACTCCAAAAAAATTTTACTCTATTTTCCCTTATCCTACATTTTCAAAGTTTGAGAGCTGAGGAAAAAAAACGTTAGGGAATAAGATCCTTCTTTTAATCATGCATTGATTTAGGATTTTTGGCGTGTTCAGTCATAAAGTCACAGTTAAATAAATTAACCGCTCTCTAATATTTAAGATGTATAACTATAGATATTGACTCCTTCAGTCAGTTCTTTTTTAGGTTTGGTAAGAATTTTTATAATGCATGCATATATTATATACAACATCATAATTTCATTAACACCATTCCTTATAAATATATCTGATAAGTAAATGATATTAAAATAAATTTAACTTACAAATGTTTAGTAATTCCGATTAAATAATCGCCCAGCTAAAAAAAACAAAAAAAAACAACGGGAATTCGGGACCTCCTCATCTCTGGTCGTCTAGATATTCCAGTACGTACACTTGTCCTTTCTCGTAGGCTTGAAAAAGAACACAGAGAGGGTAGCCTGTCAGGATCAGAGACCATTAGTTTGAATTTCCCATATAGGGTTTTTTCCTTGGCTAACAATATTAAAATTGATGGGTTTAATTCCACAAGTAATATTGAAAATTTAGGACTAAAACAGCAGTGGCCTCGTGACCTGCTATAAATGCGTGACAGTGGGAGTCCTGGCTATGGCCAGTTTCTCCAATCATATCCTGAGTATATATGGCTATCGTGCTCTTCGTCAGTCTTCACTGGCTCGTAACCGTTGACGCGGCTGACTGAGGAGCGTGGGTGGGGGACTTCTTAAGACTCCGCTACATCTTTCGCACGCGAGGGAGGTGACAACTATGTGGATTAGGGAGGCCTCTGGTCTGTTTGTAAATATTGTATGAATGAGCGAGTGAATGTGAATTGTAACTATGGCGTGAATGAAAACATTTATCTCAATTACTTATAGTCTAATAAGGATTGTAATTAGCACAATAATGAAGTTATATATATAGAAATGTTTAAAATTTTGAATATAAATGTTATTTATCAGTCGCATTTTTCAGAGTAGTCATCTATATTTTTTCAAGCCTGCTTTCTAGTCCCGCCACTAAATTATATTACAATATAATTAACCCATTTAATTACAACTAGCATCATAGTTGACTATAGTAGAACATAGGTACGAAGCTAAGTATCGACCCGAGGTTCGCACCCTTCCCGGCCAATTACCATATGCAGCCTACAAGGAAGAGCCCATAAATTAGCAAGAAGGAGACTGCAGGTAGCCCTAAGAAAGGGTTAGCGTGCAGGAGCTGATGTTTTGCATCTGGATGAAAAAACAAACCGATATATCTCATGCTTCTTCTGGCCCCTAGCGCTAAGAACTATAATTTATCTTCGGTTAAATTAAATCCAGCACAGCGGCTTATCTCTTGAGTGAGCCGATTAATTCCTTTCTGATCCTTCCGATCGCTCTTATCTCCTCCTTTAGCCAGCGTAGGACCGTACTTCTTGACGTCTGTCGGCCGAACCTAGAAAGGAAACAACAATTCCATTTGTACGTAATGAATGCAACATGATTAAAATAGAATATGCTCAAAATTAAAACAATATCAAACTAAGAGTCCCGTTTATTTTATGCATTAAAATGGCTTAGATTTAAAGGATAAACCCCTCAGCTCTAAAACTTTATTTGTATAAGATACAAATGTAGGATAAGATGTAGGATAAGAGACAAATAAAGTAAAATTTATTTGGGGTGAACGGATCCTTTTACTAGGAGGACTTATGTTGTGGCCACCTCTTAAATACGAATAATAAGCTCCCCTCTTCTCGGCCCAGAAAATATATATATTTTTGTAATAAAGCTTATATCGTCAGGCGGAGAGGGAAGAGAAGCTAGTGGGGGAAACAGCAGCAGGTGGGAAGCCATCCTCACCACGGCTGGCATCCGAGCGTCTTAATGCGAAAGATAGAACTTACTGAACCGGCACCCAGAACACTTCTCTCTCTCTCTATGCACTGGCGCTTGCTGCTCTACTAAAAACCATTGCCTTTTTATTCATCTACCTCTGCATCTCTCTCTCCTAACCTCGCTATGTTTTAGTCCGGCGTTGTCAGGCCCGACACCTTCCTAGTGGGAATCTCTGCCTTCGTCTCACTAAAACTAGCACCTCCTTGGGAGATACCTCTTCCTCGTGGACGACGGTTGCCGTGGCCTCACAAACTTAATCTAGTAGCGTATCCCACAGTCTGCTTCTCTCCGGTTCACACTCGCCTTTGGGATCCGGACGGTTTTCGCCTACCTTTAGATACCGAGTGTGAATTCGTGTTCATTCTAAGACCACATAAACTACCTATAAACCTACCCTGTTCCTCTTCTCCTGGACATAATGCACTGTCGGGGCACACCTTCTAAGATCTTATGGAGTTAGATCAAAACGAATTAGGGTGGGCACCCTTATCTCTTTCTTGGCGCTCAGACGGTGGCTAGAGGTTGTAGCGACTCTAACCCGCGGCGGGCGGCTCCTCCCCACTTTGGGGATATTCGACAATCTTGACCCGACAACCTATTTGAAGGTTGGGTGAAGGAATTAAGGAGCGTGGGAGACCTTGGTAGAGGTGTAAATGTCAGCCCACTGACGGGTGAGCCTAGAGTCTGTCTAGCCACGTAGTGCAGGCTCATTCAGTTGGATAGCAGTGGTCGGTGCTCGTTAGAGGCTTGTTGGTTGGCCAAGGGCCGTGATGTCCATCATTTTGTCTGCTTTAATAGACCAGTGAGTAGCCATCTTGCATGTTAACGGTGGGTAAGTTAGCGGTGGGGGTTGCAGGTCACGGAATAGGGGGTTTTGGAAGTGTTTCATCGAGTCAAAGAACTTGATGTGTCTTCTTTGGATGGCTTTGATGATGGTGGGGACCTTGAACTTTTCGTGGATGTTGGGAGCCTTCATTTCACAGAAAGGGGACTGTGAACAACATGAAGACTGGATTTAAAATATTCTATTTAATAGGATGATTTGCAAATTGGCACCAATGATGTAAAATATTAGATACAAATACTATTAGACTCGGCATAATTATTTTTTTTATCTTGATATCGGCTATAAATTTTTTACATCAAATGTAAATTAAATATATTTTTTAAATATGCCACAAGGAATAATTTAAGTAGAAATCAAAAAGCAATGTCCGGAGGTGTATCATATCCCCTCGTGTTTATAAATTATGGAAATCAGTATAGACTACTTATATGAATCTATTTACAAGAGGTCATTTAATATGGGTCCTGTAGCTTGCCTACATTTTATACAATTTGTAATAATTTTACATAGCGATTTGTGATTGTAACAAAAGTATAATGTACATTATACATTCATTGCCTAAACCTGCTTGAAAGTGATGGGACTCATCTTCCTAGACTTAAAACTAATTTACAAAATCTTGGCCTAAAATTCCAGAAAGTTGAATTGAAAAATTTAAATATATTTTATTGTAAACATATATAATGAAACAAACTTAGATTGAGTAGTAATTAGTGATTTTCAGTAAAAAACGAACAAAAATTTGATTGGAAAGATTGTTGACTCGACAAACTACTATACTATGCTTAGGAAGAAAATTTTATTGCAACCTTAAGATCAAAAGTTTGTTTGTGCGCAAAACTATTCATGGAAGATTCAATTTAATATTGGACAACTTCTCATTTTTACCTTCGGAAATTATCACACTGCAAGATAAGGGATTGCCCCTAGTGGGGACTACTAACGTAAGATAGAATATGTTCAATTTTCGTCTGTGAATATAATAGAAACTATTATGAACTATTGCGCATATGTCTCCAGACTGTTTTATTGTAAACATTATTGTTACAATTCTGAAAAGAGCCAACAAAAATCCCATCTCTTTGGGCCAGGACGGTCGTCGCTTACTGGGCCTAGATGCCTGGGGTTAGATGAAACTTTAACCTAGACAACTAGAGAAATATTTATATCTTGATATAAAAAAAAAGATTATGTGTTGAATTGTTTTGTTTTTTGTTTCCAATGTTTATTTTATTTCATATTACTTAATGTTCAGTAAGTTGTTTTTGCTTTGTATATCTATGAAGTAATTTGTGTGAACTATAAGAACTTTACAATTAAGAACCACAGATTCGAGCACTATTCATTGAATTCGGTGGACCTCCCCTAAATAGAAGTTAGTACATGAGGGTGGAAATAAACAACCCAAGGCTAATAAGAGCTGTTATGGATTCTAAATCAAACCCGATGACGACTTTTAGATTTGCAAAGCTAAAAGAACCTTGACGCTAGCGAGCTCTGAAGTATTAAACTTCCACCTCCGACTGACGAAGAAGTCTTGTCAACTTAGCGACAAGTTGTCAACACTTCACTTTCACTTGCAGACGTCAGTTTAATATGTTTGCGCCTTCTTAAAATCTTTTTTGTTCTTTATTATAGTAAGTAACATTATGCTCTGATTACTAACACTTCGTTGTTTTATCATTTTCTCTAACTGGAAAACTATTTATTTGAATTCCATGCGGTTTTAGTTGTATTGAAGCTTCTTGTACTTATATTTGACTACAGTTCAAATTTGAGTTCAGCGTGATACATCCCGGATGATTTATCCATTGCTGTAGAAAAATTGGTACACTTCTACGTTGCTCACTCTTGCCAGCTGATAATTTTTTCTCATTGACGCACATTTTTAGTGTAACAATCATTTCATATTGGCTCTTGTAGCGTTGCGAATGATTTAAAAAAACAGATCGGTAAATATAATTTTTCGGGGCGAATTTTAGTCTAGGAATTTTATGAGACAGCGGTTTTATTTTATTTTTCACCACACGGTCGCCGAAAACTCTCGATTTGACGATGATCAAACAACAATTTTTTTTTTTAAGCTAAGTTGTTCTCAAAGCCGATCTGAAATATGCAAGAATAATTTGGCGAGGCTTTTGCCGAAAAGGGGTTAGTAACCCAACAAAAGCATTTGAATGAACGGGACCGTCAGTGAAATCCGAAATCAGTCAAAGGGGCTGAATGTGGGATAGGGGGGACGAAAATTGCCCCCTCGGCCGTAGTTTGAATGAAAAGAGATAGAAAATGGAAGGTATTTAGCATTCAGGGCCTGTATCCAGTTAGAATCTCCTCTACACCCACTCTGCCGCTGATTCAGTTTTTGGGGTCCACTCTCCCCTTCAGCCGGAGTGGTTTAGAAAAAAAAAAAAAAGCTTTAATTCGTCGACAACGATTGACCTTTAGAATATTTTTTGAAAAAAAAAACATTCCCGATGGCTATCATAAAAGCTTCTCTGCTGGAGTTTTTTTTTTTATATACAATAGATCGATTTAACTCTACCTATAAAGATTATGGGTGGGCAAATCTTTTCATCCATCCATTAAATTCAGCTAACAACCAATTAAAGACAGTTTTTGAACATTGAGTTTTAATAAATGGAATCACTTGAAAGCAATGGATAATTGGCCGGCTTTATTCTTTAGAATAAGACGAAACGAACCCCTTTAGAAAATTATTTATAGACTCGAGAACTGAATTAAACCGATCACAAGAAAATGTGTTAGTCAAGGAGTGGGTGACATTGTACAATAAAACCGGGAAAATTTCCTTTTGGGTAAAAAAATAAACCCGATCCACTTGGTGTTAGTTTTTCAGCAGAATTTTGATCGTTAGTTTTATAATGCTAAAAACAAACAGAAGGGGCTTGAGCAGAACTGTATACCTGCCTCGTGACTTCATAGAAGTCATTGATGGTTCCCTGTTATTTTTCAGTAAGCAACCGCATCCTTCCAAGACCTTTATCCTTCTCAGCTTTAGCCCCAGACCATACTCGTCCCTAGAGACATTCCACCCAGTATGTTCTAACTGATCTCTTAATACTCGTATATACCAGTGTTTTGATTGTACTTCGTAATAAAGCTTTTCTTTCTTTTTATTTAAAAGACTCTCCTCTACAAATATTATTTAACTGTTGACACTGAGGTTGTTTCCACGTTTATACGGACATAAATTAGTTGTCTATGTCATAGTTGACCATCCTCAATTTAAAATTAATCTTTGGACGAAAGATAAAATAGTCTTTTTAATCGTGTTAACAAACTATGTAAATCCTTGCACATCCAGCGTGAATTTACGTGACGTTTAGGAGATGTGTTTTCGTTGTACTGTTATCGTAACATGTATAAATTTAGAATAGTGGTATCAAAACTAGACTGGCTAAAAAAAACAACACAGACATATACGGTCTTGTTGTCATTATGTACATGTGCACAGTAAATAAACAAACTAATTGCTATGTACACATTTAATGTGCCAATAATTTTATTGGTTATACTAGATGATTAATTATCAGCTTTATAGTGAGGTCGTATTCGCCCTGTTTAAATAGTTCTAAGTTACTTCAAACTTAACAGAAATTTTTCAAATACATTAAGTCAAGTTTGTATGCCAGGCCAGGTTTTTTTTTTTGTCTTCCTTTATAGCCCCTTAAAATTCACAGATAATTATATACAATTATAGATCCTCAGGCGAATCTATTTAGAAATTATTTTTGTATTTCCTGTAGCGTCGCTACATTATATACTGGTTTTGTTATTTTATAAAAATTATATAACGGAATAAACAAGAATAATGATACACATTATACGTGACTAGACTGAACTGACTAATAAAGGTGATGGGGCTCACCTTTTTGATAAAACTTAAAACTAACTTACATACTAATTCTCAACCTGATTTTTTCCCGACAGTCTGTTGCCATCGATGCGGGAGGGGTGGTTGGGTCATAGTGTTAAACACTGGGTTGGTTAGGTGCTGCAACGTGTCAAAAAACTTGATGTGTCTCCGGCGGATGAAAGGTCATGTGGCCAACGTGTTGGGTATATGTATATTAAATTATTTGTGTGTGATATTCAAGAGGGAACGTTACTAACATTGTCTCCGTTGTTTATAAAACGTATTTCGTGTCACATTTATGCAACCGTTGTGTGTTATTACAAATTAAAAGCTAATTAGTGGATATTTATTTTTATTTTCATACAACTTCTTTCCATTACTATCTTAAGTAAATTTTATTACTTAGAATTTAATTTCTATTATTATTACTGTCTTAGCTTTTTAATAATAATCTAAGTCAAATATTTCTACCTTAGCTAGTTTTGCTTCTAGTTATTCAGTACTTTATTTTACCGTAAATAAAATGCCGTAAATTTTGACTACAAAATTTAATTTATTATTTTATTATGTGCAATATTGTATATAATATTGTATTATGTGTACAAATGACTACTTATTAGTCAATTCATGTGCATGGAACTGTTCTAGACCCGCGACTATTCCCAAAGCACGTTCGCCGGCTTATACCTCGTTGGATAATTGGAAGACTGAAAATAAGAACAAAACAAATTGAAAAGCGAAAGTAAGTAACGCAAGATGACTAATTAGTTTTAGAGTGAACATAGCTGAACTGCGCAGAGTTGAATCAGAACTTTAAAAACTTTGTATTGCCCAAAAATATAAATAAAACAAATAACGGCTTTGACTGTTTTCGATCCGAATTTAGCGCTATTCCTAACATAATAGTAACATTTCATTAAACCTTTCCTCGTAATAAAAACCTCATATTCGCAGCTCATTAATTTTTAATTTGAAATTAAAGGTTTTCTATTTTCTACAGTATATTCCGTATTTTCTGAAAGTAATTCTATAACCTACAAAGAGGAATGTGAAAGGAAAAAACTGAAATGAGAGTGTGCTCAGTTTATTTTATGCCTCATTTCAGCTCAGCTAATAAAACTAATCAAGTGGTTCTCCCTCAACAGGATAGGCTTGGTAAATATTTAAAATTATTTAAAACTTCTCCCCTAGTAATATTATAAATTAATAAAGACGTTGATGAAGCCACGAGGTCTTTCTGCTTAGCGAGCAGCTCGGTCGTTAGTGAAGCTGTCGCAAGGCAGCCATCAGCTTTAATATCGAGGCGAGTGGAGGCGGGAAAATTATTCAGAAAATGCCTGAGAAGGGGTGGTTGGCTGACGTGTGAGATATATCTAATGTGAATTTAATAGCATCGCCACCCCTCACCGCCCGAAGAAAGGGGAATTAGTATTTTCATTACTCCTGTTTTTGGCACAGGAATCTGCCTTATCACCTCACGGAACCAACGCGTCGTCATATATGAGATAGTCTGCGCTTGGCTCTAGTGTGTAAGTTGCAACCGTTTTAATATTGTGGGCATACTAAAGCCTAAAGTATGGGTAGAAAAGCCAAACTATGGGTGGCAAACTGTCAATAGGCAAATTAAAAATATTATAGAGACATTTTTAGCAACTAGATCAATGTTCCATAAAAAAAAAAAAAAAAAAAGCATTAAAACATATATATACACGTTTCAAAAGCAATAACATACACAGGATTGAAACAGTATCGAGAGATACATATGGGGCACATTTAAAATGATTGAGAAAAAAACCACTCAGTATTTCAGCTAGTTTGTATGTGAAACCATTTCAATATGAAATTGCTTTTTCCTAGTCATAAAAACCTAGATAGATATTGGTAAATATACCTTTTAAAGTCACCATAAAAAAAAAACTTTAAAAACTACACGGCTCCACAAAAAAAGTGGTGCACTTAAAAAAGCCAAATATTCCTAATAGAATTACTTCGGCTTTTAATTATTTTTTAATTAGCATTAAACGATTTCAGAAATATTATACAAAAATTTCGATTTTGATTTCTTGTGTAACTGATCTTTAGAAAATTAACAAATGGTTCATTAAAGTTTTTTTTTTTTATCATATGCTTCAATTCGGTTTTCGACTGCTGTTCTCTGGTCAACATTAGCCCTGATGCTGGTCTTTAAGTGTTTACATTCACGTCGGACAGTCTTCTTGTAACAGTTTCTGCACATATTGCAACTCCTTCAGTTGCATGACGAAGTTGAGTAGTCTCAGTAGCAGTTGAAAACGGATTCCGAAGCGTATGTAGTACAATTAACCGGTCATCTGTTGGCTCTGTCACTCGCGGCCGGCCTGATTCCGGTCTGCGATTGCACAAACCTGTCTCACGGTAACGTGTAATTTTTCTTCGAACAGTAGTAACATAAAAAAAAGAAAGTAGTTTAAGATGTCACAAGAAATCAAAATAGAAATTTCTTTAAAATGTTTTGATTATTAGGGGATTCCTTCATCGATAAAGCCCGTTATTACTGAAAACGTTTAATAGTAATAATAATAATAATTTGATTAGGAAGCAAATATTTGTATTTTCAACTGTATACTAGGGCAGTATATATTTATCTGTACTTATGAAAAAGATAATGTTATTAATATTCTTATGACTAAAACTCCAAAAAGATGTGTTTATTATTTTGAACTGCTTTGACAAATTATGAAAATTAATTTCCAAAAAGGTCAAAATTTTCTCCATATCTCTTTGTTTATTCAGGTATCCTCCGGACAAAAATTAAACAAATTAGAAAATCAAAGAGTTAGAAAAAAGGTTACTCTACAGAAATTACACATATATTTTTTAATATGATAAATTTTATTGTCAACATAAGTGTGTACATAACAATATGCTTTACTTACATTGTTTACATAGAGGAACATCACCAGAATTGTCATTCGCGAAAACAATAAGAACAGGTAAGTTATAAATCATCAAATAAATTTAATAAAACGTTCAAAACATTAACTCCTCTGTTTTGAGAAACATGAGTGTGAGGGTTAATAGGGATTTGAAATTTTGGAAATATTTCATTGCGGTATTTTTGAAAGTGGTTCGTTATAACTCCGTAAACCTAGACCCCTGAATTAAACCGTTTTAATAGCATTGCTAATAGGGTTTTGGTATAGCTAACTGCATTACGGACATTCTAGTTGCTCATGTGTGGTTCCGGGATTCATAATCGAAAAATGTGATGGACGGTATGATGGTCGAAGTTGCATAACTAGGTAATTGTCAAATCAATAGCCCGTCTATCATAGTACGCCTTGCATAACTATGTTCCATCAAACAGAAACATTGCGGATAATTATGCTAGAATGGTGCTGATCCGTCCTAGATAGTGCATAACACGGCATGAGTGGGGATCCACTGGTATATAATGTACTGATTGTCTTTGAAACGTCAATCCTACCCAGCATCCATCATGGAAAAGGTGAAGTTACAGTTTAAGCGCATATATATGAGGGTGTCAACATCAAAACCAGATATCCACAGTTTTCTATTTGTTTCAGTAGAGACTAAAAACTTTGCACGATAATCTACTTGAAATACTATTAATGTTTTTTAATCTAGGGATTTAGTTTCCGTTTGGAAGTTGAACCCTGCAACTATTACCTAAATCTTGAGTTAATGATGGTTGCTTTTGACATTTGAACCATCATACCACCCACTATATATTTTTTATCTCTATATGCGAGTTGATTGCTCAGGTCTAGGCTAATGAAAAGGAGACGTTATATTTATTGATGGGGAAAGTTTATAAATTCTATGTCTGCATCAGGTGTTGGTGGGTGCTTGGAGGATGAAAGTAAGATCTTGGCTGCTTAGCTCATACTTAAGAAATCTAACAGCACTCATTAATCAGCCTATGCCAATATCCCAGCAATCAATTCAAGTATATGCTTATATACTGTATAGAATTATTTCAAACTAACACTTCGATTTATTGTTTCAGTATTTACTTTCAGTGTTATGTTTTGTGTTAACCCAAACTTTTACACAACAAGGAAACATATACAGCAACGGGATGGGGTGAGCTATTCAAACAGTCTGTTTGTCCTTAATGACTTTATTAGTCTAATGGCTTGATTTGAAATTTATTTTTATGCGTGTAGGCTAGGAAAATTCCAGTTCGGAAGACGCAGTGACCACCTTGAATCTTCGGAATCAGCAGAGGACGATCCTCGCTCAGAAGACCACAGCACGTACAGTGAAGAAATCAGCCAGGAATCTCCCTATGTCACTGAACATCAACTGCATTCATCAATGGATGGCGGTGGACACTTCATCACTGGATCAGATCTTGGAGGATTCGGACAACAGACCAACAGCGATTACCACCACCAGCAGTACAGCGAACCCGAGATCCATGAGATGACCAAGTTATTCCCAGTTCATCAGGACATCAGAGTCCCAGTTTCGTACAGAGTGATGACGCCTATCCACGTACCAGTACCATACCGCATGCTGGAGCCGTACCACATCCAGATCCCGGTACCCGTAAAGGTGGAGAAGACAGTCCACGTCCCGGTCGAGAAGATAGTCAAGTACCCGGTATTCAAACCGGTTCCTGTCAAAGTGGTGAAGAAGGTACATGTTCCGGTTGCTAAACCGTACCCAGTACCTGTTCCAGTTTATAAACTCAAGTTGGTTCTACACTCAAAACAATATCATGACGAATGAATATCTTGAATAGTACAGATGCCATGTAGTAATAGTAAATGTTGTTATATTGTTATTGCGATATTGTTATTGTTAATAAAAAAATGAACTGTTAACAAAATTTTATTTATTAGTATTGCAAAGAAAGGACAGAAAACACAACGCTTAACGGCAAAGTTAAGAAGATCAAAGCATATAACTCCAGGAATATTATAACAGGAAAACCCAACAGACACATATATTTTATAAGCCATTTTATTATAGATGACAGTATATTTTTTTTTCATTCTAGAAATTTTCTAAGCATTTATAAATTATTATTTAGAAATTTATTGTGTGATCGCGTTGTATATAACAAAACTTAGCATGTAAAATTTCCGTACAATTTCCACAGTCCACGTAGGTAAGAAGTGTAAGTACCTTTGTGTGTGCAACCACAGATAAGAAAAAGTAGGGTTTTCACGAGCGACCTTGTGTTTTCCGAGGGGAAAAGTATTAGTATAACCTTAAAAAAATAGTTTGAGAAATCTTTATCGACTGATAGAAAATTGTGAAGCTCAAATTCAATCGAGTTCGTCCTGACATGGATGGTTTCGGGAGTGGAGGAATGGAATAAATTAAAGAGCTTGGGTATAGCTTACCTTATAGTTTATGTATGCAGTTTACTGTGTAGAATATGTTTGAAACGAATTTTCATTTTTTTTTGAGATACTAAAATATACAAAAAATAAATTTTGAATAATTCCCAGAAATTACTATGTACTATATAGTTGTAATTACTAGTTTGTAATCCCACTGGTTCTATTATTACCAACCAAAAAAAAAGTTACAGATAGGAACCAGTATTCAGACCCAGGCCCGTAATCGTTGAGTTAAATAGTCTTTGTAGAGGAGAGTCTTTTAGAAGAAAAGAAAGAAAAGCTTTATTATGAAGTACAATCAAAACACTGATACATACAAATATTAATAGTTACGTTAGTAAATACTGGGTGGAATGTCTAGGGGCGAGTGGGGTCTGGGGCTAAAGGTGAGACATATATGTATAAAAAAAGGATAAGATTCTGAGAAGTAGGGAGGTCTTAGAAGGATGCGGTTGCTTGCTTAAAAATAGCAGGAACTATCAGTAATTTCCGTGAAGTCATGAGGCAGGTATGCAGTTTTTCTCAAGCCCCTTCTACTTGTTCTTAGCAAGCATTATAAAACTATAGAAAGATAATTTTAATTATATATATTGATTGAGAGTCTTTTAAAAGAAAAGAAAGGAAAGCTTTATTATGAAGTACAAGCAAAATACTGGTATATACAAATATTAAGAGTTACGTTACTACATACTGTGTAGAATGTCTAGGCACAAGAGGGGTCTGGGGCTAAAGCTGAGACATATATGTATAAGAAAAGGATAATATTTTGGGAAGTAGGGAGGGAGGTCTTGGAGGGATGCTGTTGCTTACTTAGAAATAACAGGAAACATCAGTAATTTCCGTGAAGTCACGAGGCAGGTATACAGTTCTGGTCAAGACGCTTCTACTTGTTCTTAGCAAGATTGTAAATATTATATATAAAGCAGACATTATAAAACTGTTGGACATGCGCTATGCAACCTGAACAATTTCTGCGAACTATTAACCTATTCAATCCTTTTTTAAACCTAGCCATCAAGAACATTATCATATATATTCAATGACCCTCATGGTTGACATGCCACAAAAAAAAATATAAAATAAAGAAAAAACCTAGCCAATTTCTGATCTTTCAGTTCATCTCGTATATCGATGGTATACTTTACTGAAGTGCTAAGTGACATTTTGGGATTCGTAAAAGTGCTAAGTAAGTAGGGAGGACTTAGTTCTTATTGGTGATAAGTGAAAAATTATTCCTAAAATCATTTGAACAAAACATGTTCTAACTAAATTAGTTATAATTGAGAACTTGTCTTCTTGACTTCTGTGAAGCCATTGATATATAACTTGAGAAAAAACAGTGTTATCGAAAAGTTTTTGCTTTTTATGTATGGGAAACAATTCTTGGCAACTTTAGTAATACATAAAAAGCTATAACTAAGTATCACATTGAATTCTCCTTATTATCGCTCTGACGTCTAGATTTTTAAAATTTCATAAGGATGGGTTGGTTGGCTAATGGATGAGTTACTGGGGAAACAACCCGTCCACACCTCCAGTGATTGACTTAAAGGGTTAATAAAATATATTTATAATATGTGCTACCGGGAATAAAAAAAATAACAATTTTCACATTTAAAAAAAAAAGGTCTATTGCCCTAAAAGCTGTTAACCATGATGGTAAATGAAGCATGGCGCAATTGGGTGGGGGCTATGGTAGAAAGGCCATGTATATAGAGGAAGCGATCCATTCTATAGCGGGGTAGTTAACTGCACAGGTCGCTAATATGGTAATACATAAATTATTGCTAAGCATAACTATTATAACACTTTCAATATGCTCCTAAGTGCCATAATTTGCATTTATGCATATAATGCATATAGACCCATGATCTATATTTTTACTGCCTATTTCATGATATTGTAAAAAGTCTATTTACATATGACAAGAGGAATTTATAACGAACAATTTTCTGGGTAATAACTTAACAAAGAAACCGCAATCGTTGTATTTGTTGCTCCCCCTTACCATGATCAAGTGCTCACATGCCTTCTTCGAAATTCTCCACCGTGCAATTTGGTTTCCAGCAAATGATCGACGCACAGCCATCATCAGAAAGAGGTATTATTTCCCCAATGATGACCGAAAACCTCCAATAATACCATAAGGTGACTAACCGTAGATTAGCTGTTGGAGATCATATTTTATTGCAGGAAAATTCGAGGAAGGCGTGTGAGCACTTGATCGTGTGCTTCCAAAAGTACACAAATACACCAGTTTTTGGTGGGCAAGAGACGCTTGTTTTATTAAAAGTATTTATAAAGAATTATAAAAAATTCCTAAGTTAATTACACTTATAATTACACTACTTGTATATAACATTTGTGTTAAATGAAATTACTACTTGTTTCATGTCTTCATTACTTGAGGGTTCGAAATGGTCATTTGTGTACTATTGTTTTATAGCTTTGATTGAATATTAAATAGATGTTGGTTTTTATTGTCTACTTAATGTTTTTTTTTTTTTACTGTTTCAGATAAAGTGGGCTGTAGTATCTGTCGTTGTTGTAATAATATCCTGCGTATTATGTGAAAAACAACAGTGAGTAAAAACACAGTAAAATAATTAATAAATCTTTTGAAACTAGTTTAGTGTACTTTTAGATCATGTTGTATTTGAAGAGGCCGTGGAGTGATTTTACCAACCCAACTTTAGATATCATTCCCTACGGACATACAAATATTTCATTTTGATTTTTCGATCGTAGATAAATTTATCAAAAAGACTAAACAATTTCTATCTTGTTGCTCTTTCAAAATAAATTAGTTTGTCAGTTACCTTAACATTCATTTATACATGCAGTTTAAATGTTTGTACAGTTGATACATGCAATAATAGCTGGAATCCTCACACATACATACTTGTGTTAACAGTTTCACGTTGTGACGATCTAAAAATTGAAAATGTGTATTTCATTTTTATTCACTTGCAGCTATGAAAGTGATTGAATTTCCACTATCACTACTTTCCATCATTCGATGGGCTAAATAATTAGATCTTATTCATGATCGGCTGTGATGTATACTGAATAACAACGAGCTTACCATGCATAAATAATCAGCGAATAACAATCCTCAATAATAATGAAATTATTCTTTTTGTAGCGTACGCATAAGGATACACGTTCCACAGATAAAGCATGACATACACCACCAAAAGACGGTCTTCGAACACATACAAAAGCACAAGCACAAGCTGTCTCACCACAGCTACCATCATCATCATCATCAAGACGACCTCGAAGATGACACCTACGATGATGAGGACGGCTCCTATGAGGATCATGAAGAGGAAACCGAAGATGATCACGGAGATGAGCATGAACATGAAGAAGACTACGAAGAGGACTGGGAGAAGAAATAATCATTACAACTTTTGTTTATGGGATATGATATTCATATCTTTATTTGTTTTTTGTTGAATTATAAATATATTAGCTGTATAAAAAAATACCCTATTAATTTATAACTCCACCCCCCCCCCCGAACCCTGCGGTTTACGTTTCCAGAATTTGTCGAGCAAATAACTAACACTTCAATTTTTTTTTGTTGTGGCCTTTACCCTGACGTGTCATTAGCCATTACAAAATAAATAATAAAATTATTTCATGGTTATTTTGCAATATGCAAGCATAACACATTTATAAACGCCATGAACGTAGCGTTGTAGCGTTTGGGAAGTTCTTCTTTCATAATATATTTTCTCTAATAATGATCCCAAAGTCTCACCATAATTTTTTTTTTGAAAACGCCGAGTGGTTTCGGTAACATTGCCTTTTTCATGGCTGGCCCAAATACCAGATAAAAAAGTTTATACCAAAAGAAAAAAATACATCACTAATGATTTAAAATATGATAGATATATTATCATAGTGGTCAAATTCAGCAACTTTGCTTATACTTAAATATAAAATGTAGATAAGTTTTTAAAATTGAAATGAAAATTATAAAGTACATCAACAAGAAACAAATTGAAATTTTCCATGAGTATCTTAATAACCAAATTAAACATAGAATGTTAAATAGAATAAATATAAGGCGATAAAACCTACATGTCTAAATTACAAAAGAGACGTTACCCTCACTTGCTTCAAACTGTCTGCATCCAGCAAATTGTATGGTAAATTTAAAATTTGGCAAACAGGTAAAATACTTTATTAAACATTCGCATCTCTTAGCTCCTCCATATTGCCTTTTTAAGCATGTCAATGCAGGGTACACTAATGGTGACCATACTGTGTCCCTTAGGAAGTGTACAATGTAGGTAATTGTTTTATTTTATTTTATTATATAATTCTTTGTACAACGTTTTCTTTATTTTATATACTCTTTGTGTGTTTGAGTATTTTAGTATACTTTCTTTTATTTAAATTTATTTGTCGATATTTTATTAACATTGATTATAAATCTAGAGATGACTAATCTAATGCACTTAAAGAATCATACTATGAATAAAAATGTTTAATCTTAAGGGAAACAGTCCTAGGAAAATAAAGATTTATTATTATTATTAAAGAACGAACGATTGGCATTTTTGGACACTTTGTAATGTCTATGGTTGGGGATATTGTATGCAGGCGCCGTAGTATAAATTTTCTTTTTGGTCTCAAATGTAAAAGAATGTTTGATAAATGTAACAGTAATAATAGGACAATTTTCTTTAAAAAATATTTATTTACAAATTTACAGTGGAATATTCAATTCCTGGTGAAGTTCGACTGACTGCTTCACAAATCAATCTTCGTCCCATCCGTGCCCACCCTCGACCGGATACTCGACGTGCCCTTGATCGTATCCCCCGTAGTGATCTTCTTCTTGTCCTCCTTCGTCGTAGCCTTCGTGATGACCACCGCCGTAGTCACCACCGAAGCCGCCGTCTTCGTGGTGGTGATCGTAGTGACTCTCTTTGTGGTTGTGCTTGTCGATGTGTTTGTAGATGATCTTTTCATGGTGTATCTCCTTCTTTATCACAGGCACGTGTATTTTGAAGTGGACACTGAAAAAATAAACGTTAATAAACTATAATTACACCCCATTAGTTTATCGATTAATAAATATGATTATTGAGCAGAGTATATTTACTGTTTGCCCGCCATCACAACTGTCCAGCAGACCAGAAATACTGGAACTAAGAGGGGTGTCCACTTCATCTGGAATGGAATATATGCAATAAAAGACCGTAGCTAAGATAGTTAAAAAAACAAAGCTTATGGATATAAACATGAGATAATTTCGGCTAATATCGCTGTGTTATAAAAAAGAGTTTTTTTCCCGTCTAAAGTTTTACTATACCACCCATATTAACATAGATTTCGTATATAAATCAGCTGTGTAATTAATTTTAAATATTTTTGCAAATCCACACTTAATCCATTATAATTTATAACGTAAGAATATAACTTGTATTTTCAGCATTCCGTATAATTGTCGAATAATATGGGTTGCTTAGTGATACTTCGTCTTACGTTTTATCATAGAAGAGATAGATACGTGTAGACCAAAGTTGCATTTGCCGGGGAGAAAGAAAAAAATGGTATCAAAGAACAAACCAAAAAACAAATAGGAAAATTGTTTGAAAAAAGGAAATAGTAATAAAAAAACTTTATTATGATAAAATTACAATCTGCCCCATTGGGCAATAAGTAATTGTGATAATTTTTTTTAGTCATACCATATTAACAATTTTCATTCATACAGTATTTACAAACAGCCCAGAGACCTCCCAAATCAACATGGTGGTCGCATGCGATAGAGGAAGCGGAGTCTTGTGAAGTCCCCCACGCTTCCCCGTCAGCCGCGTCACCAGATACGAGCCAGCGGAGGCTCAGGATATGATTAGAGAAACAGGCCATTTCAGGACTCCCACTGTTACTCAATTGTAGCAGGTTACGAGGCCGCTGCCGTTTTAGTCTCTGAGGAAGATTATAGGGATGAGTGGTGGAGTGCAATGACTGTGCCAGAGGATTTGGGTGGTTGGATAGGTTACTATGGGATTTTATGAACTTGGAATGGATGAGTTAAAGAATGTAGGCTATATTCAGATCATTATGAAGGGTTTTGTTGCTGACGTAATTTACTATTGCTCTCAGGACTTTTGATTGAAAGTATTGGATGCGCTTGATGCTCGACATTTTTGCTGTCCCCCCATAGCTCTATTCCGTATGTCCAGATTGGCTTATGTCTAGCTTTGCAAATTAGTCTTTTGAAGAGTTGGAAATTTAATGCAAGAATAAGTTGAAAATGAAAGAAAACAAAAAAGGGATGATAACAAAACAAAAGCCTTAAAAAGACCGAAATTGATGTTGGAAATGAACTATTCTGCCAGAAAATCTGTCTGACAAGGGCGTTTTAAAAAAATGATGAGAACATTGTGGTTGCTTTAACTATTAAAAAGGAAACATCACGAAAAATATCCTTATTGCCACATGAATAATATCCAGATGAAATAAAAAACCTGATGGTTGGTATCGGTGAGATAAATCGAAACTTTCGTGAAAATATTTACGTGAGCTAGCACCTGGGCGGTGCCCCCTAGATTTAAAAAAAGCTATACTCTGATCGATGTATTTGAGTTAGTCAACACTAATTATCAATCGTTTCCTCTGTTGCATCGCGAATGCAGGGACACACACACAGAAAATACTTTTGCAAATGAAAAAAAAGTTAAGAATGTATAATTTTTCACAGCTAATTCATAATAATAATAAACGGATATAATAAGTTGTAAATTGTATTTTCACCCACCTTTCCTTGACTAGATCCAATGACAGACTGATGACAGCACAAGTCCAACTTGTGCTTTTTATACCCCTCCACAATCATTAAGTCTTCCCCACTATCACTGCACACGGCTCGTCTAACATTAGGTAATGAGTACTTCTCTCACATGATAAATTATTTAACAGTCTTGAATGGTATTGTTAATTTAGATTGAGTATTGATAATTGAAGGACCTGTACTAAGTAAGAACAAAACAAAATCTGGACTACCCAATATATTTCTATCACGATTGCATAAAATTTAAGAAAAGTAGTGTCGTTTTGATAAATACAATTTAAAGATATACTACTATAAACATTTCAGCTAAAAAAAATTGCAATATGTGGTATAATTATGTGATGAATGGCCATCTAGTAGAGGCTGAAAATCATAACCACGTTAAAAAAAAAATTCTTCTGCCAGAATACCAAATAAAGAAAAACCTTCAATCTATCAATGATTTTTTTTCACTCGATAACTCCTTTTATGTATCATTTTTTTATAATATGTAAACAAAATTCAGTGAAAAAACATTAACAAATTTCTCCTCATGCTGCATACGCAGATGCATTGGAAGGAGGGAATAATTAATATATTATTATACAGCGGTTATTGTAGTGTTGTTTGTTAAATGGATATTTCAGAGTAATACCGGCAGCAGAAGGCTATGGCCGAATATAATTTAATATCGATATTGGATGATAATAGTGAGTGATCCATGCTTTCTAGAGGGGCAAGATTATTTTACTAACTCTACTATTGAGTTTTCTTGGTTGTCTGAGAATCCCATTCATTTGCAATTCCTGTTACTCTATGCATACAAATTACACGCTAAAATTTACTTATCGCAATAAAATTGAAGAATAGACCCATCACATAAGAGCAGCTAAGTGCAATTACTCCTCTTACTGCGTGCGCAGATGCATTCGAAGGAGGGTAGAATTTTTTGAAGATAAAAGGTCAAAATACAAATATACAGGACTAGGTGATGGGGCTCACCTTTGGTTTACAATGTGGGAAACTTACAAACTAAACTTAAAAACTGACTGAAGCGTTCCAGCCTCGACTGCGTCTTGCCATCGATGGGGGAACGGAGTGGGGGTTATCGTGTTAAACACCGGGTTTGTCAAGTAAATGATCGCTTTTCTTCTCATCTATATATGGGTTGGCAAGAAGGTGATTTCTGTTTCCACCAGTAGATAGCGTTATGTTTGTTTCGTTATTCTGTTGTCAATGTTAGAAGTGTTTTCTTTTGAGATTTGGCAGTCGATACCATTAGGTTGCCATAGAAACGAATTCCGTGTAGTTTCGTTTACAACTGTCAGTTTACGGTCAGTTTTAACATGGAGTGCAAAAATAAGCATTTTCGACGCATTTGTCATGGCGTTAATTGTTTAACAGAACGCACGTGTCAGAATTGGTTTAAAATTTCTTTCTGGAGATTGTTCACTGAAAGATGACCAACGTTCTGGTCGACCTTCTGAAGTTGATGATGACAAAATGAAAGCCACAATTGAATCGAATCGTCATATAACTTTGCGAGAGATTACAAAAGAGTTTAATGTATCACACACACAACAATTGAAAATCATATAATACGTCTTGGACTTGTTAAGAAGCTCGATATTTGGGTTCCGCACGAATTGAAAGAAATTCACCTAACACAACGAATCAATATTTGTGATACAGATTTTAAGCGTAATGCGTAACCGTTTTTTAAAACGAATGATCACTGATGATGAAAAATGGATCGTCTACAATAACGTTAAACGAAAAAGATTCTGGTCCAAGCACGATGAACCAGCACGAACCATATCGAATTGCAGCAGAAAAAATATCATGCTGTCAATTTGGTTACAAAGGTGTTGTGTATTTAAAGCTGCTTCCAAACAACCCAACCCTATGTTTACTGCCAGCAACTTATGAAATTGGAGGAAACAATGAAAGAGAAATGGGCAGAATTGGAAAATCGCAAATAAATCGTGTTCCATCGAGGCCACGACAATGCGAGGCCTCGCGCATCTTCAGCAACACGTACGAAACTATTCGAGCTTGGTTGGGAAGTGATGTCGCATGACCTTGCACCATGGGATTATCATTTATTTCAAAGTTTACAAAACTTGTTAATTGGTAAAAATTTCAGTAATAACAATGACCTCAAATCGCACTTGGTTGAGTTTTTTGCTAATAAGGGCCAGAAGTTCTATAAGCGTGGGTTCATGAAGTTACGAGAAAGATGGCAAAAGGTCACCGAACATAATGGAAGATATTTGACTGATTAAAGTTCATTTTTCGTATAGAAAAAATTGAGTTGTATTTCACACTAAAGAACCGAAATTACTTTCTTGCCAGTCCCAATATTTACATCACAGGAAAGTTACCTCTCAGTACCTTAGACCAGGGGAAAACAATTTTAAACCAAAATAAGAAGAATAGAATTACTAAGTATTTACTAGTATTAAGACTGAGAAAATGTGAAGTTCAACAATTTTTTTTGAAGTTTTGTTTTCACATGTGTGTCTATCTGTTCTGGAAATTGGGGGGGGGCTGCTTGACATAGATACATGATTTTTTTTTTCATGGATGATTCCATTTGATTGTCCTATGTTATGAGAAACATTTTGAACTTACTTAATGATAATTAGGGATCATTACTTAATTAATTTTTCGGTAAAAAGATAAATATATTCTGTAATATTGAGTAGGGTATTAATTAACAGCTCTGGACGTTTTGTTTGATTATATTTAATTTTTTTAATTAAGTTCTTTCAAACTGTAATTACAAAATGTTAACTGACATTGTCTTCGTGTTCCTAACTTAAATTCAACTTGTGATTTTTCCGAGGCATGAAATTTGAGTAGTCGTTATATTTGATTCTCTTATGATGCTAATAATAAGCAATAAAATAATGAAGGGCCATTAATAAATTAATTAGTGGTATAAAAACAATATTTTTTCCGCATGAGTAGGGTGTATTTTAAATTAATAATCTCCTGAGGAATAATTTTAATTAGCCGAGAGGAAAGTGATCTTAAATCATTTGCATTTTTTTTTTCAATACCAGTTGTATGATACACCGAGAGAAGATATTTTGAGTAAAGATATTTTACTTGATGCTATAGACATGATATATTTATTGGCAACCTTATAAAAACTAACCTAGGGCCAATTTACTAATAAATTACAAATGGTTTTTATTAAAAAGTTGATATTTGCTTATTATATTGCGAATAAAGGTCTTCACATCCTCATTATGAATTCTGTGTTCGCGTTGAGCAGAAAATTATTTAAAAATACAATAAAATGTTAATTCCGTCGTTTTCTTTAAGAAATCGTTAATTGTCTGATTAATCATACTTGACTTGAATTTATTAATTATCAGTTTTGAGAGTGGTATTCATTGGGAACTGGCTTAAAAAAACATGTAAGATATCAGTCATATTAATTTACGTACGATGTTGTGACACACGTCCAATACGATTTATTTCGAAATCACTTCCTGCTCAAATGGACAATTTTCTATGCTCGGTTTTACAAAATGAAACACTTCACTTTGATATAAAACGATGCAAACCAATTTATGCTTCATAACTTAATAATTATGATAATGTTTCATAAAAAATAATTTTGGCATAATAAATCAATATCCCGCCTCATTAATTTATATGCAATCTTCACGTAATCAGATCAGTGAACATCGATAGTTCAAGCTCATAAGTAGCTGGCACTAAATTCTCATAATGTTTAAAAAATGTTCAGACATTTTCATTTATTAATTCTACGGACTGAGAACGCCGATGTTAAGATTCATTATTATTAATCAATCTTACCTTAACCTAAACCTTATTACGTCAGCAACAAAACACTTCATAATGATCTTAATATACCCTACATTCTTAAACTCATCCCTTCCAAGTTAATGAAATTCCGTAGTAACCTATCCAACCCCCCTAATCCCCTAGCACAGTCATTGCACAGCACCATTCATCCCTATGAACCTCTGAACCTCCTCGGAGGCTAAAACGGCAGTGGCCTCGTGACCTGGTAGAAATACGTGACAGTGGGAGTCCTGACAATGGTCAGTTTCTCCAATCATGTCCTGAGCGTCTGTGGCTCTCTTGGTCAGCCTCCACTGGCTCTTATCCAGTGACGGAGGAGCGTGGGGGACTTCCTAAGACTCCGCACTTGAGGGAGGTGACAACCATATGTACTTGGGAGGTCTCTGGGCTGTTTGTAAATACTGTATGAATGAGCGATTGAATGAAAATTGTAAATATGATATGAATGAGGTCATTAATCATAATTACTTATTACCCAATGAGTCAGATTGTAATTAAAAAAAAACATCGATCTAAAATGTTATTGTCTTCTTATAAATCTTTTAGTTTCAGGTTTCCAGATCGAAGCTGATTTCTTCTAAGTAAAAACTTAGAAATAAATACTGAGTACGCAGTGATAGAACATATACTAATGTTTTTGTATATTAAACATATTGTTTCAAATCACAAAGGAAAACATACATAATTATTATTGTATAAAACACTTACGCAGAAACATAGTTCCTCTGTAAAACATAAATACATGCTTGCGTAACACACAACACTTATTTTACTTCCTACTTCATTATTATATTAATGTGCCCCTACATAATAGAGTTCATGATCTAACATGAAAATACAGAGCTCATTTCCTGAGAGTCCTGGAGAAGTTACACAACTCTGCTATCACTCATATCCCAGCAGTTATTAAGACATGCAACAATTAGGGTGCACTGGGGGCAGCCACTGTGCACTGCGTGCAAGAACCATAGCTCTCTCGCCAACGCCTCCAAATATTTTTTCTATTCTTGGTCTAACAGTCAATAGCCTGAATGCACCATGTATTTTCTTCCATGGCTGTAACACGCACATGTATTCTGTTGACCGTGTGATCTGTGGCTTCTTGCATCAAAAATTTGAGGTGAAGACCCTGTTTAATTTTGTGACGGCATAAAAACTACTCTCAACAATAACTCGCAACAAGTCAATAAAACTACCATAAACATTGTGTAAACTTTTAATTTTCAATAACCTATTTTTATAAAAGCCGCTACTATTTATAATGCGAGTTTCATAGGCTGCTTTAGAAATGCAAAAAATAAAAAAAACTCCATAAAAAATACTAAAAGGTCAATAATTATCCAACTAATTACATTTTTATTACAAAACAAATTTATTATGATAAAATTACAGCCTGCCTCATTGGGCAATAAGTAATTGTGATAAATGTTTTTATTCATACCATATACAAATTTTCATTCATTTGCTCATTCATACAGTACTTAAAAACAGCTAGAGACCTCCCAAAACCACATGGTTGTCACCTCCCTAGCGTGCGAAAGAGAAAGCGGAGTCTTGGGAAGTCCCCTACGCTCCTCCGTCAGCCGCGTCACCGGATACGAACCAGTGAAGGCTGACGAAGAGCGTGAGTGCCACATACGCTCGGGTCATGATTGGAGAAACTTACCATTGCCAGGACTCCCACTGTCACGTATTAATAGCAGGTCACGAGGCCACTGCCGTTTTAGCCTCCGTTTTAGGAGGTTCATAGGGATGAATGGTACTGTGCAATGACTGTGCTAGGGGATTAGGGGGGTTGGATAGGTTACTACGGAATTTCATTAACTTGGAAGGGATGAATGAGTTCAAGAATTTAGGGTATATAAAGATCATTATGAAGGGTTTTGTTGCTGACGTAATAAGGTTTAGGTTAAGGTAAGATTGATTAATAATAATGAATCTTCACATCGGCGTTCTCAGTCCGTAGACTTAATGAAAATGTCTGAACATTTTTTAAACATTATGAGAATTTAGTGCCAGCTACTTATGAGTTTGAACTATCGAAGTTCACTGATCTGAATACGTGAATATTGCATATAAATTAATGAGGCGGGATAATGATTTATAATGCAAAAATGTTTGCACATACGCTCGGGACATGATTGGAGAAACTGGCCATTGCCAGAAATCCCAAAGTCACGCATTTATAGCAGGTTTTTTTTTTTTTTTTTTTTCTAAGCTCTCTAGTTAAAAATTCAGGATGAGGGAAAAATATAGAATATATATATATATATATATATATTTTCCTAGCTCTCAAACCTATAAAAAATAGGATGTGGGAAAAATAAAAGGAAAATTATTTTGGGTTGATGGGTGCCTTTCACTAAAGGGAGTCCTATTTGAAGGATGTATGAGAAGGATATGGGATGTGGGATGCCTAAAGGAGACTGGTGGGTTCGGGGAGGTAGTGAGAGTCTTCCTATGGTGGGATATATATATTATAGGGATGAGTGGTGCAGTGAATTACATTTTAAAAATAAACTTTTCCTATCAGGTAGGGTATCAAATTAGACGTCTTATTAACATACTTCTTTGAAAATAAGATTTATGTATATTCCTATTATAGTAGGAACTATGATAACCTCTAATATGTTATGCAATAGAGTAGAAGAAGACAAGTTCACAGTTTGTTGTGTTCCTATAACATGAAATTTTGTTTACTTTACACAACAAAAAATGGTTATAACATAAATTATAGACAATATACTTTACATGTGTTTCCATAGTTTACATATACTAAAAAAGTGTTTTTTTAGTAGAATTTGCCTTAAATAGACGTATCTTCAGATTTCAGTTCGAACAATGACATGATTTGTTTTTGGCAACGTTTGTAGCATTTATAAAGAATATTTGTGTGGAGGAACAGAACATCATGATCTGATATACAATTGACATATGGTCGTAAATCACAAATATTTTCCATGAAATTTAGTTACCTATTTCTTAGATACTTGTTCGGTATAACATCGAAATAAGAGGGATGATACAGGTTAGCAAGATCATATAGTATGGAAATATTTATTCTCCTGTTATTTTAATAACTATTCTAATAATAACTATTAGACTTGGGATTAGGGGTTTATTATTATTTATTAGGGGTTTGTATCTAATGGTTTGAGCCCCGGTCAGTCAAAATTTATTTTATTTATTTTTTAGACAATTTGTATCATAAATAGTGGGATTTGTACTACAACTATATACAATTAAATAACGTTTAATAAAAAAAACATAAAAACTGTTCTTTTATGTTTTATATTTTTATAGTTGTCATTCTAGGGATTATAATTATTGGCACTGTGCTGTTCAAAGTCTTCAGCGAAGTGTCCTAGGCTCACGATAGACTTCCAAGACTTCCACCTCCCTGACTCCGTCCATGATTTCCCCACTGACTGCCATTGCTTCCTTGACTTCCACTGTTTTCGTGACTTCCTCCGTGTTCGCCAGTCCTGTAACTCCTAAGACCCGAGGTGTGTTCGCTTTCTTCGGATACTACTCCAAACGTACCTTGGTTGCCCAAATCGTTGTTACTTCCACTTTCGTCCTTGTGATCCGAATGTTTCTTGTGGTGTTTGAAGATTATCTTTTCATAGTGGACTTTGTGAATAAATTGTGGCACATAAATTTTTATATGCACGCTGAAAACGTCAATATTAATTATAGACACTTTCAAATTTATAATATACCTTAACATAACTAACATTGAACAGAAACATTGTTACGAGATACGATATTTGTTTCAAATAATTAGGCAGAAACATTTCAGTAGTGAATACGTATAGTCATCAATTGGCGTTTAGTAAAAACAAAATACTAAATGCTTTCAAATGTATAAATACACTAAGAATCCATTGCTAGTTAGTTAATACAATTATCGAACTTACTGTTTTTTACGTCCGAAAGGCATCGCTGAAGAACAATAAAAAAATACCAGCAACACGGCACAGCTTATCTGCAACTGAAATTGATAATACTTCTATATTACAGATTTAACAAAGCCAAAATTAAAAATTATTATAGAATATATTCATATTATATCATGATAATTCGTATTGAACGTTTCATAGTAAACCTGTTGCTGGTTGGAGGTTGGTTTCAATTTTAATTAAATGTTCTTACAATTTTTTTTATTATAGTTGTAGAAAAAGTACAACCACTCTTACCGGCTTTCGCACTTGCGCACTATGTCGCTTCGTCTCAAACTGATGGTATATAAATGTGTCCTCCAACCAGCTCTGCTGTGCGGTGACCCACAATTTAACCACTTGACTGACAATACAGCCAAATGTCTCCAAGATTTCCAGAATGGGATCATGTAAAAAGTAGTCCAACAAACCTCTCTCGAGAGGTTAAAGAACGCTGACCTGCACCCGTTGCTTGGTGTGCTGTCGGTAGGCGAGTTCATCCGCCGGAGACACATTAAGTTTTTTGCCTTGTTGTACCACCTAACCAACCTAGTGTTTAACAGTATGACCTCACTACCACTCCCGCATCGATGGCAACAGACTATCAGGGAAAAATTAGGTTGAGAATTAGTATGTAAGTTAGTTTTAAGTTTGATCAAAAAGGTGAGCCCCATCACATTTATTAGAGTTAGTTCAGTCCAGTCACGTATAATTTGCATTATTATTCTTGTTTATTCCATTATACAATTTTGATAAAATAACCCAGAGCCCTGAAATTTGCTGAGAGCGCCAGTCAACACTTTGCTGAGAAACTCGACGCCGTTAACATCAAATTCAACCCGGTCAAGACGCAAGGAATTATATTTAGTTATAAATCTGGAAGAAAGAAGATACCTAAATCCTTCGCCTTAGATGGCAAAGAGTGCTCCGAGAGGAACAAGCTATGCTACCTTGGGATTACCCTCGGTAGACACTTGTCGTTCACGACACATCTCAGCAAGAAGTTAAAGAGTGTCAGGAAAAAGTTCTACAGCCTAGGACACCTACTTCACAGCCCGGCTTTATCAGTACGCCTCAAGCTGCTTATTTACCAGAGCGTCCTGAGACCTGCTTTGATGTACGGGACCCCACTATTTAAGTATCTAACTCCTAACACTCTCAAAATGCTCCAGAAATTCCAGAACAGTGTTCTCCGCACCTCCCTCAAACATACCCCGTTCGACCGAATGAAGGCAGACGAGATCCACGAAAAATTTGAAGTGCTCACCATTCAAGATTTTATCAAGAGACGACACATCAAATTTTTCGACTCACTTCAACACTGCCACAACTCACTCTTCTCCAACCTTCAACCACCACCAATGCCCGACCGATGGAAGCACTGCTGGACAGCCGAAGCCTGGAGACAGACGGACCTGATCGAATCGGAGCCCCCTGACGGGGACTGAACGATCCACACTCTTCTGAACGATTGAGGTCGATCTCCCGGCCGACTCAACCGAAGCCACATGACCCCTTCTACCTACTAAGGGTAGGTCGATCTCCCGGCCGATAGGCCGACTTAGTGCAGGCCCCTACTGGGGCGAGGCCGACAACAAACCAATGCCTAGTACCCCTAGGCTCCACCATAGGTAGACTCTCATTACCTTCCCGAGCCCACCAGCCTCCTTTAGGCATCCCACACCCCATATCCTTCTCATACATCCTTCAATTAGGACTCCCCTTAGTGAAAGGCACCCATCAATCCAAAATAATTTTCCTTTTATTTTTCCCACATCCTATTTTTTATAAGTTTGAGAGCTATGAGGAAAAAAAAAAGATAAAATAACAAAACCTGAATATAATGTAGCTACAGGAAATACGAAAATAATTTGTAAATAGATTCACCAGAGGATCTATAATTACCAGTAAATTTAAATGGGCTAACTGATTTAAACTAATTTAAGGTAACGGATCGTCCATTGTCTATTTCACCTGAGGGTGTTTGGTCTACGTTTTACGCACTATGCTAGTCCCTCCCCTCAGCTTTATATTTATAGCTTTCTTGTTATTCGTCAAAACAACATGTAGTGTACTCTCAGTACAAGTTTATACATTAGAGTGTGGTTTTTAGATCTCAGATGTTCCAAATCCACTTTTAATACGCACCTCCTTGCTTCCTAAAACAGCCGTTCTACCAAATGATTACCACAGGAGATTAAGGTATATAAGACGCTGAGGTAAGTGAAGTAATAATCCAGTGTTTCACACTGACTGGGGGTCAAATACTGTGACCCTACCATCCTTCCCGAATCGATGGCAACAGACTGTCGGGGAAAATTAGGTTCACATTTTGTTTGTCAGATGTAAGTTAGTTTAAAGTTTTATGATCCATAAGGTGAGTCCCAACATCTATGGACAATGGATGTATAATGTACATTATACTAATGTAAAAATCGCAAATCACAGTGTGGGACTGTTAGAAGTTGTATAAAATGTAGCCAAACTACAGGACATATAATACTGATCTATCGTGAATAGATTTATTTATATAGTCAATATTGAATTCCATAATTTGTAATAACGAGGAGATATGAAGAAAAAAAAAAGTGAAGTAATCTTACAGTCTAACTGTTACATTTGTATGGTTTTATTGTATATAAAGGTATACCATTTTCAAACAGGTACTACGATAGCAGCTGAATGATCCCTTTGACAGAATAATACCTCTAAGAACAGGTACATTTTATAATTCCCAGCATTGCAGAATACAAGATACAATATATAATAATGCAAGATGTATTATCTTCTATCTATTAAGTTTATTTTCTCTGATTTTTCCCAGCTTCAAAAATATAGCAAAAATAAAACATTGGCAATACAGAAGTTTTCGATTGATTTCAATTGTATTTTGGGAGATTTTTTTTTAATTTATTGAAAAGTTAGTTTCAATCAATTGAGTGACTTGACAAAAGGTAGTAATTTTAGTCAAAATTATTTATATTTGAAGTTATTGTTTCATATTCATTAAATGAATACTTAAGAAATCCACGACGAGTCCATGTACCCACCCAGGCCATCTCTCGAAATTGCTAACAATTTTATGCTCAATATATTTCCTTACATTTTAATTTCAATTTACTTCATAATTTATCAATGTAACAACATTATGTAAGAAACCTTTATTATCAGATTGCTACCAATTCATTCAATTAGCTAATCATTTTCTCCACCAAAGATAAGTGGATAGCCACTTTGAGATGAGTTGATAGCAACTCAATAAAAAAACCTTAACGGGGCTAAATGGAACTTCTTTCGTCTTTTTGGACAAAAGCTAAGAGTTAGTCAATGAGGATTCTATAAACCATGTTGGACCTATCTACTGTATGTGAATACGCACAAATATGTGCATACATTTACGTATATATGTGTGGATCCATACCTTGTCCATAATTCAGAAGATGGAGTAACGCTAATGACTGATGGCTTTCCGGTGGATGTAAGCCTTTATACCGCTGACTGCCTGTGGTCCCACCTCTCTGCTCTGCTACCGGATCATTTGCCAATGGGTTAATTAACCAGGGATCCGCGCAGCCTTCAAGCGAAAAGCCAATCTTGAAGGTCAATTACGCTTATTGACTAGTCACTATGATTTCTACTTCATTCCTCGAATTTCACTGGCGGTTGAATCATAATAACATTTATTTTCCGGTTTCAATCAATTTTATTAAGATAAAATTACAATTTGCCTTTTATTAGGCAATGAGTAATTGAGATAAATGTTATCATTCATACCATATTTACAATTCATCATTCACTCGCTCATTTATACAATATTTACAAACAGCCTAGAGGCCCCCCAAGTCCACAAGGTTGTCACCTCCCTCGCATGCGAAGGAGGAAGCGGAGTCTTGGGGAGTCCCCCACGCTCCTACGTCAGCGGCCAGCGGAGGCTGACCAAGAGCGCGAGAGCCCCAGACGCTCAGGACATGATTAGAGAAACTGGCCATTGCCAGAACTTCCACTATAACTTAGTTATAGCAGGTCACGAGGCCACTGCCGTTTTAATCTCAGAAGAGGATTATAGGGGTGAGTGGTGCAGTGCAATGACTGTGTTAGGGAATTAGGGTGGTTGGATAGGTTACTATGGAATTTTATGAACTTGGAAGGGATGAGTTCAAGAATAAAGGGTATATTCAGATCATTGTGAAGGGTTTTGTTGCTGGGGCATTTACTATTGTTCTTAGGACTTTTGATTGAAAGGATTGGATGCGCTTGATGTTTGACTTTTTTGCTGTCCCCCATAGCTCTATTCCGTAAGTCCAGATTGGCTTAAGTATAACCTTGTAAATAAGTAGTTTGTTTTCTATTGAGGGGTGGGATGTCCTTCGAAGTAGTCTGTACAGTTGTCCAAAGCGTCTGTTTAGTTCTTGTCTTTTTAGCCTCATATGTGGGTTCCATGTCAGTCTTTTATCGAGATGGAAGCCTAAATACCGTACTGTCTCAGACACAGGGAGAGGAATTGAATTTAAAAAGACTGGCGGACAGGACTTGCGGCAGAGGGTAAAGGTTATGTGGGAACAATTTCCTTCATTGATTTTGATTCGCCATTGGTTGCACCAATACTTGATCTCATCATGGTGTTTTTGGAGGTTTTGGGATGCTATATCAGGGTCTGGATGGGTTGACAGTACTGCAGTGTCATCTGCAAATGTTGCCAAAAAGGTATTGGCGGTAGAGGGGACATCAGCGGTGTATAGGTTATAGAGGATGGGACCAAGGACGCTGCCCTGTGGAACTCCTGCTTTAATGGGATTGTAGTTAGAATATTCTAAACCACAGCGGACTTGGAAGAAACGGTTTGAAAGGTAGGATTGTAGGATTAGTAATAGGGTTTGCGGTAAATATCCTTTGATCTTGTAAAGCAAACCTGCGTGCCAGACCCTGTCAAGAGCTTGAGCTATGCCCAGAAGGGCAGCAGTGCAATACTGTTTGGTTTCAAGGGCTGAGGATATGTGATCAAAAACGCGAAGGCCTTGTTGAGCTGTGGAATGTTGTTGGCGGAAACCAAACTGGTGAGTAGGGTAAAGGTTTTTGGATTCAACAATTGGAAGTAGGCGTTTTAATAGGAGTTTTTCAAATATTTTTGAGAGGATAGGGAGTAGGCTAATTGGGCGGTAAGATGAGGCGTCATTGGGTGGTTTACCGGGTTTGGCGAATAGTACAATAATGGAATGTTTCCAGAGGAGAGGAAAGTGCGTCGTTCGGATAATGCAATTATATATAAAGGTTAGGAAGATTATGGCTTTAGGAGGAAGTTGTTGGAGGATTCGAGGAGTAAGGAGATCATATCCTAGAGATTTTCGGTAAGGTATTTTTTTCAGAAGATATTTAACCTCAGAGGGGTTAACGGCTTTTGGTGGTAGTGAGAGAGGAATAGGCGAAGTGAGGAAATCTTCAACAGTTGGACCGTGATTATTGTTTTGAGGAGTAAGATGAGGAGTGAAAGTACGGGAAAGATGCAGTGCGAATTCCTCTGCTCTCTCGCCATCCGAAGCCGCCCAGGACCCGTCCTCACGACGGAGTGGATGTGAAACAGGATGATATTTTAGGATTTTCTTAGTTACATTCCACAAGGAGTTATCCCTGGTAGACAGGGAGGAGAGATAGGAATTGAAAGAATCGGAACGGAAGGATGCCAATTGCCGCTTTACCAGCCAACAAGGAAATCATGTGCTACCAAAGGAACTATGTGATGGGATATGGAGTTATGGACAATGACAGCGGTACCTGCATGAGCTCTTCCATCTGGGTGATCAGTTCGATAAGTCTGGTACTGTCGAACGTAAATGGTCGTTTATTTGTAATTCTTGTTTCAGTAATGAGAGCTACGTCGATGTTTTTGTCGTGGCGTAGTGCTGTCAGTTCGTTAGTGTGGGTGCGAACACCATTCACACTTTACACACCTGGGAGGGTGGTAGCAGTATGATTTTGTGTGCCCATATGCCTGACAATTATGGCATTGAACTATATCGCGTTTTGGGTAAGGCTTTTCGACCTGGACTCTTGTGTAATACAAGTGGGTGACCTCGTAGATTTTTTCCACTCCAGGTGTTCTCTCTAGATCCACAAAGAATAAGGGCAGTGGTGTCTTGATGCTTGCATTATTTTCTTGTCTTTCCTCACGGAGCACATTTGTAATTTGGCGAACCTTGTATCCTATGCTTAAGAGCTCCTTCTCTATCTAGTCCGCTGGTGTAGTGGGATGCAGGTTTCTAATCACCACCCGCAGCGATCTTTCTTGCTTTAGTTGGCAGGTATGAAAGTCGGCCTTTGTTTCATCTAAGTATTTGATTATTGTTCGGTATGTGTCTGTGTCTCGGTATGTTTTTGAAACTTTTGTGTCTTGGGACCGATTGAGGCAAGTGTATTTCCCTGTACCTACAATTTTATTTAGTTGGGTACATAGTAATTTAAAATTACCAATGTTTCGTACAAATATTGCCGGTAGCTTGGGCTGTGTGGGTGTTTGTGTAGAGTCCATGTCCTCTACCTCAATATTTTTCAACACCTCGTAACTATTGGGCGTGAAAAACGGAGACTCATGAGTTGTTGTTGTTTGGATGTGCTTGGTAGTGATGATAGTTCCTCCATAGAGCTGCTGGGAGCTGAAGAATTTACAGGGGCTATATTTCGGTTAGATCGCCGTGGCTTACATTTGACCGGCGACGGAGTAGGGGTAGTAGTACTGGGTCCAGGACTAGGTGACGGGGCTCACCAAGCCCCCATGAGCCCTGGAAGCCGGAAGTCATGATAGAAGAGCTAGGACGGAAAAAGAAACACCGGGGCATGCGAAATCATAAGGCGTTGGAGTTAAAAAATACGGTTTTTTTTTTGTTTTTTTTAACAGCCAGAGCGTCTCTAAACTAAAACTAAAATAAGCTCTTAACTAATTCTAAAATAATAATCGTGACGCGGCTGACGGAGGAGCGTGGGGGACTTCCCAAGACTCCGCTTTCTCTTTCGCACGTGAGGGAGTTGACAGTCATGTGGAATTGGGAGTTCTCTGGGCTGTTTGTAAATACTGTATAAATGAGCGAGTGAATGAAAATTGTATATATGGTATGAATGAAAACATTTATCACAATTACTTATTGCCAAATGAGGCAGATTGTAATTTTATTGTAAATAACATGAACAAAATATATTGTAGACAAATGTAAATAACATGAACAAAATATGAATCATTGTAAATGTGTTAAGCAATAAAAAATGCGGGGTGCCAAGTAGTTAGATGAGCTGGGACACCAGCTGTAGTCAGGTATGAGGCCAGATGAGGCCCAGACCCTCGGAAAGAACCCTGCCAGCCTCTCCCAGAGGACAAATAAACCACACGTCATTGGGTACACCAATCTTAATGATGATTGGCTAAGGGCAAGGCTTGCTGGGTACTTAAGACGGCCTGACAATCGGTATTCTACTGTACCTCCTTATTTAAATGTAAGGAAAGAGCAAAACCAAAACCCTATAACTGATAACTGCTCTTCTGATAAACGTCGATACCAAAAAGTATATGGGAAATGGATTAGGTAGCATGTAGTACACTATTTTGGATACATGCCATATCACTGGTTAAGTACGAGGACTGATTAAGGTTATACATTTATTTTAACATACATATAAAAAAAGAAAGTGTTTTGGTTCCCTCATAGTCTTTTTTTTTCTTTCATAGCACCTTTAAATTTACAGATAATTATAGATCCTCAGGCGAATCTATTCACAAATTATTTTTGTATTTCCTGTAGCATCGCTACATTATATACAGCTTTTGTTATTTCATAAAAATTATATAATGAATAAACAAGTATAATGATATACATTGTACCTGACTGGATCAAACTGACTAATAAAGGTGATAGGGCTCACCTTTTTGATCAAACTTAAAACTAACTTACATACTAATTCTTAACCTAATTTTTCCCCGATAGTCTGTTGCCATCGATGTGGGAGGGGTGGTGGGGTCATGTTGAACACTGGGTTTGTCAGGTGCTGCAAGGAGTCAAAAAACTTAACGTGTCTCCGGTGGATGAACTCACTTACCGACAGCACACCAAGCAACGGGTGCAGGTCAGCGTTCTCCAACCTCTTGAAAGAGGTATGTCGGACCACTTTTCGCATGATCCCATTCTGGAAATGTTGGAGACATTTGGCTGTATTGTCAGTCAAGTGGGTAAATAGCGGGGCACCGTACAGCAGAGCTGGCTGGAGGACACATCTTTAGATCATCAGTTTGAGACGAAGCGACAGGTTGGGTTAATTTAGCAAGATCAATAGCCCATAAGACCTTTGTCGTACTTTTTCTATTTTATTACTAAAATGAGTAGAGAAATGGAGATGCCTGTCCATTTTTATACCCAGATAGTGCATTGAGAAAGGTGGGGGGGCCATAGTCTATAATGGCCTGATCAGGTCCCGGGGCCCTGGAAGTAAGTCCACTCAGTCTTTTACTAGTCTACTCTCTCTGCAGCACCTATGAGCTGTCACCCTGTCACTCAGCCTCCTAGCAGAGAACCTCTGACGACTTATACCTATTACGCTGCCGATCTCCCGCCTGAACTCTGAAAACTGGTATTATTCTTTATGAAACCTCTGTACCTCTTCTCCTGAACACAGTGTATTGTCGGGACACATCCCTATCATAAAATGGAGTCAGATATTAACGCCGACATGAAACATGGTCCATGTTATAAACTACAACAATCCGCACTTGTCACCAGGGCTAGAGTGATTAGGCACTCCCCTAGTGACAACCCGACATCTTCCTCCGTGATAACGATAACATGAGATGTTGCGATAACATTCCTCAATAATTTGTTTTTTTGGCTTCCTTCTACGTTGCTTTCAAAAAGAAACTTTGGAAATCTTGAATCGTCTACCTCTTAGATAGATCACCCCCCCCCCTATATGGTCTGGTTCACGCCCATTATTTCAGGGATGTGGCTATTGACAGATCTATCTAAAATCTATAATTCAGGCATAGAATTTTTCACCAAAGCTTACACAGCTTTAGTAGAAGTATAGATGCTATCTATACTAGATTAAGATGGATAATAATTCTCAGGTGAGGGGGCAAGCATTTCGTCTTGGTTGAACCCCCATTTTAAGCAGATAGTCGAGGCCGATAAGGAAATTCGAAGTTCTAGTCTAAGCTGGAGTAGTGGTACTACGCTCTTGAGGAGCAATTAGTGCTCAACTTAAGCGGGACTTGATTGTCAGGTCGCTCCTTGTTGCCCTTCTACTTAAGCCAATCCCACAGAGAACTGGGACTCGTTGAGGCATCACTGTTGTCTCCTGAAGTTCAATCTGTTCGTCGCGTCAACGAATTAGGGATGTTCTTTCCACCGAGTCTGTGCAGTCAACAACGCGGTCATTTTTTTTCCTGTAAAGAACAGGGCCTTTTTGTCCCGGTCATGGTTAAAGGTTCTTCGGATTTGAATACTTCAATTTTTTGAATTGAACTCCCTTAATCATGATTTTATTAATTACTATGTAGTCTACTCTACATTACATACCTTAATGCCTATTTACTGTATGGTTGTATTAATCTGAATTAGCATCATGAGGACCCTGGGCAACTGAAATGTTCTGTTTGCTATTATCGACACCAATAGATTTTTTTCGAGTTCGAAGACTCCAATATCCATGTCTGGTAGTAACAGGTATCCTGTTCCAAAAAAATATCAATTAACTTTACTTATGTTTGAGCATAATATCTGAAAACGTCTCATTTAATGCCTGAATAAAATATATTTAATTGCGAGAAAGACCGTCTACTTCCAATTGTTGAATCCAAAAACCTTTTTTCCAAGTTTGGTTTCCGCCGTGACATTCCACTGCTCAACAAGGCCTTCGCGTTGTTGATCACATCTCCTCAGCCCTTGAAACAAAACAGTATTGCACTGCTGCCTTTCTTGATATAGCTCAAGCTTTTGACAGGGTTTGGCACGCAGGTTTACTCTACAAGCTCAAAAGACATTTACCACAGACCCTTTTCCTAATCCTACAGTCCTATTTTTCAAACCGCTTCTTCCAAGTCCGCTGTGGTTTAGAATATTCTAACTACTATCCCATAAGTGCAGGAGTTCCACAGGGCAGTGTCCTGGGCCCCATCCTCTATAACCTATACACCGCTGATGTCCCCTCTACCACCAATACCTTCTTGGCCACATTTGCAGATGACACTGCAGTCTTGTCACCTAACCCAGACCCCGACATAGCATCCCATAACCTTCAAAAACACCTTGACGAGATCGAGTATTGGTGCAACCAATGGCGGATCAAAGTTAATGAAGCAAAATGTTTCCACATTACCTTCACCCTTTGTCGCAAGACTTGTCCACTAGTTTATTTTAATTCTATTCCTCTCCCTGTATCCGAGACAGTACGGTACTTAGGCTTCCATCTCGACAAACGGCTGACCTGGAACCCACATACGAGACAAGAACTAAACAGACGCTTTAGACAACTGTACAGACTACTTCAAAGGACATCCCATCTCTCAATAGAAAATAAACTACTAATCTACAAAGTTATACTTAAACCAATCTAGACATACGGAATAGAGCTATGGGTGACAGCAAAACAGTCGAGCATCAAGCGTATCCAATCCTTTCAATCAAAAGTCCTGAGAACAATAGTTAATGCCCCCTATTATGTTAGCAACAAAACCCTTCATAACGACCTTAATATACCCTACATTCTAGATCTCATACCTTCCAAGTTTATGAAATTCCAAAGTAGCCTTTCCAACCACCCTAATCCTGTAGCACAGTCATTGCACTGCGCCACTCCTTCCTATAATCCTCCTCGGAGACTGAAACGGCAGTGGTCTCTTGACGTGCTATAATCGCGTGACAGTGGGAGTCCTGGCAATGGCCAGTTTCTCCAATCACGTCCTGAGCGTCTGTGGCTCTCGCGCTCTTGGTCAGTCTCCACTGGCTAGTATCCAGTGACGCGGCTGACGGAGGAGCGTGGGGGACCTCCCAAGACTCCGCTTTCTCTTCGCATGTGGACTTGGGAGGCCTCTGGGCTGTCTGTAAATATTGTATGAATGATGAACTGTAAATATGGTATGAATGATTGTATATATTAATTACTTATTGCCTAGCAAGGCAGATTGTAATTTTAGCACAATAAAGGAATTATACAATTGCGAGAAAGAATAAAATAATTTAAATCATATAAATATGAGATATATATATATATATATATATATATATATATATACATATATATATATATATATATATATATATATATATATATATATATATATATATATATATATACATACAGTAACTAAAAATTCGTTCACACCGATTGTCAAGTATTTATTCATCCATCCAAAGAACAACATGGGTAAGTTACAAACCTTTTATTATACATTTTAATAGCAGTCCTATTTATTTGTTTATCTCCTTAAACTTAAGGTAGTATTATTAAATTATTCATGTGAACAATTTTAAGTGAAGAGCCTATTTGTGATCGGTTAGTCGTAACAACAAATTCTGAATTTTTTTTTATTTGTATTTATTCATCAGGTATGTCTTTTTATTAGTGACAACCCATAAAAAAAAAAAAGATTCTTTTTATATTCGATAACTCTTTTAATAAATAATGCATAAATCTAAAAAAATATTTTTTTATGTTTTAATAATATTTAAACTATCGAACATATTTTAAAAAAACAGGTATTATTTTTCTCCTGGATTGAGTAAATGAATTAAAAATCAATTATTAAAACGCATAAATTATGAGATGTGCGATATATGTAATAATGATAGTATGACTATAATAGATCATTATTATGTAGTATTTGGTAGTTACAAGATGTCTAAAACCCCGAACCTATACAAAATTAGAGAATGAGGTTCTCATTATTAGCAATAGACCGTAAATAAATGATGAGGATTATCATCCTTTATGAGAATCGCACTTTTATTCTCTATTCAACCATGCGTAGTAAAACGTGACAAGTAAACGGGGTGTCTTAAACGATGTTTCCATGGTAAATCCAACCAGCAGACTGTAGAATATCTGAAATATTTAGAGTAAAAGAGATTGTACCTTATTATGAGCGTTGTTATTACAACAACAAAGAACTATTGTTAGTCATGACTAGCAATGAAGCTACATAACATGTTATGTGGTGGGGGTCCAGCGGCATATATGTGCTTCTGAGGCTGGACTTGAATCATCAGTCGTAAGCGATCTTGTTCTCAACATGGAAAAGGTGAGCCTTCCTAATGTGACTATGTTTCAGGCACTTAGATTTTCACTTACTTTAAAAGGAGTACTTCATAGAAAGTTCGTTGCATGCGGGAAGTAATATTATCAGATTAATCATCACTCAAAAAAATATCGCGATTACGTTTCAAAAAAGTGCCTGTTATATCTATACAATTCGCGTTTCTAGACATCATAACAAAAGTTAATATATTAAATTTCGATCGAATCATTTTTGCAATGCTTTCATTATCTAGAAGTTTTATGTCCAATTCTTACTAGTTTTATCATTTAATATTGCGTATATAACGACTGCTCCTGATAATTGACAAAACATTCCATTGAACATTGATATGTTGGTAATCTAACCAGCCTAAAGTAATCAGAACCGAAATACCTCAATTTTTACTGGGGCATCACATTATTTCATTAAATCCCTGACATGGCATTACACAGACGACCAAGTAAATGTCAGTTACTAAACCTCATAGTGATAATTTTATTATGAACTTAAAATTTATTTGTACTTGATACTGTTGTATAGGGTGTCCCAGAATTAACGCAATATTTGAATTTGCCGCCATTTCTGCAGTAAAGTGCTGGAAACCCTAAAAAAAAAACAATTTAACAGCTGAGGGTTAGTAAAAATGGAGCGTTACTCGATAGAACAACGTGTCTTTATTGTTGAACATTATCTCAAAAATAATGAAAAATTGGCGGCCGCAGTTTGAAAATTTCATACAAAATATGGTCGGCACATTTTGATCTTGATGGCTTTGTCAATCGACAAAATTGTCGCATTCGGGGTTCGGAGAACCCACATGTAAATGTCGAAAAACAAATGCATCCACAACGTGTCACTGTTTGGTGTGGATTATGTATTGGAGGCATCATTGGACCATACTTTTTAAAAATGAGGCTGGTCAAGCAGTGACTGTTACTGGTGCTCAATATCGTGACATGATATCACAGTTGTTTGTGCTGAAATTGGATGATATTGATGTGGTTTCAACAAGATGGTGCCACATGCCATACAGCCCATGAAACAATTTAAATACTGATTGAGGCATTTCCAGGTCGTGTACTCTCTCGTTTCGGTGATCAGAATTGGTCCCCTAGATCGTGTGATTTAACAGCTTTTGATTTATTTGTATGGGGTTATTTGAAGCCAAAGGTGTATGTCAACAAGCCCACATTCATCCGTGCATTAAAAGAGGAAATTCAACGCTGCATCAACGAAATTTAACTAAATTTATGCCAAACGGTCTGGATGGAAAATGGAAAATTTTGACAAAAGAGTGCGTATGTGCCAGCAAAGTCGTGGAGGCCATTTGCCCGATGTGTTACTCCATAAATAACCCTATCCTATTTACTTTATAAATCAGTAAAAAAATAACAAAAATACTAAAAACTGTGTTTTCTATTTAAATCAAATCTCGCGTTAATTCTGGGACATTAATTCAAACATGAAACCTTATGATTACTGACCTAAAATAGACCAAAGGCAACTTGGATGTTCTTTTTACATCCATGGCACAATTTGATGCCCCTGGTTCAAATCCCGACCCACTATTTTCTCTATGTTCTAAACCAATAAGTATTAAAGAAATAATTATATTAGAATTAAGTTATAAAATAAAATTAATGCAAGATTATTTTAGCTGTTCGTTCTGACACTTGGCCTGGTTCTATCATTGGTAGAGTCACATGGTACAGAAATAAGAGAAAAACGTGACTACGATAGTGGTTCAAGGTAACAAAATTTTTTCAAGAGTATCGGTTATAGTTTAATTTTTTTCTAATTTTTTGTGATACTCATTTGCAGCAATTCGCACGGTGACGGAGGGTTCAGCGGTTACAACTACGACAAGCCAACCTCCTACCAACAGCCGGAGATAAAACAGTTGACCGAGTACGAACCCGTCCACAAGACCCTCAAGATACCAGTGTCCCATCCGGTCCAGCAGCCCTTCCATGTCCCAGTGCCCTACAAAGTGCTGGAGCCGTACCACATCCAGATCCCTGTACCGTTTACGGTGGAGAAGATCGTCAAAGTGCCGGTCGAGAAAATAGTCAAGTACCCTGTGGAGAAGCTGGTTCCTGTAAAAGTGGTCAAGAAAGTCCGTGTTCCGGTTCCTAAGCCTTATCCGGTACCTGTACCCGTGTACAAAACTAGGTACGTTTACCATAATATAAAGAAATATCACCACTAGGAGTACAATAAGGCAGATTCTATAAAGAGACAGCAGTAGATTCCGGGGCATGCCGCCAGCACGCAAGGAAACCTGGAGCATCCACTTTGGGACTCATGTAACTTCATTACAGTTCAACATACCATGACACAATTTTCTATATGCTCCAACGGCACAACAACATAACCGAACACGGTACACGAATCACATAAAGGCTCTTATGCAACTCATTAAAAGGAACACGCGTTAATGATTGTTGTAACTTCAAGGAATACTAGATACGTCAGGTAGACTGTAACAATGATTACAAAAAGACTGATGAGCCATCATAGGCCAATGTTTTTTAATAATATACCATTATAAATAAAATTTGGGATTCAATTATTTCCAACCCACTAGGAAGCTTCAATGTTTTTATTCTTCTATTCGTTAATCTGCAATTAAAACTATATCATTTATCTTTTTCATCAAAGGTTCCCTCACAATAAGACAACACAAATAGTTGTTATCTTAAAGATACCAAACAAAAAAAACTTTCTCTCTAAAAAAAAAAAATAGTCAAATTCTTGAAAAGAATTACTTTATTAATTAGAAAAAAATATACTGGGGAGATATTATAGGACACCTCCCCCGGGTGCTACACCAACTGAGCTCCTGCATGACTAAGGACCATGATAATATGAATACTCTTTAACCAAACTCTCACAATGTATGTCCTAGATACCTTGCAACCTACTAAATTAAGATACCGAGAGTTAATTCGAATGTGTCACATGAAAATATAATCTATTTTAATAAGTAAACCTTTATTTAATGGTCTGTCAAGATGGTCGTTAGTAAGATTACATCATTATTAATAACAAATAAAAGAAACTCAATAAATAAACGACTTGACCCCTGATTATCCAACAAAAAACTATTATATATAACCAAAAGTACTAATAGCGAATTGTTTAAATGTCGTTTATGAATTACTTGCTAAAATAAATGAATCATTTTAAATATAGTATCAATTAAAACAAAAGTAAATGTAAGTAAGCCACAATAATAAAGGTAAAAAATTTAATTAATAATTGACATTACAAAAGGATATTGAACCATTTATCCTAGAGTCTAATTACGTTGCAGTAAGCCAGCCTCGGCAAGATAATCTTAGCAAGAGCACTACTGGCTGATGCTTACTCAGTTCCAGTGACTGATCGATACCCCTGGAGACTGGAATTCAATTATGACGTAATCAGTGGAGTGTTAAATTATCTGCGTAGCAAGGTACTATTTTTCAGCATCTCCGCAGCTTTTGATTTGGCAAATTGCTTTCTACAAAGACAGTCAAATGTAATTGTATTATACCAAGTGTACTCCTATACAATATGCATTCGTGTATATCTGTGTTTTGATTAACTATGTCAGAATCCTTAATCATTCAATCAATAAATAAAATCATCAATCAGCCTCTCCATAAGACAGGCTTTCAAGGGACTGGTACGTTTTTAAGGATTTAAACCCTTATCAGTATTTATTCCAATCATTGCACGCCAGAACTTGGGATTTTAGGGGATTTAAATTAAAAATTTGATAGGAACTTTATTTGATAATACTCATAGTTCTCATTGTTAATTTGAAGACATTCTATTCATTACACACTATGTAGTAGTTCCTAAAATTTGTTTCAGAGTACTAAAATTGGTGTACCGAAAAAAGGGTGATATCCCTTCACCTTACGACTTTCATAATTATGGTCGTTATTATTTACATTGCTTCAAGCTGAACTGTTCATAAAACCTTACCAAAACTACTGCTTTGCTAAAAAATCAACTTACTGGATTTGCTTTGTTGTCTGACCACCACGCAACTCGGAAGAAATGTCTGGCAATGGCATTTATCTCTCCATAATAGGTATTTATTTATTAATTATAGATGTTTTGAAATTTTTTATAAAGAAATTGAGATATAATTGCCTTCTTTGGATGGTATTTTTGTGATAACTCAGACTTTGAATGTTGTATGAGGTGACTAACTCAGGGTTGAAACTAAAAAAAACAACAGAAAAGCTAAAAACCAAAATACCGTCATTTATAGTATTGAGATTGTTCGTGATATGGTAATGTGGTAAATATGCCTAAGGAGATATTGCTAAAAGAGATTGTAGGATATAAACTGACTCCAAGAAGTAGTGGAGTACTGAGGTTCATGGGAACGAGGCTGGGCTAAAATTATAGCCAGTATAGAATTCTTGTAGGCAAGACATACTCGCCCAATTGTTCTTAACTCTGTTTATTGTATTTTTTTTTTTTTTACTGCTTATTTACTTCGTATTGTACATTTGGATTTTGAGATACCACCTGGTAGATGAATGCAAGCAACAATTAAAAATGATAAAATTTTACAAACATCATTTAAGTATTAAAATAGACTATCAATAATAACAGTGAAGCTTGCTTTTTCTCTATAAAATTTTTCAAAATATCTATAATTAATAAATAAATACTTATTATGGAAAAATACATGCCATTGCCAGACATTTCTTCCGAGTTACGTGGCAGTCGGACAACGAAGCAAATCTTACTACAAGTAAGTGGATTTTTTAGCAAAGCAGTAGTTTTGGTAAGGGCTTACGAACAGCTCAGCTCGAAACAATATAAATAATAACGAACACAGGAATTGCTGTGGAAAAAAATAAACTGTTAAATATGATTTTCTTTGCTTCCTCTTTCGCATGTGAGAGAGGTGACGACCATGTGGATTTGGGAGGCCTCTGGGCTGTTTGTAAATACTCTATGAATGAGCGAGTGAATGATGAATTTTAAAATTTTAAATATGGTATGAATGAAAACATTTAGTATTGCCCAATGAGTCAGATTGACATTTTATCATAATAAAGTTGTTTTTATAATTAATATGATTTTACTACTCTCTCTTATTTCTAATGGCTGTTCAGGATATGGATTGCATTGCCACTGAAATGTACCGCTTCTTACCCAATGCTGATTTCATGACAGATGACTTCAGGCTGAAGTTTATCAAAAGATTCCTCAAAGAAAGGGACATTGTCAAGAACTCTCTAACCAGCTTTCAAGAAATGATCAAGGAGTACAAGTTGTACAGGTACGTCGAAGAGAGGAGAAGAGCCAGACTGAGGATACCGGAAATAGTCAAAGATAAGGTATTAGTGAAATTTATTATCATTTTAGTTCATAAGGTGCATTTTTGTTCTGCAAGTCCACAAATATGGGTACTTGTATGTTAGGCCTTCATCAATGATCAGATCTTATAGACGTTAAGTAGTTCTATATTCAATTTCCTTTTAATTAAGCATCATTTTGAATTGTGTTCGAAATTACAACTGCTAAGTACTCAGTAAATGCTTAGCTTCTTATTATTGTAGGGTTAGTTAAGTTCTTATTATTTTCTTATAAGGTCTTATTATATTTTTGTATTATTTACTCATATTGATAGGTGTTAAACTGTGGATGTACCTAGTCACTGGTTGGAGCTTAATTTACAAGTACCTAGATCCATTGGATATTGATCTGTAATATTTTATTAAATGTTTAAATTTTTTTTTCTGTTGAATATTTTGTCATAACGAGGCCTCCGAAATTATTATAAATAGAACGTACTATACTTTAAAAAATAGTTTCGGTAGCCGTTCGATATGGGATAGCCTATGTTATAAGCCTATGGTTTGAATCCCTGCACTGTTAACACCTCATCTTTATCTTTATAAAATAATTCTGTTAGCACTTTGAGTACACACCACTAATAATAGTTAACGAACCCAGGCAAGGATCGACGAGATCTTCAAACTCGGCGAAACTGTGCTGGAGGTACTGAAAGAACAGAAGTTTCCATCACAGCTGACTATGACTGTTCCGAGGTGCATGGAAAGGATTAGAAACAACTTCAGAATTAACAGAATCAACATAACCAGGTCATTTGCTGATTTTTTTCCTGCTTAATAATTATTTATTTATGCACTGGACGGTTTTGAGAATCAAAAGTGTAAGTAATAGTCAGTACTTACCTTTAAAATTTCGTACAACCTGACCCAGCATAATTCATAGTTTGAGATTCTTGGAGTTCTTGTTATCGAACTATAAACCAAAAGAAATTTCCAATACAATTATACACACATATCTAGTTAAGACGTAAAAAAATAAAAAATGTATATTGAAGAAATTCATTATTAGATACAAAAATAATAGAAATGCCAAAATAGCAAAACTATAATTAGTAGTACACATTTCAATATTCATAATATCATTTAGTGATTATGTCATTTGTTCTTTGATGTACTTACTCCAACAAAAAACATATTTACAATCACAACCCTATGTACTTATGAAACAAATCTAACATGATATCGATAGTTAAATAATTTTTGTGAAGGAGAGTCTTTTAAAAGAATAGCTTTATTATGAAGTACATGGAAAACGCTGGTATATGCAGATATTAACAGTTATGTTACTACATACTGGGTGGAATGTCTAGGGACGAGTGGGGTCAGGGGATAAAGCTGAGACATATATGTATAAGAAAAGAATAAGATTCTGGGAAGTAGGGAGGTCTTGGAGGGATGCGGTTGCTTACTTAAAATAACAGGGAACCACCAGTGACTTCCATAGTCACGAGGCAGGTATACTGCTCAAAACCCTTCTACTTAGCAAAACAGGTCACTACTATACAGTGGTCTACACTGGGGGGGGGGCAGGGAATACATATATTAAATTTATATATTATGTGTTAATAAAATTCTTGATTATACCTACTTAAAGTGTTTTAATAATGTCTGCTTTCTGTAAGCCACTTCATACTGTTACTTTCCTCCTGTCAAAGTTTATGTTGTCTATTTTCTGAAATCTCCTTGGATAACTGTGATTAATCCGATTGGAAATTTTTACAGGGATATGGTGAAGGCTCTGAAACTGATCAAGTTAGGCACGGAGAAAGAAAATAAACACGATGCTACTTTCTTGGTTCATATCGGAATTAAGGACCTGAAGGAGGCAGTTAGCAAAGAGTTTGCTAGAGCAAATAGCAAATATTAAACTTTTATAAATCGGCACGTACAATACATTCTGTAAAAAGATTACTTGTTTATTTACTGCCAGATATTGTCTAGTTGGGATAATGAGAACTGACAGCTGTCCGTGTAGGTTAATTCTTTAAAAGATAAATTGCAGTCAATTTTAGGTTACATGATGGGTCATTCTTCGTAAGGTTGAAAGGAAAAATCACTTATAAGTGTCTATCAACAAGCACGTATGGCAGCCCACACTGGGATTATCAAGTGCTATGAAGACTAGTTAACACCGCGTTAACACGGTGATAACTAGACTTCTCGGTACTTGATCATGGTGATTAAAAGTATTATGGTGCGTTAAAGAACGGAATTTGTTTATTGCCTCTTTTAGGTGAATTCTCTTTTCAACCCTTTGGATCGCGGTCTAAGTATTTACTTATAGGGAGAACTGTTAGTGGACTTTTTTAAATATATTACTTGTTTATTGTGCTAAAATTACAATCTGCCTTATTAGGCAATAAGTAATTGAAATAAATGTTCTCATTCATACAATATTTACAATTCATCATTCACTCGCTCATTCATAGAGTATTTACAAACAGCCCAGAGACCTCTAGAATCCACATGGTTGTCACCTCCCTCGAGTCCGAAAGAGAAAGTGGAGTGGAGTCATGGGTGCTCCTCCACGCTCCTCCGTCAGCCGCGTAACCGGATACGAGCCAGTGGAGGCTGACGAAGAGCGAGAGAGCCACATACGCTCAGGAGATGATTGGAGAAACTGGTCATTGCCAGGACTCCCACTGTCACGCATTTATAGCAGGTCACGGGGCCACTGCTGTTTCAGTCTTCTGGTTTATTATGAGAATTTATTGTTTTGCTGATGTCCTTAACTGTACAATTTTCAAACAATACCATATTTTTTGCTGAAATATATTATGGTTCAGCCTTTGTAAAGTTATTAAATAAATGCATAAACTGTTAACGTATCAAAGGATCAATTTAGTGGATAAATGTTTTAAATTAACCATATCAAATTTTAAAAAACACCTGCGGGAACGACAACCAATATGCTTTATACATGTTGATCAACCGAGAAATCTTTATGCGAACCAATGGTTCATCTTACAGTTATTTACAAAACAGCTGTTACAATTAGCTACATTGAGTTATTCTTTATAGCATATTATTCTATCGTAGGATTTCACTCAGCCACTACTGTTCTATTGGTCCCAAGCTAGAAGCTCTACTTTCAAACAGGCAATTATCCTTTTTATGTGAGTGAACGAAGATTTAACAAATAACATGGAGCCCTATAATTATCTGTTTTATAACGCTAAGAACAAGTAAAGGGGGCTTGAGCTGTATACCTGCCTCGTGACTCGTCACTGATGGTTACCTGTTATTTTTAAGTAAGCAACAGCACTCCTCCAAGACCTCGCTACTTCCCAGAATCTTATCCTTTTCTTATACATATTTGTCTCAGCTTTAGCCCCAGACCCCACTTGTCCCTAGACATTCCACCCAGTATGTAGTGACGTAACTCTTAATATCTGTATACATCAGTGTTTTGATTGTACTTCATAATAAAGCTTTTCTTTCTTTTATTTTAAAAGGCTCTCCTCTGCAAAGACTATTTATATTATTGGTTATTTACTTTTTACGTCCAGTATTTCGATTAGATATATTTCAAAATGTGCAAGCCACTACGAGTAATTCAGTTCATTTAATGAGTGCGTATAAGAAGCTGATCCATTGATGAACTTGGAGAAAATGTGACATGATAGTAAATTAATGTTTTTGGATGGGAACCAACAGTGGAAATTACAATATTTTTTTCTACATTTTGTTTATTCCATTGCTTATTTTATTGATCTTGGTGAGCAGAGAAGACAAACAATGTCAAGAAAACAAGACGAGAGTGGAAGAACGAAGACACATCCCCTGCCTTAAAATATTTAGCCGAATAGACCTGATGCTGGTGAAGGGGGACCTGGAAAATAATACAGTGGCTCGAGCAGCTGGAGGTAAATTCCACCTTAAGCCCCCTTCCAAATATATAAGACTGGGCTGTTGCTCCTGGAGCACCATCCTCGGCTCCAGATTCTCCCTAAGCAGGAGCCCTCTTTATATTTCATTATCCTATTTCTTTTCTCCATGACGGCTAGGCCACGTACGGGCAATATAGTACAGGGCTTATGTCGGGGCCTTGGGTTGCTTATTTTATTCAAAAGTTGCTTAGGTTCACAATTCCTGTTATACATTTTAATTAATAGATCATTCCTTCGCATTTATACGCTACTTTAATTATTATTAAACAGCTTTATTATGATAAAATTACGATCTGCCTCATTTGGCAATAAGTGATAAATTCACACTATATTTACAATTGTCATTCACTCGCTCATTCATACAGTATTTACAAAACAGTCCAGAGACCTCCCAATTCCCATGGTTGTCACCTCCCTCGCATGCGAAGGAGGGGTCTTGGGAAGTCCCCCACGCTCCTCCGTCAGCCGCGTCACCGGATACAAGCCAGTGGAGGCTGACCAAGAGCGCGAGAGCCACATACTCAAGGCATGATTGGAGAAACTGGCCATTGCCAAGACTCCCACAGTTACGCATTTATAGAAGCTCACGAGGCCACTTTTAGTCTCCGAGGAGAATTATAGGGATGAGTGGTGCCGTGCAATGACTGTGCTAGGTGATTAGGGTGGTTGGATAGGCTACTATGGAATTTTATGAACTTGGAAGGGATAAGTTCAAGAATATAGGGTATATTAATAATACCCTACCAAAATAATTTTTCTTTTATTTTTCCCACATCCTATTTTTTATAAGTTTGAAAGCTATGGGGGAAAAAAAAAAGAAAAAAAAAAAGGACAATCGTATGCTTTTCGAGTACTAATCCTGAGTGCTTTATTATAATGCTAGTATTAGTATTAGTAATAGATTAACCTGAGGATCTATAATTGTATATAATTATCTGTGAATTTAAAATGGCTATGAAGGGGGAACAAAAAAAGAAAAAAAAAAAAGGACAATCGTATGCTTTTCGAGTACTAATCCTGAGTGCTTTATTATAATGCTAGTATTAGTACTAGTAATAGATTAACCTGAGGATCTATAATTGTATATAATTATCTGTGAATTTAAAATGGCTATGAAGGGGGAACAAAAAAAGAAAAAAAAAAAGGACAATCGTATGCTTTTCGAGTACTAATCCTGAGTGCTTTATTATAATGCTAGTATTAGTATTAGTAATAGATTAACCTGAGGATCTATAATTGTATATAATTATCTGTGAATTTAAAATGGCTATGAAGGGGAAAAAAAAAAAAAAAAAATTGAGTACATCAAGCTATGATTTACTTCATAAATGGTGTAAATGGGCATTCATGACCTTTGCCTTTTACTTTAAAATTATCACCTTTGTCACTTAATGGTGAATGTATATGTATATTACGTAATGGTGACTACTATATATATAGTTGGTAATTGTACAGATCTATTTATTGTGCTGTAGTCATAAAAGTGAAGGATCCCCTTCGGAGTATACGGTAGAATTTTAACTTAGTGGTAAACGGTAGAAGTAAAACATATCCTTTTTTTTATTACTGTAATGAATAAACTACTGAAGTGGAGCTACGAAATCGGACAATTTATCTTATATAAATAATATTAAAGTCTTTCGAATCCGGTGAAATTTTAGCTGCGATTCGGTGACATCTGATGTTTGTTTTCGTTGAACTTGTTATCAAAATCAAAGATATTTTAAACTAATTAATGGTCCCTTAATTTTTTCTCTTCCATTACTTTACAGGAAATATTACTTATATATAGGTGAAAACAGTGGGTGTGAAATGAAACATTAACTAATTAATGAGAGCATTTATGACTTATAGTTATCATAATATTCTAGAACTCATCCCTTCCAAGTTTACGAAATTCCACAGTAGCCTTTCCAACCACCCTAATCCTGTAGCACAGTCAATGCACTGCGCCACTCATCCCTATAATCCTCCTCGGAGACTGAAACGGCAGTGGCCTCGTGACCTGCTATAAACGCGTGACAGTGGGAGTCCTGGCAATGGCCAGTCTCTCCAATCATGTCCTGAGCGTCTGTGGCTCTCGCGCTCTTGGTCAGCATCCACTGGCTAGTATCCGGTGACGCGGCTGACGGAGGAGCGTGGGGGACTTCCCAAGACTCCGCTTTCTCTTTGCGGTGGATTTGGGGGGTCTCTGGGCTGTCTGTAAATATTGTATGAATGAGCGAGTGAATGATGAACTGTAAATATTGTATGAATGAGAGCATATATCTTAATTACTTATTGCCTTATAAAGGCAGATTGTAAATATTGCAATAATAAATAATTATGAATTAATTAGTTATCATAATAGTCTAAAGTAACAAAATATATTAATTTGTTTTGATCATGACATCAAGACCATTCGCTCGATACTTGATTTCTTTCTTGCATCATCAGTGGAGTAACTATTTCCCTTCGTTTCTCCTATTCATGTTTAATATCTTTACTTGCGTACTCAATCGCCGCTTGGTTATAATTGAAAATATGAAGCTCTATTACTCCATTTCTTTTTTGTAACTATGTCATTATTTTTTTAAAAGTTTTTCAGTCCTTTTCAGCATTTGATTTCGGGTGCAAATAAATATCGCAAAGTTCTTCAAGAATCAAAGAATATCAAAAACAGACCATTGTTATCAGGTGAACTTCAACCATCAATTCCTTACAACTCTAAGCTCCAAGACAATGTGGCACGAGGTTGTAAAAAAAAAAGGGGGGTAAAGCGACATGAAAAATAAATTAACTTTAAGCAGTTGAAAACAAATTTATAATAAAATAAAAAGCTAAAATACTTAAAGAGATAAAAACGGTTGAAAACTGTAGAGCGTTTCATGGAGTTTGAATTGGTCCATTGTGCTCCAGCTATTTTTTTTCTGTTCAATGGAATAAAAAAGTTTCCTTGAAAAAAAAAGAAAGGAAAAAATATAAAAAAAACCTTGTGGCTGAGTGACAGATAGAGCTAGTTGAGAGCTGCGGGCAGAAACAGAACTCTCAGTTGTTGCCCTGTTGTTGTCTTTATTAGGGCCGGCTTTAAAACCGAAGCTGTAAAGTTAGCGCTAACACAAACCAAACAGAAAACTCGCATAAAAAAGGAAACCTCGGGGCTGCGGTCTGCACGCTCTGAGTTATGTGTTTTCCCTTTCGGCCCTGAGTAACGACCGTTACAACTAACTCCCTCACTAGGCCGTTACCAATTAACCGTTACTGTAATTGTAACGGAGTAACCACCGGGTGTGACGCTGACCATTGCAGATAACTAGGTTGGAATAAAAAAATCTAAATCTACGGCGCATCCCCTCATAAATACTTACCTGCCAGACAGTAGTTGTCACTTGGTAAGGGGTAACGCAAACCTAGCGTGGTTGGGGCTAGACTGTTACCCCTAGACTTTAATTTTGGTTATTTAAGTAGCTACTCCATCATATCTCAGCCAGAACCATCCCTCAGAAAAAAATCCTAGACCTAGCCAGGAATCAAACCCGTTTTAGACGTAAAGCCTCTCATTAAATACACTTTAGGCCCTAATTAATTTTATTAGTGTATTTTGATTATATTCATGAATTTATCAGTTGAGTTCATCTATGACAGGTGAATTTGCTTAAGAATAAGCTCGATAAATAATTTTAATAAACTGGATTGTTTGGCCCAAAAATAGATTGGCCGATCCTGATAAATCCCTCCACAAAAAATACAGGGCTTTAGAAGTAAAGCCTCTGATTAAATACACTTTAGGCCCTTAAACTATGTTTTAAGTCTTTATTAATTTGTGAGCCTTTAAGTAGATAAATATTTCAATAAATTACAGTTACCATTTTTCTATAAATAAATAAAGTGTTCTCACATAACCTTCACCCTCTGCCACAAGTCCTGTCCGCTAGTATTTTTCAATTCGATTCCTCTCCCCGTGTCTGAGACTTACATCTCGATAAAAGACTTACATGGAACCCACACACGAGGCTAAAAAGACAAGAACTAAACAGACGCTTTGGACTACTGTACAGACTACTTCGAAGGACATCCCATCTCTCAATAGAAAATAAACTACTTATTTACAAAGTTACACTTAAGCCAATCTGGACATACGGAATAGAGCTATGGGGAACAGCAAAAAAGTCGAACATCAAGCGCATCCAATCCTTTCAATCAAAAGTCCTGAGAACAATAGTAAATGCCCCCTATTACGTCAACAACAAAACCCTTCATAATGATCTTAATATACCCTACATTCTTGAACTCATCCCTTCCAAATTCATGAAATTCCATAGTAACCTATCCAACCACCCTAATCCCGTAGCACAGTCATTGCACTGCTCCACTCATCCCTATAATCCTCCCCGGAGACTGAAACGGTAGTGGCCTCGTGACCTACTATAAATGCGCACAGTGGGAGTCCTGGCAATGGCCAGTTTCTCCAATCATGTCCTGAGCGTATGTGGCTCTCGCGCTATTCGTCAGCCTCCGTTGGCTCGTATCCGGTGACGTGGCTGGTGGGGAGCGTGGGGGACTTCCCGAGAATCCGCTTCCTCTTACGCTTGCGAAGGAGGCAACAACCGTGTGGACTTGGGGGGCCCCTGGGCTGTTTGTAAATATTGTATGAATGTGCGAACGAATGATGAATTGTCCTGAGCAAAAGTATGGTATGAAATGAAAATATGGTATGAATGAAAACACTTATCTCAATTATTTATTGCCTATTAAGTAAAGGCGGATTGTAATTTCATCATAATAAAGTTGTTATTGAATAAAAAATAAAAAATAAATAAAGTTAATCACAACCTAAGTAGGTAACCATATAATAATTGTATTAAAGAAAAGAATAAAATAGAAAACAAAAGTTTAAAATGGTTGGACCGAATTAAAAATGGCCAAAGAACGCTTTTCTAAGAAAATAATCACCCCATTGTAAAATAAATAAAGAAGTGGAGAAAACCTTTGATACCAAAAGTATATATATATGTATAATTTTTTAATATTTTTCTTAAATTCTACTGATCAGAATATATTAATAATATTGCGTACAGTAAAAAAGTTTCGTTACTCAGTTAATTTTTGCGACCAAACAATGATTTCAGATGTTTTAATGGGCCCGAGACCCTTGTGAACCTTGTCAACGTCACTGATTGGTGGTCTACCAGGGCACAACCTGCCACCACAAACCACTAAACATGGTTAGCTCCACACACCAGCTGGCTACTGCATACTGATACAAATCCGACATTATTATGTCACCACTTAAAGTTGTTTAATAATGGTGATCATTTTTTTGTTGATTCGCTTGTAAAGATATTTTTCCTCTTCAGCTACTCATACCATTATTACTAAACTAAATCTTGGGTTAAATGGTTCAGTGCCTTACCTTCTAACCTTTGATTTTAAAATATAATAAATCAAAATAAAAAAAATATACAGAATATCTTAATCTTAATTTCTATTGAAGTCTATAATCAAAGTATTATTATTATACCACATATCGATCTCACTCTTGAAAACGTATTCTGTGAAATACTCTAATCCATTCCAACTCGATGCAAGAATGGAGGGGGGATATGCTAACGAGAAGCCGGCTGTGCAGCGAACCACTAGTGAATCTGCTCCAGTTATTTCAGCTTCTCTGAGTAGTCTTGGATCTGATTACTCTGCAGTTGTGATGAATGATTTCTGTGTCATCATAGCAACCCATCTTCCAGCTTAGGCCACATCCCATGGATTTCTCCAAGCACCATTTTTTGGAGGATTTCTTCTCCAACAATTCTAACCACGTATTCTGGACAAAGAAGAAGCCCAATACTTATTGTCTTCACTATATCAATGTCCTCAGAATGTGGACCCATATGTCCACATTTGGGGTTTTGTTGATTTTTTTCAAAGTTTCTGTCTATTGGTCTTTGTGACTCTCCTGTTATTCACGTTAAGGACATGCTATTTTACATGGAGGTCTAGTTGATACAAGGAATACATTGACATTATAGCGCTATCCATAAAACATGAGTGTCGTTCATCAATTAATTGTTATTACAAACAATAACGCAAAAAGTGATATATTTTGCACTTCCATAGAGACTCCAAAGAAACAACTTCTTTATTGTGATAAAATACAATCTGCCTTATTAGGCAATGAGTAATTGAGATAAATGTTATCATTCATACCATATTTACAATTCATCATTCACTCGCTCATTCATACAATATTTACAAACAGCCCAGAGGCCCCCCAAGTCCACAAGGTTGTCACCTCCCTCGCATGCGAAGGAGGAAGCGGAGTCATGGGGAGTCCCCCACGCTACGTCAGCCGCGTCACTGGATAAGAGCCAGCGGAGGCTGACCAAGAGCGCGAGAGCCACAGACTTTCAGGACATGATTAGAGAAACTGGCCATTGCCAGAACTCCCACTATCACTTAGTTATAACAGGTCACGAGGCCACTGCCGTTTTAATCTCAGAAGAGGATTATAGGGGTGAGTAGTGCAGTGCAATGACTGTGCTAGGGAATTAGGGTGGTTGGATAGGTTACTATGGAATTTTATGAGCTTGGAAGGGATAAGTTCAAGAATAAAGGGTATATTAATAAGGGGCATTTACTATTGTTCTTAGGACTTTTGATTGAAAGGATTGGATGCGGTTGATGTTCGACTTTTTTGCTGTCCCCCATAGCTCTATTCCGTATGTCTAGATTAGCTTAAGTATAACCTTGTAAATAAGTAGTTTGTTTTCTATTGAGAGGTGGGATGTCCTTCGAAGTAGTCTGTACAGTTGTCCAAAGCGTCTGTTTAGTTCTTGTCTTTTTAGCCTCGTGTGTGGGTTCCATGTCAGTCTTTTATCGAGATGGAAGCCTAAATACCGTACTGTCTCAGACACAGGGAGAGGAATTGAATTTAAAAAGACTGGCGGACAGGACTTGCGGCAGAGGGTAAAGGTTATGTGGGAACAATTTCCTTCATTGACTTTGATTCGCCATTGGTTGCACCAATACTTGATCTCATCATGGTGTTTTTGGAGGTTTTGGGATGCTATATCAGGGTCTGGGTGGGTTGACAGTACTGCAGTGTCATCTGCAAATGTTGCCAAAAAGGTATTGGCGGTAGAGGGGACATCAGCGGTGTATAGGTTATAGAGGATGGGACCAAGGACGCTGCCCTGTGGAACTCCTGCTTTAATGGGATAGTAGTTAGAATATTCTAAACCACAGCGGACTTGGAAGAAACGGTTTGAAAGGTAGGATTGCAGGATTAGTAATAGGGGTTGCGGTAAATATCCTTTGATCTTGTAAAGCAAACCTGCGTGCCAGACCCTGTCAAAAGCTTGAGCTATGTCCAGAAAGGCAGCAGTGCAATACTGTTTGGTTTCAAGGGCTGAGGATATGTGATCAACAACGCGAAGGCCTTGTTGAGAAGTGTAATGTCTGGTGAGTAGGAAAAAGGTTTTTGGATTCAAAATTGGATGTAGACGCTTTAATAGGATTTTTTGAAATATTTTTGAGAGGATAGGGAGTAGGCTAATTGGACGTTAAGATGAGGCGTCATTGGGTGGTTTACCGGGTTTGGCGAATAGGACAATAATGGAATGTTTCCAGAGGAGAGGAAAGTGCGTCGTTGGAATAGTACAATTATAAATGTAGGTTATGAAAATTATGGCTTTAGGAAGAATATGGAGAATTTGAGGAGGAAGGAGATCATATATGAGAGATTTTCGGTAAGGTAAGTTTTTCAGAAGGTATTTGACCTCAGAGGGATTTGGACAGGCTAACGGATTTTGATGGAAGTGAGGGAGGGATAGGTGAAGTGAGGAATTCTTCAAGAGTTGTGCCATGAGTATGGTTTTGATGAGAAAGGTGAGGTGTGAAAGTATGAGAAAGATACAGAGCGAATTATCCACATTCGAAGCCGTAGTACCCTTGTTCGTGCCGAATCCATAAATACTAAAAAAAAAATCATGAAGGGTCTTCAGTAAATTAGTTATAAAGTTTTGTTTTCTGAGCCAAACTTTAATACTGGGCTGATGACTATTAGATATAGAAACTTTTCTTTGTTCCCTTTGGGGTCATTTCGTTTGGTCTCCATAATTCGCTTCAATGAGTACTTGAGCTTATATTTCCAAACGATACAATAAGTAACTCTGTAACTGCAATATGATGAAGTGGTTAGCGTAACAGCTATGTAAGTTTTAGCTTCAAAACCATACACGGATCGTGAAATTTACTATAACAATCTATGTAAATTAATGTGACTCCAGTAGGGTAGCTAGTAGTGGGTAGACTAAATAAGAGAGGAAAACCACAAATATTTATTTACCTGGTAGTAAGGCGTAATTATAGAACTAGCCCTGTTATTAGGTACAAAAACGGTCTGATAACGGTGATATGATAAGAATAAGAACGGGCCCAGTATATCCCCTCCTGGTTGAGGGTGACACCGCCTAATGAGAGAGGACCCAGGTCCTACACACTCTCCAGCTTCCCTATCTATGATGACAGGGGTCTCGTGGTCGTTATCCCTCAGTTGTAAAGACTCTTCTTATAGACCCTTACATAAGGAACACGTGCGCTCCACGTGCACAATCTTATTACATACCAACCACACTGTACTTACAAATAAATCAAACGCTTTATAGAGCATTATTTTTTATTTCTATACTATAAGCTATATTATGCTCTTCGGTGCACATCCATACAAATACATAACTTATCACCTCAGTCAATTCATCGCTTGTTCAATGACTGGCTGTTTGGTGTAAAATAAGTCCCATAATCTAAGGTGAAAAAATGGATTACCATGCAAGAATCATTGAACAGCAGTTTAATCTAAGTCACTTGTCCGTAACCACACGATTCCTTGATAGTGAAGTTTATAATGGAATAAATCAATGGGAGGCAATATAAGGCGATCTGTAATAAAGTTCACAAAAGGACGGAAATGATTTGTAATTAGGCACCAAATTTGGATTTGATAGGATATAGATTGCTTCTTATATACATTTACAAATCCTATTTTCTTATTTAGTGTTAAATATTAATGCCTTACGTTTCTTCTTGCTCTAGACTGGCTGCTGTTTTATAATAGATGTTCTAAGTATATCTCTTCTTCAAGAAACCCCTTCTACATCTCTTCTTCAAGAAACCCCTTCACAACTCTTCTTCAAGAAACCCCTTTCCCATCTCTTCTTCAAGGAACCCCTTCTACAACTCTTCTTCAAGAAACCCCTTTCCCATCTCTTCTTCAAGGAACCCCTTCTACAACTCTTCTTCAAGAAACCCCTTTCCCATCTCTTCTTCAAGGGACCCCTTCTACAACTCTTCTTCAAAAAACTCCTTTCCCATCTCTTCTTCAAGGAACCACTTCTACAACTCTTCTTCAAGAAACTCCTTTCCCATCTCTTCTTCAAGGAACCTCTTCTACAACTCTTCCTCAAAAAACTCCTTTCCCATCTCTTCTTCAAGGAACCCCTTCTACAACTCTTCTTCAAGAAACCCCTTTCCCATCTCTTCTTCAAGGAACCACTTCTACAACTCTTCTTCAAGAAACTCCTTTCCCATCTCTTCTTCAAGGAACCTCTTCTACAACTCTTCTTCAAAAAACTCCTTTCCCATCTCTTCTTCAAGGAACCACTTCTACAACTCTTCTTCAAGAAACTCCTTTCCCATCTCTTCTTCAAGGAACCACTTCTACAACTCTTCTTCAAAAAACTCCTTTCCCATCTCTTCTTCAAGGAACCACTTCTACAACTCTTCTTCAAGAAACTCCTTTCCCATCTCTTCTTCAAGGAACCTCTTCTACAACTCTTCTTCAAAAAACTCCTTTCCCATCTCTTCTTCAAGGAACCCCTTCTACAACTCTTCTTCAAGAAACCCCTTTCCCATCTCTTCTTCAAGGAACCCCTTCTACAACTCTTCTTCAAGAAACCCCTTTCCCATCTCTTCTTCAAGGAACCCCCTCTACAACTCTTCTTCAAGAAACTCCTTTCCCATCTCTTCTTCAAGGAACCTCTTCTACAACTCTTCTTCAAAAAACTCCTTTCCCATCTCTTCTTCAAGGAACCCCTTCTACAACTCTTCTTCAAGAAACTCCTTTCCCATCTCTTCTTCAAGGAACCACTTCTACAACTCTTCTTCAAAAAACTCCTTTCCCATCTCTTCTTCAAGGAACCACTTCTACAACTCTTCTTCAAGAAACTCCTTTCCCATCTCTTCTTCAAGGAACCTCTTCTACAACTCTTCTTCAAAAAACTCCTTTCCCATCTCTTCTTCAAGAAACCCCTTTCCCATCTCTTCTTCAAGGAACCCCTTCTACAACTCTTCTTCAAGAAACCCCTTTCCCATCTCTTCTTCAAGGAACCCCTTCTACAACTCTTCTTCAAGAAACTCCTTTCCCATCTCTTCTTCAAGGAACCACTTCTACAACTCTTCTTCAAGAAACTCCTTTCCCATCTCTTCTTCAAGGAACCTCTTCTACAACTCTTCTTCAAAAAACTCCTTTCCCATCTCTTCTTCAAGGAACCCCTTCTACAACTCTTCTTCAAGAAACCCCTTTCCCATCTCTTCTTCAAGGAACCACTTCTACAACTCTTCTTCAAGAAACTCCTTTCCCATCTCTTCTTCAAGGAACCTCTTCTACAACTCTTCTTCAAAAAACTCCTTTCCCATCTCTTCTTCAAGGAACCCCTTCTACAACTCTTCTTCAAGAAACTCCTTTCCCATCTCTTCTTCAAGGAACCACTTCTACAACTCTTCTTCAAAAAACTCCTTTCCCATCTCTTCTTCAAGGAACCACTTCTACAACTCTTCTTCAAGAAACTCCTTTCCCATCTCTTCTTCAAGGAACCTCTTCTACAACTCTTCTTCAAAAAACTCCTTTCCCATCTCTTCTTCAAGGAACCCCTTCTACAACTCTTCTTCAAGAAACCCCTTTCCCATCTCTTCTTCAAGGAACCCCTTCTACAACTCTTCTTCAAGAAACCCCTTTCCCATCTCTTCTTCAAGGAACCCCCTCTACAACTCTTCTTCAAGAAACTCCTTTCCCATCTCTTCTTCAAGGAACCACTTCTACAACTCTTCTTCAAGAAACTCCTTTCCCATCTCTTCTTCAAGGAACCTCTTCTACAACTCTTCTTCAAAAAACTCCTTTCCCATCTCTTCTTCAAGGAACCCCTTCTACAACTCTTCTTCAAGAAACCCCTTTCCCATCTCTTCTTCAAGGAACCCCTTCTACAACTCTTCTTCAAGAAACCCCTTTCCCATCTCTTCTTCAAGGAACCCCTTCTACAACTCTTCTTCAAGAAACTCCTTTCCCATCTCTTCTTCAAGGAACCACTTCTACAACTCTTCTTCAAGAAACTCCTTTCCCATCTCTTCTTCAAGGAACCTCTTCTACAACTCTTCTTCAAAAAACTCCTTTCCCATCTCTTCTTCAAGGAACCCCTTCTACAACTCTTCTTCAAGAAACCCCTTTCCCATCTCTTCTTCAAGGAACCACTTCTACAACTCTTCTTCAAGAAACTCCTTTCCCATCTCTTCTTCAAGGAACCTCTTCTACAACTCTTCTTCAAAAAACTCCTTTCCCATCTCTTCTTCAAGGAACCCCTTCTACAACTCTTCTTCAAGAAACTCCTTTCCCATCTCTTCTTCAAGGAACCACTTCTACAACTCTTCTTCAAAAAACTCCTTTCCCATCTCTTCTTCAAGGAACCACTTCTACAACTCTTCTTCAAGAAACTCCTTTCCCATCTCTTCTTCAAGGAACCTCTTCTACAACTCTTCTTCAAAAAACTCCTTTCCCATCTCTTCTTCAAGGAACCCCTTCTACAACTCTTCTTCAAGAAACCCCTTTCCCATCTCTTCTTCAAGGAACCCCTTCTACAACTCTTCTTCAAGAAACTCCTTTCCCATCTCTTCTTCAAGGAACCACTTCTACAACTCTTCTTCAAAAAACTCCTTTCCCATCTCTTCTTCAAGAAACCCCTTTCCCATCTCTTCTTCAAGGAACCCCTTCTACAACTCTTCTTCAAAAAACTCCTTTCCCATCTCTTCTTCAAGGAACCCCTTCTACAACTCTTCTTCAAGAAACCCCTTTCTACAACTCTTCTTCAAGTAACCCCTTTACCATATCTTCTTCAAGGATTTCCTTCTACAATTAGCATTATTGGTATTATTAGAGAACTTTAGGTGAGACGATTCTTGATGACATGTTACAGTATTAATACTATGAATCGGGTTTAGATTTTTCATCTCCAGCGTAAGCTTTGTTTTTCGCAAAATTACCTCGAAGAACGCCTTCTTGAAATCGAAATCCTGTCATTCAATACAATCTTGACACAAATATTTCTAATTAAATCAAATTTACTCTAACACCACCTGGCAATACAATCTTAAAAGAATATAAGACTAGGCAGATATTCCTAAATTACCTTTTCTTAAGTAAAACTATTATTACTAGGATACCATAAATTCAAATGTATCTATAATGATAAAAATTCGAACACGACATAAATCGTTGTATCTCATGAACTACAAGGGCTAGGGAGCTGAAATTTCGCATGATAATTCTTATAATGCTGTAGAGGGGGATTAAGAAAGTTCGTTAAAAATACTTACTCCTAAGAGGCATATATAAGTCTACACCCCTAAACCCATTTATTTGTTTATTCACGAGGGTAACGAGACATAGAGCGCTGAAGTTTCTCATGGTTATTTTAGCGACAGATCGAGAGTCTGCAATTAGAGGGACCAACCAAAAATATAGTTTCTTCAAAACGTATCTCGTTTTGCAAAATATCTTTCAAGATAGCTCACAAATAAAAAACATTCTCGTAATGATCTTAATGAGTACTTAGTAGCGAAGCATGGGTGTTTAAGAATATTGTAATGCAATCTCATAGCCAAGTAAAAACGTAAATATTTTTCCTCCCATTTTAAAAAATACACAAATATGGAATTAACAACAATACTAATAGACAGAAATAAAAAATTAAACTTTTATTAATACGTAATAAAAGTCTAATTTAATAAATTTTATTAAAAAATTACAAATGTTTACAACCTCCTTGGCTATTTGATTGTTTTAGATTTTCATTATTCATTGATAGTTCATTTAATCATCTTTAGGGTCTGAAGAAAACCTTTTGCTACTCCTTTGTCAGCACAAGTATCAGCTGTTACAACATAATGAGATATGATAACGTAACGAAGCATCAATTAACAGTGCTGCAGATAATAGAGGTAGAAAGTGAGGCAGTCCTAGCCACGAGGAGAGGTAGCCTTAAGCCGTTACCCACGATACGGTATCTGCGGATGAAACAATCGTGGGGGGCGAGCACCCCCTTCCACCCCCACTATCTGACGATCATTAATTAGGCAAGGGTTGGCAGAAAGGAGTAAGGTGGCCGGATCAGCCAGCAGCTACAATAACTCACCAAGTGTCACTGCGCTGCTGCCTTCTGTATTAATTATACCTTGCCTAATTTGTACTGGCGGTGGTATGTACCTACAATCCAGTCAGGTACAATAATTACTTTATGTCCTGTCAGATTTTTTTGACAAAAGTTTTTTACTATGATTGTGATAGAAAACGACTTCTCCAATGAATAATCTGCTTTTCCTAACACCAGGGCAGTGCGGGAAACCCACAAATTAAACAAAAGTAGATTTCGTATGCTCAACACGGTTCGTACGTTCTCCTGACTAGTTTGCCTGATCAAAAAGAATTAGCATATCAAAAGCATATCAATAACCAGAGTTATGATATGTGTATATCAAGTTACTCACCAAGCAAACAAGTTACGTTCTTTTTATGTTACTCTGTGGGAACCTTTACTATTATAATATAGTTTTATATGATGATATGATTCCGTTCCACGTACTAATCGGTCAGTGGAGGGGGAATCAGCTTGAAATAGACACTCATTGAGTCAGTCAGCTCGATTTGATTCATCAATTAAATAATCTTTGTAGAGGAGAGTCTTTTAAAAGAAAAGAAAGAAAAGCTTTATTATGAAGTACAAGCAAAACACTGGTATATACAATTATTAAGAGTTACGTTACTACATACTGGGTGGAATGTCTAGGCAAAAGTGGGGTCTGGAGCTAAAGCTGAGATATATATGTACAAGAAAAGGAAAAGATCCTGGGAAGTAGGGAGTAAGGGAAGTAAAGAGGGATGCGGCTGCTTACCTAAAAATAACAGGAACCATCAGTGACTTTCATCAAGTATACAGTTCTGCTCAAGGCCCTTCTACTTTTAGCATTATATATAATATTAGCATTATAATATTCTTAGCATTATAAAACTATCGATATTTCTCGTTTATTTTAACCGCTTTATTTTCTACAATGAGGGAAAACGTGGATTGTTTTACAGGTTATATTGTCAAGCAAGAATGAAAATTAAATATAATTAAAACGTGCCACAACACATGAACAGATAAGGGTAACCAAATTTGTCTCTTTGTTACCTATCAACCTTTATTGTGGTTTATTTATTCATGTAGAAACTCATGAAGAGTGCATGGTAAGGCTTAGTGAACCCGGAGCAGGTACTTCACCAATAGCAAAAATCCTCATAGGGTAGCCTAGAATAAAAGGAATAAAACCCGGGTTCCTCGGGAAGTAGTGAGTAGCACTAACTGAGGCTTATGGAGAACGTAACGGCGGAGTGCATAGGGTAAATTTATTTTCCTATCTTCTGCGAACAAACTCGTTTTGTTTTACTAACATTTTGTAATAACGATCACATAAATGGAATTATCATCAAGTGAATTTAGCATCCAAAGATCAGATTTGTGGCGTTCTCATTTCATTCAATAAACATTTATTTAAAGGTAGTCTAGTCTGACTGCAAACACTTACATTTTTATGGGGGAATCATAAAAAAGAATGGAAGAACATGTTTGTTGAATATTTATTAATTTTCCACATCCATTATTATTATAAATTAACTACCTCCTTACAACCGAGATTTTTAGGTTGTCTGTCTGTTTAAAAATCTGAAATTCACATTTGGTGATTTGGACGAAATTCCGTTTGGTGAGATATAGGAACGATTTCAAAGAATAGTCTCTTTTATTTCAAAATGAAAAGTATCGGGAAATGACCTGATAACAATAAATTGAACGATTTGTAGGAATAACTGTCATATTAAAGAAGTACAAAAAAAAAAAAAGGTATTTATGAGAATAGTATCACAAAAGTTAAAAACTTTGTTTCATCCCCCTTTTAAATAATCCACTTCACAAAAACTCACTATTCAATCATCACCGAGACACTTTACCTTTTCTCCCCTCCTCTCACATAATTCATCCCTTGTTGTTCTTATCGAAAGATGTTTCCGGTAAGAGCGGACGCTGTTTGCTGGGAGTGGCCTGTCCTAAAGAAGCACAGAACCAGCGGTTACCCTGGCAACCCCTCCAGCAGTCTATTACTGGTTATAGCCAGGGGTCCCGGTTCTGCTTATCTCATGGTCGAGACCGTTGAGGATCTTGGTTAGGGTGTGTATTGCTTGAAAATCTTCACAAGTTAGGCGCTATATGAAAATAAATAATCATAATGTACGTTAGACCTGTGTGATAAGACGATGAAAACATATTTACAGTGGCTGGGACTAGAAGATATTTACATAGTAGTCGATCGTACCGTAGATAGCTCTGAGATAGAGCATCTGACTGGAGATCAGAGGATGCTCCATCGAATCTTCACATTTTGTCTTTTCTATGATACCAGTCGTCATTAATACTACTACCTACTATATTAATATCTTAGAATCTAAGTTAAATAATCTTTGGTACAAGCAAAACACTGGTATATACAAATATTAGGATTTACGTTACTACAAACTGGGTAGAAGGTCTAGGGGACAAGTGGGGTCTGGGACTAAAGCTGAGACATATATGTATAAGAAAAGGATAAGATTCTGGGAAGTAGGGAGGTCTTGTAGGGATGCGGTTCCTTACTTAAAATTAACAGGAACCATCAGTGACTTCCATGAAGTCACGAGGCAGTTATACAGTTCTTCTCAGGCCCCTTATACTTGTTCTTAGCATTATTAATCTATAAGTTAAATAATCTTTGTAGAGGAGAGTATTTTTAAGGAAATGAAAGAAAAGCTTTAGTATGAAGTACAAGCAAAACTGGTATATAAAAATATTAAGCTTTATGTTACTACATACTGGGTCGGATGTTTAGGGTCGAGTGTCTGGAAAAAAAGTAGGGACTGGGGCTAAAGCTGAGACATATGTGTATAAGAGAAGGGTAGTTCCGAGAATAGGGAGGGATGCGGTTGCTTACTTAAAAAATAACAAGAAACTCCAGCGACTTCCATGCAGTCCTGGGGCAGGTATACACTAGAAGGAGCTTGCTTCTACTTTTAGCATTATATATAACATTAGGATTACAATATTCTTAGCATTTTATAACTTATAGATAAAAAGTTCACTATTTTCTTCAATAATAAAACAAACAATATTCATTAATGATAATACAAAAATCAATGAGAAGCATTATTAGAAAAAATATGTTTACAGACATTCGAGCCAATAAATACCAAGTAGTTTTTTCTTCTCTTTTAACTTCTCATGTTCTACCCGAATCAAGTTTTGATAAATTTTCATTTCTTCATTATACTCTTAACATACCTTTTAATCTTTGTTCAATTCAAATTGATCTAAATAATTAAAAAGAAAAATTGCCATTAAGGCAAGCAAAAAAAGAGCGATGGGCCACTGCTCATTGGATTCATTACTTTTTTTCATTTATGTATTTATATTTTTATAGTTTAGTTCATCAAAAACTGTTGCGCTTGTCTAACTGTTTTACAGTACAATTGTTAAGACAGTATAAATTTCACTTACGAAAAATTCTTAATCCGATTTGGAAAATTATGGAATTATAAATTTCTATATAGAAAATACTAAACTTTGCTAGAAAAAGCTACATACATACATGTACATTATGAGGAAAATTCTAGTAAAATTTACTTAAAAGTTGTAATAAGAATAGTTTATTTTATTAAAATATACATATTTTTGACGAGTTGGCCGTAACATTACACATAGTTCAATTATAATATAATAGGATGAAATGAGTGAAAATGTTATACCGAAGGGAATGTTATCCATATTCTTGGAAGCCTGAAAACAGATTCATGCAGAGTTTAACTCTGAGTTCAGTTTGAATGATAATATCTGTGCTCGGATAGCAAAATATTTGTAATCATTTTTCCTAACAAAGAGGTTTTCTCATAATCTAGAGTCTATAAGTACTGTAGATAACTGCCGTTCTGTTCAACGCCCTCCTACTTTTAGTATTATATATAATATTAGCATTATACTATTCTTAGCATTATAAAACTATTGGTAATATGATCACTCGTGTAAGACAACTTTGTGATTTTTCATAACTCTATAGTCCCTACTTGTTCTCCAGACACTCATCCCTAAACATCCGACCCAGTATGCAGTAACATAACGCTTAATATTTTTATATTCCAGTGTTTTGCTTGTACTTCATAATAAAGCTTTTCTTTCATTTCTTTTAAAAGACTCTTCTCTACAAAGATTATTTAACTTATAGATTTATAATGCTAAGAACAAATATAAGGGGCTTGAGCAGAACTGTATACCGGCCTCGTGACATCATGGAAGTCACTGATGGTTCCTGTTATTTTTAAGTAAGCAACCACATCTCTTCAAGACCTCCCTCCCTACTTCCGAGAATCTTATCCTTTTCTTATACATATATGTCTCAGCTTTAGTCCCAGACCCCACTCGTCCGTAGACATTCCACCCAGTATGTAGTAACATAACGCTTAATATATGTATATACCAGTGTTTTGCTTGTACTTCATAATAAAGCTTTTCTTTTAAAATACTCTCCTCTACAAAGATTATTTAACTAATAATAGGTTGCTAATTCTTATAGTATCTTTTAATAGAACTTATAGTCTCTGGAATGTGAAAAAATCTCTTTGTTCGAAAAAGTAACTTATAATATTTTGCCATCTGAGCACAGATATAATCCAAAGTAAATAAGAAATGGATTTTAGAAATTATTATCCTTGTTAAAGTAATAAGTAATACTTTTAAAATAATAGTTCATGTCAGCCTGTAATATTAGTGATAATGATAATAATTGTAAAAAATTTAAATATTATGTAGTACTATACATACTATAAGCATTATTTATAAGAAAATTACTCGTCAGTTTTCTTAGGAGTTGTAATTATAGCGTTATAGTCCACGAAATGACCGGAATAAAACGAACCTAGCCCATTGTGGTAGGGCCCTCGCCTTACAATGGCTACCATTCAGCGATAAGAGCAGTTTGTAGGGCCAAGTAAAAATTAACAAGCCGTATTAATTAAAATGCAAGATAATCCGCCAAGAGTAAAACTTTTATCTTGAGGCCGCATTTTCCCGGCAATGAAACTTCGTCCTCCGCCTGATTTTATATGTTAAACAAATAAAATAAATTTTACAACTCCTCGTCCCCATAGAACGGGTAAAAGTTTTCTTCCGTGGCCTCCAGATAAGGTGCGTAGATCCTTCTTTATCGGAGAGGAAAGCCTCTTCTGGAAAAAGGGGAAAAAATTAATAGCCCGGAGATGAAAGGTGGACGCGGAGGACGGTTCAGGACCTCGCTCCAGGACAATGGTGCACGCTGCAGGGCACTGGCATAAAACATGCCCTGCTGTCTGTTTGAAAGGGGTGCCTTGTTTTTCTTTTATAAATAATAAACTAGTGTTTAGTTACCATAATATATTTTAATCTAATAAATTTTCTCTTTTATGAATTTCATTCTTACAGTTTTATGTTGTGGCAAAGTTATTGGGGTTTTCAACCAGCTATTTTTGACTCTTATTTAATCTTCCATTGTCTGTTGTTTTCATTGAACGGATAAATTTGTTGGCAGATAGCTAAATAGAAAGGGAGATGCTAGAGTTCCATCAAATTTATCAATGGAGGTATTTGCAACATACTGCGTACGTCTGTACAAGAATGGAAATGTGGATAGTAAAGGACTTTGGTAATGAAATTAATTATCAATTATTTATAAACATTGAATATTAACTAAGATATAACAGCTTTTTGTAAGAACGTGAATCCAACAAATATAAGACAGGATACTGAATGAGTCTGCTAATTTATGACAGAATACGTACAATATACAAATTATTTGGATTGTTTTTCATCACTATACTTATTTCATTCGCTTAATTTTCTTTCGGTCCTGTAAAATTTGTTTGAACAAATGCTGATCGCTATACTTGGATCATCTTCCAGTTAAATAATCTTTGTAGAGCAGAATCTTTTAAACGAAATGAAAGAAAAGCTTTATTATGAAGTAGAAGCAAAACACTGGTATATACAACTATTAAGAGTTATGTTGCTGCATACTGGGTCGGATGTTTAGGGAAGAGTGTCCGGGAAACAAGTGTCAGCTGGGACTAAAGTTGAGACATATGTGTATAAGAGAAGGGTAGTTCCGGGAATCGGGATGGAAGTCTTGGAAGGAATGCGGTTGCTTACTTAAAACTATCAGTGACTTCCATGAAGTCACGAGGCAGGTATACAGTTCTGCTCAACCCCCTTCTACGTTTAGCATTATATATAATATTAGTATTACAATATTCTTAGCATTATGTAACTTTCCGACACGACCACAAAAACATGACAAGTGGATGAAACATTTTTAGAAGGGAGGGTTGTTTATTTACGAATATGTATTATACAATCGATTCTGTATTTTTTATGAATTCCGTTTTAATAAAACGGTGTGTTTTTTTTTTCTTTACAAAGGTATATTTCATAAGATGCTGAAATTCCCTATTTAGCGTTTGGTCATATCATGCTGATGAGTTTGGTAACGTTTAGATGAATTTTAAGCTTTTTCAAGTTAAAAATCGATTCCGATCATTTCCGCATGGTTGAGGTCACATTTTAGGCCGTGTAACCCAAAAACGGATTTAGTTATATTTTTAAAAATATGCTCCTAATCGAAATGTTTCCTACCAATAGTTTTGACTAAATTTAACATTTTTGTTTGTGAGTGTATTATATATCAATTTTTTAAAAAAATATATTCATAATTAAGTAGAGTTTGAAAAAAAAAAATGAGAAACCCATTTGGAAACCTCCAACGAAACCCTTTTGTTTTTTATTATAATTTGTTTATTTTACGCACCCTTTTCGTTTTAGAGATTCGTTATTTTACATAGAGGGCTTATTGATAACATTAAACATGATTTGATGTAAATAATTAGTTAAGTAAAGTTATATATGGTTCATAATCTATTATTAACTAACACTAAATGGACTATTACATAGACTGTATATTCTATAACTATATAGCGATAGAGAATTGCTATTCGGAGGAGAGAGGACGGTGACATAGATGGATGCGCGCTTGGGAGCTGACACGGTGACCCTGAGTTGTCGATATGTAATTTCCTACTCACCATGTCCAGAGGTCACTAATTTCCTTAGGCCGATGACAATCGCCCCGTCTCCTAAATTAGTTGTAAAATGGCGACTGGATCCAATTATCGCCGCTAGCCCTTTTCGAATGCTTTTTCCACAAGGGATGAAGATTGCCCTCAACCCGTTCCCTAATATCTAGTGATTGAATCCGTCCTAAGGGCCTCTCGGAGGCCAATAAATGCTAATCCACTTTTCCCTTTGCCGAACGGTCCCCTATCCGAAAAGAAAGGGATCTCAATTTATCAAATTTCTCCCTTTTCCGAATAAAACAGAGCACTTTCTTACCCCCCCCCTCGTCTCCGTCGTCGGCTTCGGCTAATAAGACAAAGAGTTTCTCCGCACAGAATACAAAAGGGAGTTTCCGCCGAACCGGCTACAAGTGATATTGAAAGATTTACTTGTTTTTTCCTCTTCGGTATCCCTTTCAATAGGTTATGTCTGTTTTTACACAAACTTCGTCAGGTCAATAACTGCGAGAAAGAACGATTTGAAACATTTATTATTTGCCAGTCTGACAGTCTACAAATCCCTCCTTCTGGAACCCAAATTATATAAGTACAAATAATAAAATAGAAGAATTACTGTAAGGGCTTCTGAAATCAATTGTTGCTAGATGGATTAATGATTTTTCCCCCCTTTCATTAGCCCCTTTAAATTTACAGATAATTACATACAATTATAGATCCTCAGGGGAATCTATTTACAAATTACTTTTGTATTTCCTGTAGCGTTGCTACATTATATACAGGTTTTGTTATTTTATCAAAATTATATAATGAATAAACAAGGATAATGATACACAACTAGCTTTCATACTAATTCTTAACCTAATTTTTCCCACGACAGTCTGTTGCCATCGATGCGCGAGGAGTGGTCGGGCCATAGTGTTAAACACTGAGTTGGTTAGGTGCTGCAACGAGTCAAAAAACTTGATGTGTCTCCGGCAGATGAACTCACCCACCGACGCCACACCAAGCAATAGGTGCAGGTCAGCGTTTTTTAACCTCTCGAGAGAGGTATGTTGGACCACTTTTAGCATGATCCCATTCTGGAAATGCTGGATACATTTGGCTGTATTGTCAGTCAAGTGGGTAAATAGCGGGGCACCGTACAGCAGAGCTGGCCGGAGGACACATTTATAGATCATCAGTTAGAGACGAAGCGACAGGTTGGGTGAAGTTAGCAAGTGCGATAGCCAGTAAGACTGTGTCGTACTTTTTCTATTTTAGATTAGTAGTTTATGCATACCAGTCTATAATAAATAAAGGACGAAAACAAACAATCTTGAGATGTAGTGAGAGTCACTCCGCATTTTTAATACAATTGAGCTCATTGTGAAAATCTGCAGAAAATATTTCATTTTATCGTTGAACCTTCTAGATCATCGGAAACTATTTAATAAAGACACTTCCGGATTAATTAATTAGAACAACCATTGCAATTACAATTTACTGGGATTCTTACTACACATACTACGTTAGGCGAATGAGAGATTTTCATTTACGTTTTGACGGATACTTCTGACATTCCAGTGCAAGCTCATTCAGTTAGAAAGCAGTAATGGGTGCCCGTCAGAGGCTTGTTGTTGGTCGGCCAAGGGCCGTAGTGTCCATCATTTGGTCTGCTTTCCCAGATCTAGAGAGTTGCCATCTTGCCGGTAGTGGTGGGGGTGTCAGGTCTTGGAATAGGGGGTTTTGGCAATATTTCATCGAGTCGAAGAATTTGATGTGCCTTCTTCTGATGGCTTCGGTGATGGTGGGGACCTTGAACTTTTCGTGGATGTCAGGAGCCTTCATTTCACGAAAAGGGGTATGCCATAGTGCCATGCGCAGGAAGCTCTGGAGTCTAGTTATGGTGCTGGTGTGGAGAAAACGGAAAAGCGGAGTTCCAAACTCAGGACGCTCTGATATATAGTTTCAGCCTCAAGGATATGGCCGGGCTTGTGATGATATGCTGGAGAGAGTAGTAAGTCCTACGTACTCTTTTCAATTTCTTCTGCAGGTGTGTGCCGAACGTCATGTGTCTGCCTAGGTCTATTATTGATTACTATTATAAATCCTGACCCCGGCTATTTCTGATATCCCGTTCTCCCAGACATGTATCGAGTATAGATCAGATATATAGGCTGTGGTCTGCACAGTTTAAATACTGGACACGTTTATTCGATATAGAATTAAACTAAATTCAATTCTTAAAATAAACAGTTAACTGAACGAAACCAGAAAATCTGATATTGTAATAAATTAAGTAGTTTTGCCACAACAAGCTACGCGTCCATTTTTCATTCTATACTCCATTTTTTTCTGGTATTTTTCAGCTATCGAAATTAAATTTCTGCGAGCGAAATAATTCATAATTAACTGTGACTTGACTTTGAGCGTCGTTGCCGGCCGCGGTAGTAAATAACCTGCCACCGCGACGATTTATCCCAGGAAGCAGATTAGCCTGCGACAGAGCAGATGATACAGTTAACTCAGTTAGTGCAAGAGCAGTGATACAGGAGCCACATCCTACTTTAATTAGTCCATCAGGCTCCAGGGCTCGGATTAATACGTCCATTAGTGGGCCGAATTTGTGGCCCGGGGTCGCCGGTTACCTGGCTTCTGGCGGGGGTCTTGCCACACGTGGGGTCACAGGGGGGTTGCTAGGGGGTTTGCCGAGTCGCGATCAGTCCAACCGCAGCTAGGCCATGCACTGGTATCTAGTAAGAAGTATTTTTTTTTTTCAATGTATTTAGTCACATTTGGTTTTTAAAATGTTTTGGGCTGAAAATTATAAAATAAATTTACTGCACGAATGAGAGAGTTAATGATCTATTCTTACTTAAATTCACGGCTTACTACTCCCGAGCCATAACAATAATTTATTGACAATAAGGAGATTTTTAATAGGGAAAAGTTATTTATGATTTTATTGAATAGTAGTATTTTATTATCATTAGTATGTAACTGTCTAAATTACAGTTAATTTCCTCCCAGGGACAGGATTGGAACCTCTTAAACCTTATAGTCGAATTAATAAGGCGTAAGATTCTGAGACACAGAAGATGTAATATAGACACTCGGTATACTGAAGTAGGCATCAATCACATATGATAGTGCAACAAGTCCCACCCCAAGACATGCAGATAAGGCCATATGCATAATGCCACCAAGACATCCATTTCTCTCCAGCAGCTCCTATAAAATATGCATCTATGGCACATATTCCGACGATGGTAAGACCTATCAATTCTGAATAGGGTATTTCATGCATACATGTCTGTTATTTGATTTAGCAGTCTTTAACATCCATATGCCATGCATTGAATGGCTTATTGAGGATGTTATAATAGATCCAAATGTACCAAACCTGTAAAGGGAAAATGAGTTTTGTTTTCTAGTTTCGAACAGGTGGAGAGGGATCGTCTTTCGTAACTTGTGGGACACAGTATAAATGTTTTTTTAGAACATATTACGATAGTAGCGGTCAAATTGAAAAGTCCTCTAAAGGCATAATAACAGTCTAGGCCACATTTTTTTTGGTTAAGATATGATTTGAAGATGAGTATGAAAAATGAATTTAGTCTTTGATGTTGGACTCGTCAAAAATTTAATGTCACTTTGGTGATAAGTTCCAATATTAGAATATATTATGGATTACAACTCTATTAAATGTGCTTTCATATTGAAATGAACATTTTTGCTACGCCACATGATAGACAAATAAATTAATCAACAGCCTGGAAAGCATAGAAATCAAATTATATTCCCTTGAATTGGACAATGTCAATAGAAAATAGGAAATACATAGTAAATGTACGAATGCTAAAAAAACCACCCCCTCCATAACTCCTCAGCAAATCCAATCGTAGAGAGGCGTAATGTCATTTTAATGTGTAATATATAAAATTTACAGACCATTACTGACTCAATAAATTTGATGTGCAGTTTAGAACTATTGCATTATTTTTTATATAAAGGTTTTACTCAATGATTGATTTTTTTCTCTCCAAATACACAATTTATGTTTTTGACTATTGACTTTTGATTTTAGCAAATGAAGATGAAAGCTTAGATCTGTCAAAACATTTTTTGTGCAATAAACTTCATTGTGGTGAGGGAGAGGAATTTTTAAGTAACCTTATACCATATATATATACTGCCTTACAGCTTATTATTTCCATACGCTGACTACAAACGTTAGATCCGATAGTCGACTGAATCAAGAAAAGGAGGCTATATATTTACGAGTACATTATGTATTATACAAAAGCAAACCATCCAACGTTTGAGAACTATCCAAATCAAAGTTGGGGATAGATCGATAAGCAGTGAAGGGGGGACTTTATTGGTCCTTTTTATCAGCCCCTGTATATCCTTATCATCCCCCACCTTTTTGTCATCCCAATATATCCATTTTGATGGAAGGACAGGTAGATCCTTCAAACAATGTCAAGAATTGACCTGGATTGGATTTTAGTTCTTCTAGTGGGATTTTATCGCAGACTAAGGTTTGCTGAACGCCTCGCATTTTTCCAAAAAGAGGTTTCCTCTTCCAATTAGCACTGGGGGCACATCGGGTTCTGGGATATGCCTGTCGGGGATTGGTGTCGGCTTATGAGGTTGATGTTTTGTTGTCCGCAGTTGTTTACTGCGTTTACAGTTACTTCTGAGGGGCTGTTGGTAACAGTTGATGAACCTGTTTACAGCAGATGCTGGTGGACCATCGTCCATCTTGGTCCACGTACTCTGTTCCGATGTGGAGTAGGATGTGGCTTTTCATAGACCAATGGCAGTCTCGGGACGAGTGGTTCCCTTATTTGCAAGTTCATCCACTTTATCATTGCCGTCTATGCCTGTATGTCCAGAGACACAGAATAGGTGGATCTCTTTACTTGATGCAATGTTTGATGCAATGTTTAGCGAACTCTTACCTTCTTTAGCTAGGGGATATTTTGATTTAGTAGAGAGTAGTGCCGTGATCACTGATTCACTATCTTAGCATATATTTATGCAGCGGTGGTTGTGTAAGGTAGCAGTCAGTGATGATTTCATAGAACCTTAACCTGGAACGCGTTGCGTATTTTCCTAGTGGCTCACACTCTTAATCTCTAAACTAAAAAGGTGGAGGGAATAAGCTGATAATGGCTCCCAGCTTTTTCCGTGAGAAATTATTCTAAAATCAGTGAGCTAAAGTAAGGGGAGGAGGGTGCAAATTAAGTATGCAAGTAAGTCCTCCCAATCAATTAAAATTTTAATTTACCGTGAACGAGAAGTATAATTTATTGAAGATCAATAAAAAATGAAAAAAAAAATGTAAATATAATTAACGGAAATGGTGAGGGAGTAAATGATTCATTTGATTTGGCAGAGGCTGGGGGAGGGAGATAAAGCAAAGATTTGGTATAATTGCAGGTGAGGCCAATCAGTGTGCAGTTCCTTGGTCCTTCAGTCAGCCATCGTCTCTTTCATTTGAATACTAACAATTTGGAGGCTGCAGGGATTCTGATAACCTAGTAGAACTAATTTAAGTTATTTTTAAAACCAAATTGTTTTTTATTCGCAATTCGTATTTCAAAACTACTATTTTCCACCGTTAAATATACTATTTTTTTCTATCCAGAGGATTTTTCAATTATAAACCAATCTTTTTTTTTAGAATTATAAATGATTGACTTATTTATAATTGACAGGCAAAGAAAAACTATACTGGCAGTTCCAGTTTTCATCTTGTATAGTAGTTTTAATACATTATTTTTATGTATTGGGTAGGCAAGAAATTGATTTCGGTTTGCACCAGTAGATAGCGTTATCTTTGTTTCGTTATTCTTTTGTCAATGTTGGAATTTTTCTCTTTTTGAGATTTGGTAGTCGATAGAAAGAAATTCCATGAAAATCCAGTTTATCATGAATTTGGGAGACCATAGTTAGTGGTGATTTTAGTAATGAAGAGATTATTCTTAGTTGTTTTACGAAAGAAAGTTTAGAGGTTCTTATTCTTAACTTTCATAAGTTCATCAGTAGCCAAAATTTTACAGTACATCTTCTTGTCATACTACTAGGGATGTTTTGTAAGCAGAAAAATATCGGAAATTACATTACGTTAGAAAAGAGTGGATTTGTATTGTGCCCCGCCCAGGAAGACAGGCTCAAATGGAGGCAAATTGAGCGGCGCAGACACACCGGAGCAGATGTGAGCCGGAGGAAAGAGTGGCGCAGGTGGAAACGTAGAAATGCTCTTAGCCGAAACTCGACCCCTCTTTAGCGGAGCCCCCCCTCGTGATAGAGTTACTGTACGGATCCATTCCCTCATCTCTCCTCTGCGAATCTCCGCCCTGTTCTTCCCACCAGTTTCTCTTGTTATCCCCCCGTTTCACAAAGGCGGGACAAATATCACAAAGAGTTGAATACTTGAAGCTTTTAGCGTTATTGCCAGCCACGAATGGGAAAAGCATTCATAAATGTAAGGGGAAAGCGTGTCTTTCGTTCTGCCTGCCTGTCAGTTTTTTCAACGATAGTGGTAATAATCCAATCGATCTGAAATTTCTAAAGTGTATTCATCAACTCCCCTAGTAAGTAGTTGCTTGTCCTTGGTCTGAGGAATGCATTGAATCTGGTGATTGTCGTGGTCAAAAGTCCTTAACCAAGAGCACCCTGACTGAATGATAAACAAACACTTTCGAACTTTGCATTGTGTACCAAACCAGATATTCATAATCTCATAAAATACACAGAAAGTTCTATATATTATCACTATTTTCAAGTATATTTATGAGGTATTTATTAATAGAATTTTCCTGTCACCTTTCGGGATTGATAACTTCAATAGAAAAGTGCGTATTGTTCATGGAGGGAGAGCTCACTAGGTAGCCCTGATAGCCGAGTCCTATCATTACACAGTCGTGGTCACTGTTCGAGTATTTGTTTAAATGGTGTGATCAAGGTGTTCATTGTGTCTTTAGTCAGAGCAAACAGAGTTTGTCGGAGAATGAAAATGGAATCGTCTAGTTTTTAGCGAGAGAGCAGTAGGTTGTTTTTACATCTCGAGGTCGAGGTGCTCCTAAAAAGATGAAGCCGATCACAGTATTAGTTTTTTTGTTTTTTTTATGAAGAACTCTCCACTGTTATGATTCATGATGGGAAAGAAGCCTTGAGTTACAAATCCTTAACTCCGTTTTACATATACGTGCTTGCTGTCTGCAGCCATAAATGTAAGAGCAGTGTTGGAGCAAGAATGAATTTTGTTGAAGTAATAAACTCAAACATATAACTAATAATATTTAATTTGATTTGATTATGTTTTTAAATTGTTCGATTGAAGTTAAACAAATTATAACTGGAAGAAGGGTTGTTTATATTATCGCTTAGATCGATTCCGATTTGGTCGGTACACGTCTAGTTGTTGCTAAAGGCAGTTCTATTCGGGGTGCTATTGTCAAAGTAATTGTCCGTAATCCAAATTACATTAAACTTGGATGTAATTATTATTTTCAATTAACGGAGTGTTTTATCGAAACTTTGTTGTTTTTTTCCGACCTTCAAACCTCCAAGAAAACCTCCCCACATTACGACAACGATCATTTTATTACGACGAAGTGGCTACCAACGGTGACTCACCCCAACAACACCAGGCCCGGCAAACCGTTCAGGACTTCAGGATTCGACCTAATTCAAACTTCATTGACGACCAAGGCACACAGACCTCATCTTAAGTTCATAAAATTCATGTAATTTCTACTATTGGACTAAAGGGATTAATAAGAAATTACTCCAATTTTATCGTGTAAATTTAATATTTTACATGATTGAACCTAAATCTAAGTGAATATAAGAACATGTTACGAACAATTATTATCTTGTCAATAATTCATAATCCTCAATTCATTTTATTTAACATTTAACCTAAAAATTTAAAATCACCTTTTTAACGATTTAATCAATAAATTGGCCAGTTGACAAAAAAAAACAATATTGTTTAAGGTTTTGGATTAATGATCCACCAGCCCTTTACACTAGAACAAAATTATTGACTCAAAACGAGCATTTACAAGAAATTTACGATGTTTACACCAAAATGAATGATAATGATGTTAGTCATTTTTTAATTTAAGATACTTCTCCGATTACGTAATTTGTACTTAGTAATAAAAATCAATGGTTTTATTAATTTTGTTAACAATAAGAAAAGAATAATAATTTTTAGTTTCCAATAATTTTTTTCTTAATGTTTTGGCTTAAGACAATAGTGACAAAAAAAATAAATAGGTTTTATTTAATATGTTCAGAAGAATCAACGTTTTATTTCATTATTAATTTTTTACAAATATGTTGGTGTGCACCAATAAAATTCGGTAAGATTAATTTATTTTGTTTTTACGGGTTTCCTCGTTCCTTTTTGATTTGAACATAATAATATTTTTAGATTAATAAATTTATAGAAATTAATATTGGTCTGCATAATAAAGAAAAAGAAGGACGAATCAGCCCTTATCAGGTAAGAAGATTTGCGGTTCAGATAAATACCGCCACTTCCTCTACAGCTAGGTTCATCCATACACTCCAATTTTTATCCATCAGTAAACCATCCAAGGCTCAATCATAGTTAAAAGCATTTAAAATCAAGAACAAGCCTGTAATATCTGACTCATCAAGGTCTTGGGATTAGCTCTGGCTCCATACGCATTTTCTAACTACTTCCATCCATTTGCTTTCCAGATATATTCCATTTATATGTTTGATTTGTCTGTTTGTCGTTAGGTAATGAGGTAATTAACGTTGTCGGGCTCAGATAACTAAGTATCCCCAAAGGAGGAGACGCCCGCCGTGGGCTAGGGTCGCTACAACCTCTTAGTCCGGCGAGCGCCATGAAAGAGATAAGGCGGGCCTGTGGTCCTTTATCCTGGCTGCCGGCCTAGTCGGCGGGCAGCCTAGTTCGCTTTGATCCGACTCCATAAGATCTTTAGAAGGCGTGTGCCCCGACAAAGCACTATGTTCAGGAGAAGAGGAACAGGGTAGGTTTATAGGTAGTTTATGTAATCTTGGAATGACCACGAATTCACATTCGGTATTTAAGGGTAGGCGAAAACCGTACGGATCCCAAAGGCGAGTGTGAACCGGAGAGAAGCAGACTGGATTGCCGTGGGATACTCTACTGGTAAGTTTGTAGGGCAACGGCAACCGTCGTCCGCGAGGGAGAGGTCTCTTCCAAGGAGGTGCTAGTTTTAGGGAGACGAAGGCAGGGATTCCCACTAGGAAGGTGTGGGGTCTGACAACGCCGGACTAAAACATAGCGAGGTTAGGAGAGAGAGATGCAGAGGTAGTTGAATGAGAAGACCAAGGTTTTGAGTAGAGCAGCAAGCGTTAGTGTAAAGAGAGAGGTGAGAGTAGCATTCCCAGTGATGGTCCGGTTCGTTATGTCAATCCGTTTTTTTTTTTGTTTTTTTTTTTTTTTTTTATTTCAAAACCTCAAAACAAAATAATACAATGTACAAAAATAATAAAATAATTGGATTACAGATTTCTTCTCTTTCTGCATTTGGAGGAGTGCATAAATATAATAGAATATTCATAAAATGTCAATCCGGTATACTGCCACTGCTTATATAGCCGGTCCACCAGAAGAAGTGGGGATGGGCCCCCACACCACTAGCTCCTCCCCTTACTCTCACTGACGTCATACTCTTTATTAACAACAAATATGATTCTTGAAGAGGGGAACTTTTAATTATTCATAATTAAGAGGTGACCACAACAAACGTTTATCTCGTATAGATAAATGAAGGCATGTCGCAAAAACATCACACATCCAGTGTACTATTTGTGTTTATATAAATACTCTTCATTTTCAGAACCCTTAATTGCTTTGATGCTCGTGCCGTCAGAACCAGGCATATTCGAATTCTTTATCGAGTTCAACTTATGGTACCTATTAGTCTTAACATTGGGAAAAAATGTAGAACATTTTGTCTTAAATATTTTCTGAGTAGTGATTTATGAAGGATAAATTATAAACGTCATTCCGTTAAACATCATATCTCTCTGTGTCTCAGAGTTTTGCAAGTCACAGCTGGGCAATATTTATCATTTAGTATCCTATCTTACATGACTACAATTGAACATTATGTTTTTCGAGGGTTATATGCGTTAGTGAAAAAAAAAAATGAACTGTAGTACAAATCGTGATGCTGTTAGCCTAAGTGCAATTCAGCATAAGAGGAAAACCAAATGTTTTTTTAAGAAACGAAACGTGAAAGGTTTCTGCAGGAGACACCCTCGAGATGTACTTTGTAGTTTTGTCAAAAGTGTTTTGTTGTTGGCAGGGGCCTGGAGTAGGAACGGAAGTGAACATCTCGAGATCCCCCAGGAGACCGGAAGCTGGCTGCATCACTGGGTCGTAAAACGGTAGGAGATAGCGCCTTCGTAGGGTTCGAGCGGCCTTGGCCGAACATCACCCGAGGGCGTTTTTTGGATATTTCATGCCTGTGTGAGGGGAGAGGGTCGGTGTCAGGGGAAGCATAAGGGGCGATCTCGGCTGCAGCAAGTCATATTTATTCTCTGGCCTCAACTCCCAGGCTGTGGAGGAGTGCACTGAGCTGTGCAGATTTAGTAGGAACTCCGGGAAGTCTTAACAGTCCCACCAACTCAGGGGTCAACTCAACTGAATGTAGCCCATCCATTGGTTATCGGAATCCGATATCGGTGTCTGTTAAGAGGGACTTGGTGATTAAAACGGTGGCTATCCGACAGCTATACAACTAATTAATTGATTAGGCTCTACTTACAATTCAGTAAAAAACATTAGTCTTTTATTTTGTCTTTATGTTCTACAATTAACGATTTTACGACTGTAAAGACCTGAAAACGCATAGGTGTGTCTCGATATTATTTCATTTATTGCACTAAATATACATATAAAATATAGGTTATTTCGAGTATGATGTAAGCAAAACGTAATTATATTTATAAAATGAAAATAAATTTTAAATAACAAAGACAACAATAACAACGAAATCCTAAAAAAAAACGGGGAGCCTTCACATACTTGTTTCAACTCAAAATGAACATTTGACCGTTATAGGGATGGTATGGGCTGTTATTACACGTAATAAGAACAAATAATAAATGAAGTGGGACAACAGTATTTTAAGGAGATAGCGCTTTTTTCATGGCTGTTAATTAACTAATATTCGTGAACATGGTAGTTTAAAAATTATATAGTGACAAAATGTAAGCGATAATAAACGTGATAGGATCTCTTATTTGGCGCGTGCAGGAATAACCTACAAGGGGCCTACAAAATGTATCTAGTACCATCCCAGGGTGGGTCCCGGCCTAGAACAAGCAAGCGTCACCGCAACCCTGCGGTTTGGTTGATCAGAATAAAATCCCAGATGATTGGTTACTGGGGGGCTATATATAGGGCCTAGTTTTGGCCTGTGAATTATCAACGGATCTCTGACGAGTGCAACTGCACTGATGTTTCAAGATTTGTCATTCTCATTTATGAAAACCTCTAAATCTCTCTCTACTAACCTTACTATGTTTTAGTCCGGCGTTGTCAGAGCCCTCACCTTCCTAGTAGGAATCTCTGCCTTCGTCTCGCTAAAACTAGCACCTCCTTGAGAGAGACCTCTCCCTCGCGGACAACGGTTGCTATGGCCCTACAAACTTTACCTAATATTGTCTCCCACGGCAATCCAGTCTGCTTCTTTCCGGTTCACACTCGCCTTTGGGATCCGGACAGTGGTCTACCCTCAGATAACGGGTGTGAGCACGTGGTGATTCCACGATCACGTAAACCACCAAAAAACTAGCTTTTACTTCTTCTCCTGAACAAAGACATTGTCGGATTTCACACCTTCTAAGATCTTATGGAGTCAGATCAATAGACAAACACGAACTAAGCTGCCCGCCGACTAGGCGGCCAGCAAACGTTAAAGACCGAAGGTTTATCGTTTTTTTTTTATAGCTTATTTTAATTTACAGATAATTACATACAATTATAGATCCTCAGGTGAATCTATTCACAAATTATTTTGTATTTCCTGTAGCATCACTACATTATATACAGGTTTTGTTATTTTATAGAAATTATATAATCGAATAAACAAGCATAATGATATACATTATACGTGACTAGACTAAACTGACTAATAAAGGTGATGGGGCTCACCTTTTTGATCAACCTTAAAACTAACTTAATATATACACTAAATTCTGAAAATGTTTCTAGGAGCATTAAATGTATTTATTTAGTAGCTTGGACTGTGAGAATTTGGTATACTATTATTTTGAGGTTTTAGGGAGTTTTTTCTAGGCTTAAGACCAGTAGTTCTAGGCTGCTAATTTTTAATTCTATGTATTGCAAACATTTGATCAAAACGTATATATTATAAACATAGTGTACATAAAAAAACAGTCCATCTATCTAAAATGATTTTTGAATGGAATTTGTAAATCATTTGTGGGTTAGATAGATCTGAGAAGACCTCATAAATGTGATAGTAAAATGGCTTTAGTTTTTGAAACCCTAGAGCTAAAACACTAAGGTCAGCTACAAGAACTGACTCACAAACCACAGAAGCTGTCCCCACATCTATACCATATGGCGACTACCAATAAAAGGTCTAACATTAAACGCCGTTTACGTAAGCGCAATAAATGCGGCTCCGTTCTCGGCGTAGGCAATATCCGAGAGAGCGGGGAGGCCCTCCCATCTGTACTGTACTCATCTCCTCGCTAATATCCCTATTATTGGCCCACCCGTTTGACTTAGAGCACTTATTGTATTTTTTAAGAGTGCGCCACTGTTTATAAAGTACATATATATATCAACTTTTTAATATAACGGAGGCGGATAAACTGCTCGGCAGATGTTGATGTTTATTGTACCCGGTGTAGCCCCATCCAATTTCTGCTGATTCATGATCGGCGGGATTTATATTGAGCTCAGTTCTCCCTAACTCCTAACGTTTTAAATACAGCATACCTGCCCCCTTATGGGGGATATGATTCTCTAGGTTAAATAAGCTAGTAATAATTTTTTTTTTTTAATTTTAATTTCTTGTTTTCTGTCATTTTAATATAAAATTTAATCTTTTACAATGTTCTCCGGTTTGACTTAATGAAGCAAACTTTTCCCACATTACCTTCACCCTCTGTCGCAAGTCTTGCCCGATAGTTTATTTTAATACCATTCCTCTCCCTGTATCCGAAACAGTACGGTACTTCCATCTCGATAAACGACTGACCTAAAACCCATATACGAGGCTGAAAAGACAAGAACTAAACAGACTTTAGGACAACTGTACAGACTACTTCGAAGGACATCCTATCTCTCAATAGAAAATAAATCACTAATTTACAAAGTTATACTTAAGACGGAATACGGAATAGAGCATTGGGGACATCAAAAAAGTCATCAAGCGTATCCAATACTTTTAATCAAAAGTCCTGAGAACAATACTAAATGCGCCTTATTACGTCAACCACAAAACGCTTGGGAGGTGACAACCTTGTGGATTTGAGAGGTCTCTGGGCTGTTTGTAAATATTGTATGAATTAAGGAGAGAATGATAAATTGTAAATATGGTATGAATGAGAACATTTATCTCAATTACTTATTGCCTAATAAGGCAGATTGTAATTTTATCATGATAAAGTTGTTGTTAATAATAAAAAAAAAATAGATTTTGACAACAACATATTTGACACAACCAAGGAGATAGATTTTAATACAGAATGACTTTGAAACCACCACCAAAATGAGCACATAGTCAACAAATGAAACTATTTAAGTATGTACTGGAACGACGTTAAAAACTTCCCTCGTCCCAGAAACTATATACGTAGAAACTTTTACTCAAACCTATTTGGACATATTAAGAGAAAATTTACGCATACGCACAGAAGTCTAACATCAAGGTTGTACCGATTTGTCAATTAAAATCCCTAAGAATAATCTATCACACATCACAGGTGCATCATTTTATGTACAAAATCGTAGAGTTTACACTTCAAAATTCCATACTTTTTTTTATGGCTGCAGCGGCTGCATAAAACAATAGACTCCACGACAAACTGTACGAGCACCCAAACCCACTGATACTAAGGACTGTCAACACTTGCCTGGTAACACTTGCCTGGTAACACTTGCCTGGTAACACTTGCCTGGTAGCACTTGCCTGGTAACACTTGCCTGGTAACACTTGCCTGGTAACACTTGCCTGGTAACAATGGCCTGGTAACACTTGCCTGGTAACACTTGCTTGGTAACACTTGCCTGGTAACATTCAACAAATACGACACAGGAACCGTTAGAATTTTCTAAATTAATAAGAATCAGATGTCCTAAAATTCAGCTAAAACAATATGGAGGAGGAATCACTTTATGCTCACTGCATTTGTGTCATATTTACAGCACATGAGCTGGTTAGGACGCTAGACACTGCTGTGAATGAATAATAAAAGTTAAAATAGAAAATTGCAGCATACTGTTTTTCTAGTTTTATTACAAACTAAATTTTATTCTTTGAAATAATACTCCCTAAGACAAAACTACATTAACAGATCCTTACGGGACTCTTGCGTCAGTTTAAAAAGCAAGACAAGAGCGTTTCTTAAATTTTTATTTTTTTAGTTCATCATCAGTCACGAATAGTTAATTGTTTATTGGGAAATTGCCTGAGGTTAATTAATGAAAACAACTTTTTTGTTTGGTTTATATTAAATTTATTATTAACTGATTTTTGCCTTAAGTATGAGATGGTGCAAGATGGATGGTGCAAGTTGATAACTGCTTAAATCATTCTCAATAACTATAAATACTTTATTTTTTTTACTGTCTCTATATCTGAAAAAGAATTAACAAATATAAAAAATAAATGAATATTATAGCTTATAATATGGCAAAAAAAATCTATTGAAATCGGCATTGAAACTATTAAACATGGGTTTGTTATTTTTGGCTCCAAAATAATCTGGAATATCTTTAAAATTATTCTATTGTTATCAATAGCATTTCTTGAACTACGGGGGGAGGAACCACAACTTTAATTTTTTTTCAAAAAATTATGGAATGTACGGATAAATTTCAAATTGACTAAATCATTCTTATGCACGATAGTAGATCCTCTATTTTAGTAGCCGGCATACACCAGGGTGAAAGCATATGGGTTTCTAGTGATTGACTACAACTAAATATAAAACAGACCAGCGCAAAAATGAAAGCTAATGATTGACATTCCTAGATCAAGCATTAAAATAATGCCTTGAACTCACCTTAAAGCATAATCAATACCCAACTGACGAGAGCCCATTCCAAAACAGTGATGGAACTTTGTTAATGTGCAAGTACTCACCTCAGCATCTCTCCCCTACGCCAAGACACGACCGAGGTACAAGAAGGGTTGGAAGGCGATATGGCCAATTAGTCAGAAGGAGCACAAGACAAACGCTGAGTCAATTAGAGCTGAGAGAGATCAATTTGACCAAAGTTCAGTGCATCAGGGAAGATGCTGCTCCGGCCGAGATGGAAAACGACCCTGCTCGCTAATCAAAGAGGATACCCGACACTGGGACTTAGATCTTTCCCTGTTCTCTTTCCTAATGTCGTTATACCACAGCGATCTTCCTCCAACAGAGGATCAAAGGCACCAGGAGACACGTGCTCTGTCTTCCTCTGCTGTCATTGTATCGTTTACGACCAGGAAAAAAAACACTTTTATTTCAAGCGAAAATCTTAGTTTCTGTGTAATGTCGGTTCTGGAATGAGCTATATGGATGGTTGAAATAATTATCGGTCGGAAAATTATTAGTAGTATAACATAATTGAGTGTAGACTAATCGTTTTAATAATCCCAAATTTTTGGAATAGTTTCTGTAACGTTTCTTTTGAGTTTCTTGACTAGTACTGATCAACAAATACTATATCAAAAAATGTTCATTGATTTTGCAACTAATTATCATTAATCATTTTACGCACCAATAAACTTCAATGAAATACGATTTAAAAAAAACTTGAGATCAAAGGAACTCAAACCTTTGAGTTGCCTTAAGTCTCTCATACTGTTTTTTTTTTTGTTTTTTTTTCCCTTAGCTCTCAAACTTATAAAAATAGGATGTGGGAAAAATAAAGGAAAATTATTTTGGGCTAATGAGTGCCTTTCACTTAGGGGAGTCCCCCATTTGAAGGATGTATGAGAAGGATATAGGGTGTGGAATGCCTAAAGGAGGCGGGTGGAATCGGAAAGGTAGTGAGAAGTGAAACAGGTTTCGTTTATCGCTTCCTAGTGGTTTTAGGTGGAACTATCATACATCACTTTCGTTAAATCAAATTTACTTTACAGTAGTTAAGACGTTATCGTTATCCATGAAGCGTATGAAATCAAAACAGAACCTGACATAAACATAATTTATTTCAGTTTATTTGTCGTTGTAGCTTTGAGGAGGAAAGTGGGAGCAGGTCACATGTGAGATTGCTACATGCATGATAATTTATAACGTATTTGATCTATATATTGGTAATTGGTAAATATATATTATAACTATTATACTTTTATAATATAATATACTATGCTATACTATAATATAAAATGATACTATACTAGTATATAATAATATAGTACAACTATTATAAACTAATTTACATCAACCACTTCTCCTCAATAGGCGAGTCTGTATCTTTCCTCCATCTTGTTGTAATTACGCCTTCTATTTGGTCTTGTCTTGTCTTAGCCTGCCACTTTTCCTTCACGGTTTGGTATAAAGTTATGTATTTGCATTGGAACGTTCATTACCCAACCGCAGTAGGTTTCAAATCTTTTTAACATACTGTAGTACATTCTGTCATAGATACTTACTGTAGCGGTTGGATGTCCTTGGTAGGATTCGCTGCCTTCTGAATTAGCATGCAGTGTTGCAGGAAATCTATTTACAGGCACATAAGGTTCTGTTCCAGACTGATATCGGCACTCCTCAACCGTGTTATAACTTTAAGGCACGTTTTCCCACTAAACTACCAGAAAAAGAATTACAGCCAGAGGACAGTGGCTTCTCTGCTGAGGTAGCTGAGGAGGCCGGCAGAGATGCCTCTAGAGACAAATGGTACCTAGCCCTTCAGTGCAGGTCCCCCGCTAAAAACCTATTAGCTATCCCTTACAGATTGCCGTTCCTCCGACTGGTCGACCGGGGGTGGGACGGTTCACGATCTACGGGGGTATCGAACAGGATATAAATCCACAAGCCACGCCTCTCGGCTATAAACGCCCCAGCCGAAGTCATCCGTAGTTTCCGAGGTGTCTATGCTTCCCCTGCTTTCATTTTAAATGAATACCAGCGCAGCTTAAGGGGTTCAACCCTTCTGTAAAATGATTTAGGACGATTTCTTAGTATCAGTTATATTAAATTCCTCATTGATGATTTATTAATAATGCCCAAATTAATATTCCCTTTGTTTATATCGTATTAATGAAAGTCTATCAGATTCACTTCTTATAACGTTGAACACCATATTGATGTTTATTATTATTATGTTGGTCCGCTGCTGTTTATTTTTATACTCCTCAACATTATACACCAGTTTCAAGTACTCAAGCTTTCGTAATTTGAACAGCACAACAAAGCTCAAGACCTTTTGGGAACAGATTGTTATTACTTAATATTGCTTAGCACCTTCATTCGAAACTCTGTTGAATGTCAAACAAGTAATCTCAAAAGTTCTATTTGTTCTACAATATGAATTCTCTAATAAAAAGGAATTGTTTTACTCTTATATCTTATTACTTTTCCCTGGCCCTTATTACTTTTTCCCCTTTCTTCGTTTATGGTATTAGTAGGGTTTCTATTCGAAGAAGAGATGAAAATAGATGGAATCGTAGCCATATTATTCATAATTGTATTTCATTTGAAGTGTCTGAACTAAGAAATAAAATAAAACGTTCACTCATATCAGCGAACTATTATCGTAATATTCCTCTTACAATCCATCTAATGCTTAAAATAATAAGACAGAATAACTGCACTGACCCACAAAAGCAGAGGTGCACTTAGAAAAATTCAAACATCTTTAAAAACTAATAGATAGTATAAAAATTGTCTTATAGATTTAATGAGAGTTAAAAATAATTACCAAAAAATCTGGCAAACTACCTAAAAGGTTCATAAGGCCTAGAAGAAGAAAAGCCTCTTTCAAAAATACATAATAGTTCGATACATATACCTCTAAAACTCAAAGCTAAAAAGAGATACAGAAGAGTCCTTCATTTCCGTTTTCAAGTCACATTTCTCTATGAAGATAAGTCATCGAAGTTTTTTTTTTTTTTTTTAATAAAGATATCAACATGAATTAAATTCTTATAAAAAAAAAGTTATCTGCTGCAGATAAAATCCAATTGAAGCTGAATCCCATTATATTCTTTCTTTGTTAAGTTTTCATTAAAAAAATTGGTTATTTGAACGATTTCTTTGTTAGTTTTAATATAACTGCACAGACCCACAAAAACAGAGGTGCACTCGGAAAAATTCAAACATCTGTTTCGTAATAAAATTATTTCGCATTCAATTATTTTTATTGATGATAAAAACAACTTTATTATGATACAATTACAATCTGCCTCATTTGGCAATAAGTAATGCCATAAAATAGTTTTCATTCATACCATATTAAGATTTTTATTTACTCGCTCATTCATATAGTATTTACAAAACAGCCCAGAGACCTCCCAAATCCACTCAATTATTTTTAAATTAATATTTAACATTTTCAGTGGTTTGGGGCTATAACTATGAATGAAAGCCCCAATAAATATTCGCAATTTGATCAATAATTATACCGAAATTTCTATTTTGATTTCTTGTGTAACAGATCTCTAATAATTTAGCGAAAGGTTTTTTGAAAGTATCTTTTCAAATTTTAATTTAAAAAATTGTTTTGACAGTCAAGTAAGTAGGTCGTGTTGATGCTTTATTGGAAGATGATCAAAGCCAAAGATATGCTGCCAGGGTTTACCTGAAGTAAGAGCAATTACACGTTACCATTAATTAGACAGGTTTATGCAATCGCAGACGGATCCGGTCGGCCGTGAGTAGCAGAGCCAAGAGATGACCGGTTTATTGTACTACAAACGCTTCGGAATCGGTTTTCAACTGCCACTGATACTGCTCAACTTCTTCGTATAACTCGGGGAGTAGCAATATGTGCAGAAAGGGTTAGAAGAAGGCTTTTCAAGTGAATTTAAACCCTCAGAGACCACGTTGGCAATGTGACTGGGGGACATGGAGCTCGATAATACCTTATGTGGACTGAAAACGTACGGAAAAACTTGCAATTTTAGATGAGTCGCACTTCTCTCTTTATTCAACAGATGGACGGATGAGAGTTTACCGAAGACCTGGTGACCTGTATGCTGAGTTTGGTGAAAGTAGGAGAGTTTGGTCTGGGATGAAATTTCTTTGACGGCGAGTTTTGCGTTGTTCTCTTCAGAAAGTCTTCTTGTAACACTGCACATATTGCTCCTCTCCGAGCTGTATGAAGATAGTGAACTGTCATAAAGGGCTAATTGTCACTGAAATCGTTTAATATTAATTTTTTTTTTATATATAACTTCTTTACTGTGCTAAAATTACAATCTGTCTTGTTAGGCAATAAGTAATCGAGATAAATGTTCTCATTCATACCATATTTATAATATGATTTACTCGCCCATTCATGCAATATTTACAAACAGCGCAGAGGCCTCCCAAATCCACATGGTTGTAGCATGCGAGAGAGGAAGCAAAGTCTTGGGAAGTCCCCCACACGAAGAGCGCACGCTCAGGACATGATTAGAGAAATTGGGCATTGCCAGGACTCCCACTGTGACGCATTTATAGCAGGTCACGAGGCCACTGCCGTTTCAGTCTCCGAGGAGGATTATAGGGATGAGTGGTGGAGTGCAATGAGTGTGCTACGGTATTAGGATAGATGAGCTCCTACTTTGGCTAACTAGTCCAGAGCCAGTAACAGAACGAAATACAATCTGTAAGTGGGATCATTAACACAATTCTCAGATGTTTGTTATATTTTAATATTGTATTATTTTAATTATTTTTGTCTTGTATTGCTGTTCACCAGTTGACAATACCTCTGCCTGCCTCAGTTTAGGCCTTGCTAGAGACTACGGTCTATCCAGTCACATTGTGGCTATGGCACCTCAAAAATTGACAAATAATTACTTTTTTCACTGAATAACCCACGACCATCATCACAATCCATAAAATAAAATGTTGTTTAAACCGACCAGCTGACCAGATGAATCAGATGGTGGAGTGGATGGATAAAAGAGTAATTTTATTATACCTAACGTACATAATGACATGCGCTAAGACCTGTATGTAGATTATGCTAAAGCAAGTGCTCTGAGAAGCTCCAGCATAAGAGAGAGCCCTAAGCCACTCCGTGCTGCGGACCCCAGCTGAGGAATGCCCCGCTCCTGGAACTTTAATTCTGGATTACATTAACTAAATTGGAGGGATCTAAAGCCGTGCCGGCTTCCTCCGGTTCAATGAGCCTTGTAATGCCGAATGAACGAAAAATAATCCCCTACTGTCGGTTTTTTTTTTGTATTTATTTCACTTCTCAGGCGTCTTTTAATATTTTAAGCTGGCCCATTAGCTTTTAATTTCCTCTTAATTGCTTAAATCACTGGCACAGTGCAATAAAATAATTGCGAAACCGAGCAAAAGGAAAAAAAAAGACACTTTCGGGAATGCTTTCTTTCCTAATGCTGATAAAAGGTTTTGTTTTTTTTTTGTTTTACTGAATTGCTCTTTGTAAGACGGCAATGTAATTTACAGATTCAATAAAGTCCGAGCTGGCGTAACTTATTATTTTTATACCCACATAGCTTCTGAGGCCAAACTTATTAATTGAAGTTATTTATATATTTATTATTCAACAACAACTTTAGTATGATAAAATTACAATCTGCCTCATTGGGCAATAAGTAATTGTGATAAATGTTTTCATTCATACCATATTTACAATTTTCATTTACTATCCGAGGAGGATTGTAGGGATGGAGTGGTGCTGTGCAATGACTAGGGGATTAGGGTGGTTGGATAGGGGACTATGGGATTTAATGAACTTGGAAGGGATGAGTTCAAGAATGTAGGGTATATTAAGATCGTTATAAACGGTTTTGTTGCTGACGTAATAAGGGGCATTTACTATTGTTCTCAGGACTTTTGATTGAAAGGACTGGATACGGTTGATTTTCGACTTTTTTTCTGTCCCCCATAGCGCTATTCCGGATGTCCAGATTGGCTTAAGCATAACTTTGTAAATTAGTAATGTTTTTTTCTATTGATGGGATGTCCTTTGAAGTAATCGTCTGTTTAGTTCTTGTCTTTTTAGCCTCGTGGGTTCCAGGTCAGCCGATTGTCGAGATGGAAGCCTAAGTACCGTACTAACTCGGATACAGGGAGAGGAATAGAATTAAAAGTTGTGGGCAAGACCTGCGGCTGAGGGTGAAGGTGATGTGGGAAATTTTTTTATTTATATATTAACCATTTATTATAGGGCAGACTTGTGTTATTAGAATTATTGGATAAACCCCGACTTCTAGAACCTAATCTTTCTCTAATTTACTTTTTTTTCTTAACATACAGATTGAACTACTTTTCCTTGAGTCATAACTATAATATACTAGACTACTAATCACAGACAAAGGAATAAGAAGTGAAACGAAGTGGTTTAGTCGATTGGAAGATAAGGCGAAATAAGTAGCTCAACAAACGGCGTTCCCTTATCCGGCGTCAGGGGATGCTAAGCCATAGTGACAAAGTATGATTGGAAGCGAATCACACAACAGTCAAAAGCCTCCTCAGGCTGCAGTGTACATAATGATTAGTGATATTGAATTATATTTTTCAGCTTTAAATGAATGTTTTGTTGTTCCAGACAAATAAAAATCCTACTACATACTATTTTCGGAGCTGTATTATTCCATGAAGATTCTTATTAATGTTACTATTTATATATCTAATGACTCCGTTTGTATTTCCTGTAGTGCAAATATAGTTCTGTCGTACTCAGGAGCTAGAGACTAGTCAGTCCAGCACAACTACTATGGACTTTTTAGTACACGATAGCTTCTTGTACTGGTCAAATAATGCAATAAATAAATGTAAGTTCTTAATTTGTAAAATTACAATTTGCTTATCCTACTTTAATAATTGTGCTCTAAGAGCTCATAACTCGTTTTTAATGTGGTAGGGACCACTAACTACCTAAGATAAATCACCCTATACTCTATTGTATATATTTTAAATTTATTGAAACAAATGTAAATAATATTACAAAAACACAATTTATATCAGTGTAAATATTGTAAGCAATAAGTAAACAATAAAAGGCCCAGCTGCAAAACGAGCTCAGAGGCATGGGCTCAGGTAGCCCCTGGGCCCTTGTAGAGGGACTGGGTCCTGGCCAAAAACATTCAATATTCATCCAGGCCAGCGATGCGGTTCACATGAGTAAAATCTCACTTCATTGGCTGGACCCAATTGGTCAGAATAAGGCACCAGCCCATCGGTTACTTGGGGATATATATACCTCCTAGTGTTAGCCGATAATTCATTCTAAATACGGCTCGCCTCTGACCTGGTACTTGCAGCTGCACTGATGTTGAAAGGATTCTTATTTATTTATGAATACCTCTGGACCTCTCTTCCTAACCTCGCTATGTTTTAGTCCGGCCTTGTCAGACCCCACACTCTCTTAGTGGGATTCTCTGCCTTCGTCTCGCTAAAACTAGCACCTCCTTGTAAGAGATCTCTTCCTTGCGGACGACGGTCGCCTGGGGCCCTACGAACTTTACCTAGTAGCGTCTCTCCCAGTGATTCAGTTTGCCTCTCTCCAGTTCACACTTGCCTTTGGGATCCGGACGGTTTTCGCCTACCCTCAGATACAGTGTGAATTCTTGGTCATTCCAAGACCACATAAACTACCTATAATACCTTCCCTATACCTCTTCTCCTGAACATAGGGCACTGTCGGGGCACATACCTATCAAATATGGAGTCAGATAGTACAGTAGTAGGATGCTTCATGAAGCAATTGTCCAGGTCATAGCCTATTCAACCCTCACTTCGTCACTAGGGCTAGGGTAACTGGGCACCCCCTCGTGACGACCCGTCAAATGTAAAACAGCATGTCAGTTTGAAGTATGAATGGCCTGGCCCGTCGTACCGTGAAAATATTTCAGTAGTTGCTTTATTAGAGCTACTTGATCGGCCATTAAATTTTGCCAAGGCCAAGGTTCAAGAGAGAAGAAGCACACCTGTCGTTCATAACATGGTCGTTCACTACATTTTTTCTAGCCCTCTCGATCAATCCGTAGCTAAGAGATCACGAAAATATTGATTCGAGGACGAATGCAGCCGAGGGCAGGAGACCCAGAAGGAGAACCTAGAAGACCAGCGAGATAGAGTTACGAACATTATCAATAAAATCCCCACCCACTGGAAGTGACACAATATTGTATGTTTGTTTTGGGTTATGACGGGGGAAACCAAATTTTTCATACTAACTCACTAGTTTAAATTATAATTACTTTCAGCCATTCTCCTAAAAAAAATATTTTCACTTTTTTTTCTTTCATTTTTAATATACTTGCTAGGTCATTGCATTAAATTTTCACGTTACTATTTCCAATACCACACACCATCTTCATCTTATTTTTTTTATACAGTTCATTTCACCAATTTCAAACAAACTACCTCAATTTAAAGTTGAAGTGCCATATTCCTTCATCAGGAAGGCTTTATTCATAATTCCCTTACTCCATATGAACATTACACACTCATAGCAAGGTCCATACAACCCCCCTTCTCTCTTCAGAAAACGTTTAACTGTCGAATTATTGTAAATCACAACGTATGAAAGAGATTTTTATCTAGATAGATTTTTGTCAACGGCAGAATCAGACAGTTTATCAAGGAATACAGGATGAAGTAGCAATTTGTTGAGTATTTTTGATTCTCATGTGACTGATTTTATTGTTATTATTTTCTCATATTCTCGGGACAGTTTGAAAGGATGTTTTGAAGACTTCGGATAAGCTATTGTAACTTTTAACAAGTATTTCTGTTTAATGAATTCGTAGAATTAATCTGAATTTTTTAACAATTTTTGATACCCCTTGTCTTTTTGATATATTCTAAAGGTGGCTTTGAAGAAGAATAAGGGTAAAAAAAAAAACCATGTCTTCTAGGCCAGATTAAAAACTTCTTGAAAAATATTTTGTGTATAAATAGTTAGTATGACTAATATTTGCGTGCTATAATTGCTTATGTATGTTAACATTTTGTATGTATAATATCATAAATATAAAATCTATTATATATGTTAAGGCATAAGTTAACGATTACTAGTCGTGGTCTATGTACTTTTCTACTTGTAGTCTGTAATTCCATTGGTTTTATAGTCATTGGCCAATTAACAATAAATGCTGTTCGGCTCGTCATGTTAAATCCAGCCGAACACCGACAACATGATGGATAATTAAATAAATCTTTTGACATGTCTTCCCAAAAATCTCTCTAGATAGTCGCAATTATATTGTTCATGTGTAGTGCACCTGTACCATATTAATTATTTTACCCTCTCATACATGTTGTTATTCAGGCAGATGTAAATTAAAGATAGACCGAGATGAACTCAGCGCTACTCTAAGTGATATATCGTTATATAAGTGAGTCACCAACCTCAGTGACACCCCTCCCACACAGACTAACACTCGCACATGAGCAGATATAAAAAATGACAAGACGTGCCGAAATGGCAGGAGGGGAGCCGGTGACAGGAGGGCACGTCAGGTCGAGCTTCATTAGCCACTCACTAACCACATCCTCGGCAGCTGTCCGGCCCTCCAATCTGTCTGTCTGTCCGATGTATTTGTCAATAAGTCAGGTCCTCTTAGCAACTTCGTCCTTACATATAGCGAAACGGACCTTACTCGATTAGTATTAATCCTATCCTGTAATGTGAATTTAATTAACGATTAATAACGACAGAAGGTATAACGATTGAAAGGATACTGTCATTATACCCTACTTCATAATTAGATAGTGTATACTCGCTCATTCAAACGACCCAAAAACCAGACTAATAAAGCAAATATGTTTGTGTCGTGACCGCTAGCTACATAAGATAAATCACCCTATACTCTATTGTATATATATTGTAAATTGGTTATAATATGTTGCAAATTAATTTAAACAAATGTAAATAACATTACCAAACCATAAGTCATATCAGTGTAAATATTGTTAACAATAAAAGACGCAGCTGCAAAAAACTAGTCTGAGGCCCTTGATGGGAGAGTCAGGTAGCGGCTAGGGGGCTGGGTGGGTCCTAGTCTAGAACAGGCAAGCGTCACCGCAATCTAGTTTTAGCCGATAAATCATTCTAACTACGGCTCTCTGACTGGTACTTGCAGCTACACTGATGTTTCAAAAATCTACATCTCTCTTCCTATCCTCGCTATGTTTTAGTCCGACCTCGTCAGACCCCACACTTTCCTAGTGGGATTTTCGCCTTCGTCTCGCTAAAACTAGCACCTCCTTGGGAGAGACCTCTCCTTCGCCCCTCGCGGATGACGGTTGCCGTGGCCTTCAAACTTTACCTAGAAGTGTCTCCCACGGCAATCCAGTCTTCCTCTCTCCGGCTCACACTCGCCTTTGGGATCAGGACGGTTTTCGCCTAACCTCAAATACCGAGTGTGAATTCGAAGTCATTCCAAGACCACACAAACTACCTCCAATAACTACCCTATATCTCTTCTCCTGAACATAGTGCATTGTCGGGGCACATACCTATCAAATATGGAGTCAGATAGTACAGTCATGAAGCAATTGTCCAGGTCATAGCCTAATCAACCCTCACTTCGTCACTAGAGCTAGGGTGACTAGGCACCCCCCTGTGACGCCCCGACAATTTGTATATAAGACTTTGACATACATATCTCAATAACATAGACATAGATCTCAATAAACTTACGGTCCCTGATCTCACCATAAAATTTACCGTATTCCATGAAAACATATCCATCACATCCAAACCCTTTAATAAATTCTCCCTTACGGAGTAACACTCGTCCATACAAAACTCCTCGTCACAGGCGGTGGTGGCCTCCCGGTCTATTGTAAATTGATAAAAATGTCACTCCTAGCACTCCCTTGGTGGCTTCATTGCACCCGACCTCTCCACCAGCTCCACTGGGGAAATTCTTGGGATCATGGATCCTCATGGATGGTTTTGTAAGTACACGTTATATGGATGTTCGGATGACTGTGAAAAGTACATATTGAGTGAGTGGAATGAGAAAAAAAAATATGAGCTCCAAGTTCACAACTATTAAAGTTAGATAAGCAAATTGTAATTTTACAAATAAAGTAAAATCCATAATTAGACCATTACAAGAAACTATCGTGGTCTGAAATGTCCTCCTCAGTAGTTGTGCAAGACTGACTAGTCTGTGACACAGGAGGACGACATCCTATGAAAACAGATAAATAAAAACATCAAAACAGTAAAAAAATAAAATAAATGTTTGTCATAAATTATTTGTCCATCTAAGTGATCATCTCCTGTTATATATTTGGTATAAAATATATAAATACATAATATTAATGAGAAAAAAATCGTTGGATCAGTGACTTTTTAAACGACTAACTGGAAGTAATGGTACTAACTGGAAGGAGACCTCGATTTTCTTATAACTACAAATCTTTTAAAGAAAAAACCACTTAGGCAATTTATACCTGTTAACCGAAAGTGATAAATGCATATAAGAGTCAAGCGATGTAAACAATTTGATGAACATCTGCCAATATACCTCGAGTTCTATATAACAGTATCTATCTGTCTCTTACAACTGGGATTGGGTCGCCTCATCAACCGGCCGGTTCGGAGGAGCAATGCCAGTCTGTATTTTTACATAATTTATTATAACTAATTTAATGTACAAATGTATCATTTTTAATATTTGTAGAATGTGTACTCGGTCAGTTGGCTGATATGAACGTAAACATTCAACCGTGGTTGTAATGAGTGGAATGTACGAATGAACTTTGTAAATATAAAAGGAATTAGGGGGGCTTAATTAGTTAACCATATTTTTAATGAAAGAAACTATAATAAGTACAAGTGGGATAAATGCCTAAAAGGATATACAATAAGGTTAATGATTTTAGTCAGAGCATTTATAGAACTAAAAATGAACTATAAAGTATGGACAATGAAGTTTAACCCTCCTTGCAATGCAGCGGTAGGAAAATGATTGTATTGGTGTGTGGTATTGTTTCCACGTTTCTTCAGGTAATTAATCATTGGTCTATGGTGTGTAACGGATATACTACATTAACATACATATCAATTGTTCTTTGCTGGTCAGCCATAATTTTCCCTCATCTTGCTCCTCCCTAGATGAAGCAGAAAGCCTCTCTACCCATTGAGAAATGATGAAAGGGCGAATACCAATGGACAAAAATCTGCTCAGATATCCAGCGTACGCATGGTAATGCTGCTGAAGCTGGTTTACTCATTTTTGTAAAATTGCAGGGAGATGCCGGTTGACGATCTAAATTGCTACTGGCTTCAGAAATTCTATTTTCTTAACATTTTATTCGAGAATTTTCTTTTAACCAATACATAATAAATCCCATATTATTTTTAATTTGAAAAAATAACTCATCCCTTCCAAGTTCATGAAATTCCATAGTAACTTATCCAAACACCCTAATCCCCTAGCACAGTCATTGCACTGCACCCCACTCATTCCTATAATCCTCCCTCCCCGGAGGCTGAAACGGAAGTGGCCTCGTGACCTGCTATAAATGCGTGGCAGTGGGAGTCCTGGCAGTGGCCAGTTTGTCCAATCATGTCCTGAGCATATGTGGTTCTCGCGCTCTTCTTCAGCTTCCACTGGCTCGTATCCGGTGACGTGGCTGACAAAGGAGCGTGGGGGACTTCCCAAGAGTTTTTGGAGGCCTCTGGGCTGTTTGTAAATATTGTATGGATGAGCGAGTGAATGATGAATTGTAAATATGGTATGAATGAGAGCATTTTATAGTTTATAGGCAATTACTTATTGCCTAATAAGGCAGAATGTAATTTTAGCACAATAAAGAAGTTATAAAAAATTAGAAAATATAAGCTTTATGATTTGCTGACTGTTGTTGGAGTCGGGATTAGCGATGGTGTTCTGTGTATCAAATGACTCAATGGTGCTGGGCCGATAGAGTCAGCAGTTAAAGAACACTTGCCGCCACCCCGACGAGACAGCACCTCGAACCTCCCCCACAAAACGATTACAAATCCCCCTAATCCGGAGCACCCCAGATCTATTTATTAACATCATACGAGGGGAGAGTGCGTTAGTCAGGAGAGTGCGGTCAGTCTGAATAAATCAGCCTTTGCGGATTCCATTATCCGTTCTGTGCGAAGCCTTCCTGGAGTCTGGCCACCCTCCACCATAACAAAAAAGAAAATATCCGTCAGTGATGAGATCCGTCAGGGAAGTTGTCTACAATCCCTTTGAAGTAGAGGATTCTTTACCGTGTCTTTTTGGCAACCGAAGGAGTTCCGTCGATCTGGCAACTTCACTTAAGCGATATTTACAATAAATCCTGTGATTCACCTGCGTGTATGGATACCACTGTACACGGAACACCCCCGACATTACTTTTGCTGTGTTAAATTTATGTAATGTAAGTGCCTACTGATATTTTTATATTTCTAAATAATATTCTAATGATTCGTATACCATAGAACACATGTTAATGTGTTCCAGTTTAATAGTTGTCCACGTGTATTTTATGTCTTTTTTTTGTTGTTTTAATTAATCACATTAAAATATTGATGGAAAATTATTGCGAGTGTTGTTTTGTTTAATTTTCTATCAACTTTATTCGTATAAAATAAACTTTTGCCTAATGGTATTTAGCTCAACCAAAATTAGAATTTAAAAAGAAGAATTAATAACAGGATGTTTTCATGTTGTCAATTTTGTTGTGGTGTGGATTTTACTAATATTAATAATTATTATTAGCCAAAGAAAAAAATATACTTGACATGTTGGTACTTGAATACGAGACCCGAGATCATATATTTTAATCATAACGCATTAAAGACGGAATATAAAAAATGAAGTTTTGAGTTACCAACAATATAAATTGGATATATTTTTTTTTCTTTCATAGCCCTTTTAAATTTACATATAATTATAGATCCTCAGGCGAATCTATTTACAAATTATTTTTGTATTTCCTGTAGCATCACTACATTATATACAGGTTTTATTATTTTATAAAAATTATATAACGATTCAGCAAGTATAATGATATACATTAAACGTGACTGGACTAAACTGACTAATAAAGGTGATGGGGCTCACCTTTTTGATCAACCTTAAACCTTACTTACATACTAATTCTTAACCTAACTTTTCCCCGACAGTCTGTTGCCATCGGTGCGGGAGGGGTGGTGGGGTCATAGTGTTAAACACTGGGGTGGTTAGTTGCTGCAACGAGTCAAAAAACTTAATGTGTCTCCGGCGGATGAACTCACCCACCGACGGAACACCAAGCAAGTGTTCTTCAACATCTCGAGAGAGGTATGTCGGACCATTTTTCGCATGATCCCATTCTCGAAATATTGGAGACATTTGGCTGTATTGTCAGTCAAGTGGGGAAATAGCGGGGAACCGTACAGCAGAGCTGGCCGGAGGACACATTTATAGATCATCAGTTTGAGACAAAGCAACAGGTTTGGTGAAGTTAGCAAGTGCGATAGCCGGTAAGACCTTTGTCATACTTTTTCTATTTTATTACTAAAATGAGTAGAGAAATGGAGATGCCTATCCATGTTTATACCCAAATAGTGCATTGAGAAAGCCGATGAGTTCTCTTGCCCTCCTATACTATACGATTTTGGCAAGGATTTTTTTCCCTTTTGGAGGGAGAAGATTACGCAGTCGGTCTTCCTGGCGTTTACACTGATGTTTAACATGCCCAGTCTGTCAGTGATAACGTTACAAACTGACTCGGCCTGTGTAAGAGCTCTTTGTGCAGTCATGCTGCTGTAAACCGCAATTTCGTCGGCGAAAGCGATTACCGTAGCTTTCTTATAGTTTGTCCCAACAATTTCTGGATATTTTATAATGCTTCAGAGCATTTAAATATTTTTTCATTAATGCTTTTATGTAGTTTTTTAAAAAGGGGATTTGCAGTAAGGGGCTTTTTTAAACTTAGTTTTCACGAATTTTTCTGCTTAATTTTTGTTATTTGAACACAAACAGTAGTTTTTTCACAATCAAATATTTTTATTTTCCAAAAAGTTTTTAAAAAATGTGGTAAGATGGATCTAGTTTAATTTAGTATTTTTGTAGTAGCGTTTTTTTTTTACTGTTTTCTAGGAATTTCCACTAATTAAAAAAAAAAATCCGTTAAGCTGTAGATCTTCAAGACAACTCTATAAGGAAATCATTGCTCATGTGAATAGTTTAGGTTTGGTAGTCAGTGATTTTAAGAAAATGTTTTGTGTTTGTACGCGCGGGTTTTTTTTTTTTTTTTTTTTTTTTTTTTTTTTTTTTTTTTTTTTTAAGCTCTCAAACTTATAAAAATAGGAATGTGGGAAAAATAAGGAAAATTATTTTTGGCTGGAAAGTGCCTTTCACTAAGGGGAGACCCTTATTGGGAATGATCACCATTCGTACGTGTACGCATTGAAAAATATAATTATGGCCAATATGTAGGAAATTGATATTTGTGCACCAGTGTAAAAGAGCGAAAGATAGCGAAGTCAAGCACATTTTAAACAGATAACGAAAACCATTTCCGTTCTAAGGGGAAAGTAGTGGGCGGAGACTGTATATTTAAAAAAAGGGCGCGGTGCACGTAGCAGGCGGCACCGAATCAGGGGGAAATGAAGCGGAAAATTTTGGGATCTTCTCCGTCTCCTTCTCGTGTTCAGATCCCTGGAAAACTGGGGTCCCGAACCCCAAGAACACCCCCACCCCAGGAAAACTCCAAGACAACTTTCTTCGCACCATCTGCTAACCGATGGCCAGTCCTGCAACTCCTGTCCCTTCTGGTCTATTGATTGTGCCCGCTCAGTCTGCCAAGTTTGTGGATAGCTTAACATAATTTTGATCTACTCCTACTGTTACAAATATAATTTCTAGTAGATATTTACGAGAGATTGTGGTATTTCTCTAAGTTTTGTTGACCCTATCAGGCTATTATGATTTGTGAACGAACATATTTCTATCATGAAGTAAATGCATTCCACTAAAAGACAGACTCCTTTTCAATGTTGTCCCGTCAGGCTAGAGCGGCGTATCGTTCTATTAAATGAGCCTTAAGTATTGATATGTCCATTAAAAGAAAAAATTCAACGCTGTATCAACGAAATTCAACCACATTTATGCCAAATGGTCATGGAAAATTTCGACAAAAGAGTGCGTATGTGCCAGCAAAGTCGTGGAGGCCATTTGCCCGATGTGTTATTCCATAAATAACCCTATCCTATTTACTTTATAATTCAATAAAAAAATAACAACAAAAATATTAAAAACTGTGTTTTATATTTAAATCAAATCTTGCGTTAATTCTGGAACACCTTTTATTTATTACTGAAATTTGCCTCTACCGCATTTGAGAAAATTATAAAGACTTTGTATGCTAGGTGTCAATTGAGATATCACCTCCCTGTCTCATACATATATCCCATACATGTCTTAATCGATAAATACATATATGTGTGTGTGTGTGTGAATATGGTTTAATCTAGAAATAGGGATGAGGTCTGTTGCTGAGAGCGGAGGCGAACCTATCGCCAGTGAAGTTGGTTTATCCTTTGTTTTCTCTAAGCCCCTGTCTCTTACATTCCTCATCTGTGCGTTCCTTTTATCTTCTTAAGTCCATCTCACTACCGACCTCTCTGTGCCCTTCCTTTCCTCCTTTTTCTCTACCTCCATTCTTATCTCCAAAGTTGTCACAACCTTTGTTCTTTCTATTTCCTGAAATGTTTCATTCAGTATTTTTTTGTTTGTCTTGTCTCTGGTCGAGTGAGTAACACCTCCCGATTCTTGTCCCTTTCTGTCTTAGGGAGCTGTGCAGATTGAATCAGCTAGACCAGAGCTAGAGAATACACCCTGAGCTAACTTGATAGAAAAAACACATAGTACTGTTTTCTTTAGACAATTCAATCAGTCGGTAATGTTTTACGGGATAAACTTTCATTCCTTCTGAGATTTTGTTGTTTGTTATATTACATAAGCAATTCCTATTCATTATTTTCACAATACAATAAAAGCAATAACATTTTCAAGTTTGGTGATTTTTAGTGAGTAATATATATCTTACTATCCAAATAATGAAAATCAAATATTTTTTTCGTTCCTCCTGAATTTTCTCTGAATTATTAATACATTAAACGAATAATTAATACCCCTGAATTCTCGAAGGAAAGTGAGGGATATTTTGAATTGGTAACGATAAATGTCGAAAAGGATTACCTTAGGTTAAGGACGTGAAGGTACTAAGGAGTGTGGATTCAGGTTAGGGATGTCAAGAGCTCACTTGGCCCCAAAATTATACATTTTTTTTTTTTTTTTATCTTCTTAATGGAAAATGTGTCTAGTTAGTTTTTAACGTCCAAAAATAACAAAAGTTATCAGAATTGACAGTTCTTTTTAATACAATAATCATAGATTCATACGAAACCATCATCACATCTTAAATGCCGGCAGTAAAGAAGCTTAAGGACAGAACCAATCGTATAATGTTTTTATTTTCATACTATTACTCGAAATTTCTTTATTTTATTGTAGTTTTTATATTTTATTATTTGCACTAGATATTAAAATGTTTAGTGTGAAAATTAAAAATAAGTGATATGTTGGTGATTGGTCATATGAAGTTTTGTTGAAATCCCATGTATTCCTTTTCATGGCCTCTCCCAATTTATGCGTCTAGATGTGGCTGGCCTTCGTCTCTGTGGTGTAGAGGATTGTAGCGTCTTAGCACAGCCTTTCTCAAGTACCTTGGTATCTTGGTTGTACTGCCTTAGGATCCTCTATTAACTCCTACGCAACCAGCCTATTCGCAAATGTTTTTATTATTAAAACAGCTTTAATATGATAAAATTACAATCTACCTTATTAAGCAATAAGTAATTGTCATAAATGATCTCATTCATGCCATATTTACAATTTTTCATTTACTCGCTTATTCATACAGTATTTACTAACAGCCCATTGCCAGGACTCCCACTGTTTTTACACGTATTTACAGCAGGTCACGAGGCCACTGCCGTTTTAGTCTCCGAGGAGGATTATAGGGATGAGTGGTGCAGTCCAATGACTGTGCTAGGGGATTAGAGTGGTTAGATACGTTACTATGAAACTTCATGAATTTGGAAGGGATGAGTTCGAGAATGTAAGGTATATTAAGATCATTATGAGGGGTTTTGTTGCTGACGTAATAAGGGGAATTTACTATTGTTCTCAGGACTTTTTATTGAAAGGATTGGATACGCTTGATGTTTTTTGCTGTCCCCCGTAGCTCTATTCCGTATGTCCAAATTGGCTTAAGCATAACTTTGTAAATTAGTAATTTATTTTCTATTGAGAGATGGGATGTCCCTTGAAGTAGTCAGTACAGTTGCCCAAAGTGTCTGGTTCTTCTTGTCTTTTTAGTCTCGTATGTTGATTCCAGGTCAGCCGTTTGTCGAGATGGAAGCCTAAATAGCGTACTGTCTCGGATACAGGGAGAGGAATGGAATTAAAAAGAACTAGTAGACTGCAGCAGAGGGTAAAGTTACTGTGGGAACATTTTGCTTCGTTAACTTTGAACTATCATTGTTTGCACCAATACTCGATCTCGAGGATTGGCAAATGTTACCTTTAAGTAACATAAAATATCAAAAACTTACTCATAGTCTTCTCGCTAAGAAACCGGAGTTACGAAGAGCTTTGTAAATTCTTTTGTACTCTCGGAGATAGCAGGGGCCATATTTCCATAAACTGTAGGAGTACTCTGATTTCTCTAGTCAAACGAGAGAGTGTGTGGTGATAGCAAAGTGTCATGACAGAAACTGTCATCGTGAAAACGAGGCTTAAATAGTGATTAATTATTTATTTTTATATAAAACAAATAAACTATGATATGTGATACATATTTTTAATGCAGGCGGTGATGGATTTTGCAGTGTGCAAAAATGATTCATAAGGCAAGTCAATATCTATGAGTGATTTCGGAAATACATAATGCGTTTGCATGGTGGCGTTGAAATGTGCTCACTTACTGCTAATAACGATTTAGTAAAGCCTGTATGCTATCATACCTCGAGCTCTAGATTCATTTGCCCGATGGCCGTTCTGTTTGTGGACTATTACCTGCCCGCTATTATTCGACCGAGTGTCGGGAGAGATATACATCACTGATACGAAAACCATTCGGATAATATTTCCGTCCTTCCTAATTGAAAGTTAATGCCATGGCTTTGTCAGACTATTCGAAATGGTGTTGTAGTTTCTATCGGCTGCCAGCTTAAAATGTTATGGGTATATCTGTGTCTCTTGTGCGACTTCACAACGGTCTGTTTGAGCTCTTTCATGATGGTAAGGCTACAGGAATATTAATAAGTGTAAGTAGAGTACAGTAGAATAAGATATGAAGGACAAATAAATAAAATACGAAATTATATTACAATAAGACAATTTGACTGTTGTTTTCAGATCAATTGTCTCTGCTCACATACCACAGAAAAACATGGGGTCTTGGATTAGTCTAACATTTTACTATGGGTTCGTTCAATGACTTGAAATTTTTCAGTGACTCTCTCTTTTATATTTTCGCAACGAGACGGGCCCATCGAAGTATTTCTAATTCTATTTCTAGCTTGATCTCATTGGTGCAATTATATCGTTCATAGATCGGAGTGTATTTTCTTGTACGGATTTGGCCTGCACCGTACAATGTACTCTCCTACAATGGTTAGGCACGTCAAGGCAATTCAGTTTCTTTCAATTAATAGCTCTTAGACTTATGATTTGATTGTTATTTACATCTGCAAAGTTTACGTGAGAAATCAAAATTCACCCTTTACACTAACTTAAAAACTCATAATTGATTAAACAACCTTTGTCTGTCCAGAGATTTTTTTAATTCTATTCACAATAACTCAAACGCTTTCAATAGCCTGTATAATCATTATAAACTGATACAACATGAGAAAACATCTATCAATCATTAATCACCTTAAAATTGATGAATTGTAAATATGGTATGAATGAAAACACTTATCTCAATTATTTATTGCCTATTAAGTAAAGACAGATTGTAATTTCATCATAATAAAGTTGTTATTGAAAGTATAAAAAAAAAAAATTAATTATTAATTATCAAACAGATTAGAAGAATAAAGCACATTGTCAGTCACAATTCAAACTGGTCAAATGATTAAAATTAAAAGTTAAAAAAATATAATTGTTAGAATCGAACAAATAACCATAAATTATAAATTCTTGTAAATTGTTAAAATCTATTTTGTGGCTGTGTTGGGGGAATGAAGTCTGATGGAGTGGCTATGTCCGTAGTGAAAGATTACCTAAATTTATCAAAATTAGGTTGTTTTGTTGCCTCTACCAATAATTCACAATGTTGTCTAATGCGACTGCATTAGAACATTACGTAAACAAACTGCCTGAATGCCGAAATCCACTGCCGCAAAGACCCTATATACCTTTCAGGTAATGTTGTAAAACAATTCACAAGATGGATGAAATAGAGATTTTTTAAATTACAATAAGATATTTTCAAATTTAGAGAAGGCATCACCTCACTGGAAATCCGTTCATGTCAGACATGCCAGTTTATCATATTTGACGCCAGTCATAGTTTTAAATCAATAAAGTTAAAAAAATATTTAGAAGCTGGTTTACGTCGATCTTTGTATGGATGCCTGTTTTAGTCTTTTTAGGGGTGAGTTTTAGGGATGAGTTTCCTTTTAAAAACTCTCCTGTCACGATTTAAATAGGGTTTTCATCGAAAGTTGTAAATATGTAAGGGTTTCTGTTTTTTTACTTTTCTCCTAATTTAGGTCCGTTTTGCTAGTTTCAGCCGTTATTGCTATTTTCAGGGGCCGTTCAACATCGCCATTGGCCACTTGGAAGAATGTGACAACATCGGAAGTGGGGCTGTCCGATTTTCTTTGAAAACCCACAGATTCAACAGGACAACAGTGGCTGCAGACTTTAACCTGACTCTTAATGTACCCTTTGATGACAAAATATCGGTAAGTTAATTTTTTATACTTGTTTTAATCATAATATTATATACTTATTATAGAGAAATATATATCCCCATAACCTATGAAGAATTAACGAATATTTTTATTTTATGTTAACTGCGAATTAGTAGTTTTGATAATAATTATCCCGTAGGTAGTTGATCTAATATATCTTTAGAAAGAGAGACTGACATGGAACCCACACACGAGGCTAAAAAGACAAGAACTAAACAGACGCTTTGGACAACTCTACAGTCTACTTCGAAGGGCATCCCATCTCTCAATAAAAAATATACTACTTATTTACAAAGCCAATCTGGACATACGGAATAGAGCTATGGGGGACAGCAAAAAAGTCAAACATCAAGCGTATCCAACCTTTTCAATTAACAGTCCTGAGTACAATAGCAAATGCCCCTTATTGGGTCAGCAACAAAACCCTTCATAATGATCTGAATATACCCTACATTCTTGAACTCATCCCTTCCAGGTTCATTAAATTCCATAGTAACCTATCCAACTACCCTAATTCCCTAGCACAGTCATTGCACTGCACCACTCACTCCTATAATCCTCCTAGGAAACTAAAACGGCAGTGGCGTAGTGACCTGCTATACGTAGCATTACGTATAAATACGTGACAGTAGGAGTCCTGGCAATGTCCAGTTTCTCCAATCATGTCCTGAGCGTCTGTGGCTCTCGCGCTCTTGGTCAGCCTCCACTGGCTCTTATCTATTGACGCGGTGGACGGAGGAGCGTGGGGGACTTCCTTAGACTCCGCTTCCCCCTTCGCACGCGAGGGAGGTGACAACCATGTGGACATGGGGGCCTCTGGGCTGTTTGTATATATAATATGAATGAGCGAGTGAATGAAAATTGTAAATTGGTATGAACGAGATCGAATAGCACAATTACTTATAGCTCAATCAGGCAGATTGTAATTTTATCATAATAAAGTTGTTATAAATCAGAAAGAGAGATTTTTTTAGTAATGGTCCTGTTAAAAAATAGAATATGTCAACAATAAGGAAAATTTTATGTTCATAAAGAATATCAGTTCTAATTTACTCAAAGAGGTAAACGGATTAGAAGGTTTTGCTTGTCAAATGCAAACGCGCATTTCTTTCTATGCGTATGTACACATTGACAATTTAAAGAATTCTGTGAAATTTGAAAATATGAACACTGAATTTTCTTCATTTAGCCATTTTTTCTTTTTATATATTTAATTGAAGATGGTATAGGCAAACAATAAGGGACTGTGTTTCCCTCACTTTCATGGCTTCATCCCAAGTTTAAAATGAACGCGGACTTGCTAGCTTGAGTGTGGTGGTTAGTGTTTAGTTAATTTAACCCTTACTTTACTACTCCTTATATATACATAAACATACAACTACATATATGGATTGTTACAGATTCAGCTGGCAGTTGCTCAACAAACCAACACCGGTGGCTATAAAAACAATTTCTTCAACTTTAAAGTGGCCAAAAGCTGTACAGACTCATATAACGTTGCCCCCGCTCTGTTTAAAGAAACTATAGGTGCTCTTGGCAGTTCAAATTGCCCCATTCAAAAGGTAAACGATGAAATGTCATTTGACATATACCTGCATGTCCTTATCTTGGCTGCTATTTCTAACAAACTAAAACTATTTAGAAAATACACTTGAAAAGTTATTAATTAGTGATGTAACACAGCCCGTGTCCGATTTATGTGAATACCGTGCCATATTTAGAGTAAATTGTTTTCAATATGTAGTTCTGGTGAAATACATCTGAAGGAAATTCAATAGTTAATACCGGTGGATGTGACTTTTTATATATACTATCAACCATTTATATTTGGTTTAGTGTAATAAGAATATTTTCATTTTGATAATCTCTGTTGGAAGAGAATGGTGATGTAATTTATCACGCCCAATTTATCATGATGTGTAGTTGGATCTTTTTTATAAACCCATTATGTTTTTTTTACTGTTTTTTATTTATTTCTCAAACATCTTTATTCATATTAATGTTCCATAGTGCCAATAAACTACCAATAGTATCATTTTCCTAACTATTTAGATTTCTTAAGTCACAGTTCAGAAACCGCTTTGAAGAATTTAAACTTATAATTATATTAAATGGTAGTACTCAATAAAGTCGGCAACGCAAATTTAAACAATAATGTGTTTAGAGGAACTGATATAAATCGTTATGTGACGTTGATTAATTCTAGCTTATCAGGTATTCCTTAGTCACTTCAAGTATGTACATTTGTATTTGTTTAAGAGCGATTTGTGGTTTAAGGAATAAATAATTTGTTCAAAAACACTTCATAACTTTTTCACAATCATTTCTTAATATTGAACAGATTATTTTAAGTCCTTTAAAAACCAAAAAAATATATTAAAAAAAAATGATTGCTAACTGCTCGATGTAGCAGTTGATATTTTGCCAAACGTTTGTTTTAGGGATTTTACACTGTTAAGGACTTCACAACAAAAGAAGACATTACCAAGAAATTATCATTTTTGGTTTACGGCAAATACAGATCGACCAGTTCTTTCAGTAGGCACGGGAAGTTGGTCGGCTGCTACAGTACGTACTTTGACGTTATTCCGAAGAAAATGAAGGAAGCATGATTTGACCATAAGCCATTTCTTCGTCTTTACTAATTTTGATCACTAAAAAAAAAAAAACCTGAAAGGAATTATGTATAATTTTGCTGCTTTGGAACAATTATTATAGAAAATAATACACTTTTTTTTTCTTGAATGTATTTTGTTTATTTATTATTATAGTGGTGGTTTCTTATTAATCCACCATATGCGAAAGCATTACACCACTATTTTATAATAAGAGACTAATTTGTGGTATAAATTTATGACTTCGGAGATTAGATTATAAGTTCGGTTTCATTCTATTTGTTATTCGTAGGGTACAAAATCGCAAAAGAAAGATTTTTTTTTCAATTTACTTCATGTGAGGTAAATATATTCATTTTGTGTTCGACTTTACTAACACTGTCAATTGTATAAATGTAGCTAGGGCTCTTCAAGGGCAATATCCTAATGAACAATGTTTTGGGGATATAGGTAAATGATTTTATTGTATGTATTTTATTGTATGTATAACAAAAAGAATGAAATCATTAAAAATAAAAATATTTTAATTATATCAAACAAAAGATAGAGAATAAAACCAATAGGAAATATATATATATATTTTTTTGTGATATAACTTCATTATTGTGATAAAATTTCAATCTGCCTTATTAGGTAATAAGTAATTGAGATAAATGTTATCATTCATACCATATTTACAACTCATCATTCACTCGCTCATTCATACAATATTTACAAACAGCCCAGTAGACTTTCCGGTATTGGATTCTTTGAAACCCTTGTGTAGTACCTAACACCTGCCCTACTTAGCAGCCATTTTACTTGTTTGTGATAATAGAACACTCTTCCCTTAAACTCATAGCTTCAAACTATAAATAAAAATATGGAAGAGAATGATTTTGGAAGTGGTTTTACATTAGATCTGCTTATTTTTTTAAGGGTGGTTTTGGATGGACCACTCAACTGCCTCTTATTTTTTTTTTTCCATTTTCTTTTCCTACACTTTTGCTTTTCAGAGAAGGAAAACTTTTTAGAAGTTCTTTATTCGAAAGTTGCCCGGTCGTCATCAGCTCTGCTGACACTGAGTGGGATCAAACACTCTTCAGCTCACTTTTTTATTCTTATTCTTATTACGCAGCTTCCTCCATTCGTATCTTTTACAAACAAAGAATTTTCAATTATCTAATTCATTAAATAGGCGTCACATGTACTTGTAACTTGTGTATTCTATAAGGTCAACGAAAGCGATCAGTGATTAAGGGTATTCATTGATTAAACTCTGACTAGGTTATCTACTGGTCATGTGAATCATTTAAATATTTTCGTTTTTATTTATTTTTGTCTTGGTTCATGGAGTTGTCTACAGTTTTATAATGCTAAACTAATGCTAAGAACAAGTAGAATGGACCTGAGCAGAACTGTACACCTGACTCGTGACTTGATGGAAGTCACTGATGGTTCCTGTTATTGTTATTTGTATAAATTTTAAGTAAGCGACCGCATCCCTCCAAGACCTCCCTACTTCCCAGAATCTTATCATTGCCTTATACATATATGTCTCAGCTTTAGCCCTAGACCACACTTTTCCATTTACCTTCCACCCAGTATGTAGTAACGTAACTATTAATATTTGTATGTATCAGTGTTTTGCTGTACTTCATAATAAAGCTTTTCTTTCTTTTCTTTTAAAAGACTCTCCTCTACAAAGATTATTTAACTTACGATGAAATAGTAAGTGGTTGTATGGCCGAGTTATGATGTCACAACGGCATATGTTGTTACCTGTCAGTTTAAATTCTTGGAATCAGCTTTAACTATCTCCGTGTTTTCCATTTGTCGATAGATTTTTAATTTGGATCTGGTATCTTCTGTCGTTGTTTCACTAGCCTTATGCAATCGTACAAATGTCTTCTACTTCCAGATTCTGTCCACTGTTGGTTCCATTTTTCGGTAGTATTTTCCTACAGCTTGTGAATTATCTTGGAGTCAGGTATTTTTCAACGATAGAGTGAATGAGAGAGCTTATCGGTGCTGCCATTCTTCCAATCTTCTGTTCTCCATCTTACAACACTAGCTAATCCTGCTCCACGCCATAATCCATCTCAGTCTGGGCCCCTTTCTCTGTTGTTTTCCTTCAAGGCTTCCTTGGCAGACTCGTGTCCTCTATAGTCTTCACACGTTTCACTCATTCACCCCAGATACCATATTCCGGTATAGGACCGAAAATGATTCTGAGCATCTTCCGCTCCTAGAGAAACTATATTTGACGTTCCTAACGTTCCACACAGCTGTTTTTATATACTAGAATATTTGTTAATAATAACTGCTAGAAAACAGTTATTCACCGTCTAATACCATCCAAGAACATTTCAATAAATATTTTAGTGATTTAATATAGACTTTATTTTTAAATTTATGTTTAGCGACCAAGAACATTTGATAAACATAATACATGTGTTTAGTAAGAATTGTGCCATTTTTTGGAGTTTTCATCAATGGTGTCGATTGAGGACTAACAATTGTTAATTAGGAATATAATCATATTCAATTATACATCATCATTATACTTACTATGATGCAGTACTTATGTTCAGCGTCAGTGATTCTGCTATGGTCCGTCGCCTCCACTGATTAACACCTCTTCACCAATCGTTAACATATCAGGAAGTTATTTATGCATTCACCGTAAACAAACGCATGCCAGATACCTTCGCACCAACGCCCTGAGAAATAAAAACTTCAGCGAAAACGGCACAGGCTGCTCTCTCACAACAAATACTAGCATAAAACTTTTCTATTCGTGTCCTTTATCCTTGTGTGATTTAGGTGATTCAGAAAAGATCATGTATGGAATCTAAATCTAACAGCAATAGTGATTTTATCAAGCAAAACGGGTCTTTTCGATAGTCAATGAAGGTTTTCCCTTAATAAAATTCATACCTTTTAGTTTTCGGGGGAGCGTGACACAGATCCAAACAATAAAATATATCAATGAGTTTCATTTATTTAAGTCTTTTTGATTGTCAACAAAAAAAAAACCTTGCACGGGATTATCAGTTTTCCTAATACAATGTATAAAATTATAATAAATATGTAGGTGCTGCATAATGTCTTATAATGTATAGAAAGGACCTTTCAGCGAGGTTTGAAGTAAAAGAAAGAAAGATACTCAGAAAAATCTTGGGATAATAGTGTGTTGTAGCAACCGAATATTTTTGGGCAGCACCACTTTCTCAAAGAAATTATTTCTGTTTAAGTAAAGACCAATTGCTGATCTAAATTTTCGATCAAAGAATATCCATACAGTTAACCAGACATGTAATGTTTATTTTTTATTTTTTCAATTGGATTCAAACAGCTTGAAAAAAATCAATTAACACTACTATTATGAGATGTGACATAAACTGTGACGGAATTTGAAAACGATCTGAGTTATTGCTTTGTTTTAGTAAGTTCAGCAAAATACAAATTCAATTAAATTTTCTATATTATAATACATTTCTGACATTTACTTTGAAATTAAGATAATTATTAAAATGTCAGTTTAGTACAGTAACTATTTAATGCATAAGCACTTTGGACAGCTCACATTTTCCAGTTCTAAGAGACCTTACTTAAAACCGTATTTTTTTTTTTTTATTTTTTTTTAAATGGGCAGTGTGTGCTGACAGTTGCACGTTAATTACACGTAAGTATTTGTGCTTGGATACCTGACAAAGAATGCTGACCTTTTTTTTTCAACCTTTTGAGTAATAGCCCACAAGCAGCATTGCGTTGAAAAATAAATAAATAAAATATATATATATATAAGAACTCTACTTTCACAAATAAGTACAAGATGTCTACTGGTAAATAATTGAATACACCAATGACATGTTGTGGGCCCATCACTTGTATTATGTTGATATCGATCGGTCCCCTCTTTAAAATTTGGGAAAAGCAAATACGAAAAAAATATATCATATTACATAATGTGATATATGTATATATATATTACCAATAATACTAGCCGATGAACAAACATATTGACAGGTTCATGGACGTTTTATATTGACACTGTAAAGTGACATAATTAATATACGAACAAGCATAATCACACGACATAAATTTTATTTTTTAACTGAGTGTATAGTTATTCAGCTGTGAATTTAATTATGAGTATATGTATATATTGAATTATTCATGAAAATCTGACAGATTTGTTTCAACGATCTGAACTGATATCTCAATTCATGTTTATTCAGTTCTATGTATTTTGATTACGGAACGTAGCCTGTGGCAATCTCTTCTATATGTTACTGTTTGACTCAGGGCCGATTTAAAACATGTTCAGAAGCAGTAAGCGATTTAGTTGTTTTATTTTGATTGGTTGAGAAAACTCAACAGATAAAGATTCATTGAGAGAGAGAATGGCTACGAAAGTATTGGGTTCTGTGGTTAGCTATCCCAAGCATGCAACCTGTTGGGGTAATCAGAACTAGAGAATAGTCTGTCTGCTAAATCAGAGTGTCAGTCCTAGTCATCTTTAGTGGGTAAGCCTAACTTCAGGTAATTACAGAAGACAACATAACTTTACATCCATAAAGAAAAGATAACGGTCGTAATGAGGGTTTCATTTTATGGTCACTTGGTTCGAATGAAGACATATCGACAAACAGGAACTTTATGTACTGCCTAGGATAGAAAGCTAAAGGAGCCTCGTTCTTATGGGTCGAAAAAGATTTTTTACAGGAAGTGGCCGTCACAAGTGATGATATTCAAGATTACAACCTTAAGCTCAAGATTAAAGCACACCGTAGTTTTCAGGGAAAGCCTAAACGGAAATGGGCAAGGCATCGACTGAAGAAAGAATCAAGAACGAATGTGTTCATTCTGGGAAAATGTTAAAACCTAAGAAAAAGTACATTTGAAATGTTCATCATCACAGTGAGTTATTAATTAGTAATGTAACATAGCCCGTTGTGGATTTATGTGAATATCATGCCATATATACGACCAATTATTTTCAATATTCTACTTCTGTTGAATATAAATCTAAAGGAAATTCAATAGTTAATACCAGTGGTTATAAGTGTTTATATACATATCATCATAATGATCTTAATATACCCTACATTCTTGAACTCATCCCTTCCAAGTTCATAAGAATCCATAGTGACCTATCCAAGCACCCTAATCCCCTAGCACAGTCACTGCACTCCACCACTCACCCCTATAATGCTCCTGCGAGACTAAAACGGCAGTGACCTAGTGTCCTGCTATAAATGCACGACAGTAGGAGTCCTGGCAACGGCCAGTTTCTCCCATTATGTCCTGAGCGTCTGTGGCTCTCGCTTTCTGGATCAGCCTCCGCTGGCTCTTATCTATTGACGCGGCGGACGGAGGGGCGTGAGGGACTTCCCAAGACTCCACTTCCTCTTTCGCACGCGAAGGAGGTGACAACCATGTAGATTTAGGAGGTCTCTGGGCTATTTGTAAATACTGCATGAATGAGCGAGTGAAAAATGGTAAATATGGTACGAATGAGATCATTTATCACAATTACTTACTGCCCAGTAAGGCAGATTGTAATTTTATCATAATAAAGCTGAAATAGGTACATAGCTAGCCAAAAAAAAATAAGTAGGATATTTGAGTATAGGGTTATCTTCTTCCATTCTCAATCCTCCTTGGTCACTTCCTTGGTACGGAACGGTTTCTGGTTCGAAATCTGCGGAAACTTCCTGTACATAATTCTTGGAGATCTGTTGCCACGGTTTTCACATTAATGACTTTTCTTAGCAATCGGTATAATTTATCTCCACATTTTCAATCTAGTGATTGTCATAGGGACTACAAAAGGATGTTTTGTTTGGGTCCTGGTTGGGGCTGACTAGTCTTCGAGGGGATAAATAAGGAGTGACACACGCCTAGTGCTTACCACCCTAGACCTCACCACCACCTACTAACCATTGCGACAACTTTCGGTTCGTCCTTATCTCTTCATGAGGTACTACAGTTCATGGGTTGTTTTATTGTAATTTTGGGTGGTTTATAACTTTTTGGTAAAAACCAAGCTTTCTTTGTATACTAAACCTTATGTATATTTAACGTTTGTATGTAACTCTGACACCGATGTATACCCCCCCCCCCAGGTAGGTCTATAGAGTCTATTGTTAATTTTCAACAGTCTTAGATAAAATGATATTGCCCAATAAAAAATCCTTCTTTATGTTTTTATGTGCCCCCTTCCTAACCTGGCATGTGCATACTCTGACTGGAGAAGACCCTTGGTGTAGCCCTGACGCCGATGTACAATCACACCGCTGGAGAATATGTATCCACGAAGCGACGGTGATGGAGGGTATCGCTCTCACTGGGACGCAGACAGATGCCTCCGTGGCCAAAGTGTTTTTTCAACGGAATGCCAGCCGTTTGTCAGGTGGAGGCGAGATCATCTGTATCCAGGGTATAGTTTGCCCTCAGTGCACCTATCAATTCTACATTCCTTCTCCTCGTCGTCACCGTTGTGTCCTCTACCTTCTTACGGGGAGGCTTCTCAGACGACAGTGTTCTCCGGATAGGAATAATTTACACATCAGCTAATTTCTCAGTTCTAGCAGATTCAAGATTTTATCAATCAATAATTTTGCCTTTCAGCACAATTTTTATGGGGGCGCAACGGCTTTCCATTGCCTAAACACAATCGTCCTGAAGGGCTGAAACAAATAAATAGCGCATGATATATTACAAAGCGTGATAGATGCTTTAGCTGATTCATATTTAACAAAATAATAAAATATCATATAATAAAATAAAAGTTAACCCCATGTTTCACTCTTAGTAAACAACGTAGTAGAACACACACAAACAACCACCATCAATTATGTAAAATTTTTTTTTTTAGTTAAATTCCTTTATTGTGCTAAAATTACAATCTGCCTTTTATAAGGCAATAAGTAATTAAGATAAATGCTCTCATTCATACCATATTTACAGTTCATCATTAACTCGCTCATTCATACAATATTTACAGACAGCCCAGAGACCCCCCAAATCCACCGCGAAGAGAAAGCGGAGTCTTGGGAAGTCCCCCACGCTCCTCCGTCAGCCGCGTCACCGGATACTAGCCAGTGGAGGCTGACCAAGAGCGCGAGAGCCACAGACGCTCAGGACATGATTGGAGAAACTGGCCATTGCCAGGACTCCCTATGTAAAATTGAATAAAAACATCACACCCTATCAATATTACAGATTAAAAAAAAAACGTATTACTAATTAAAACTATAGAATGGATTAAATATATAAAAATTTACTGAAGTCATAAATTAAACTTTTAAAATTGTAAGGCAAATTCTCATTTTTACATTGGACGAACAGTAAGTATATATCTTATGGCTACGCACCTCCGAAATAGTCACAACATGAAATATACATTAAAAATCCAAATTAGGCGTCCTTTACAAGAAAGATGCTAACTCTACTGTTTTGCAGTGGTTACTAGATCAATGAGAAATGCAAATAATTTATTTTTCTCTCTTTCTAATATAATATAACATAACTTATAACAATATAACTTGGTTTTCAAATTCAAATAAATTAATTTTTGGTATTTACGTAAAAAAATGGTACAGTAAAAAATAATATAATAATAAATAATTTAAAGCAATGCTAATATGTAATCTACAGTAGAACCTCGCTAATCCAAAGTTCTTTTATTGTGAAATAATTACAATCTGCCTTTTATAAGGCAATAATAATACAGATAAATGATCTCATTCATACCATATTTACAGTCATCATTCACTCGCTCATTCATACTAGGACATGATTGGAGAAATTGGCCATTGCCAGGACTCCCACTGTCACGCGATTATAGCAGGTCACGAGGCCACTGCCGTTTCAGTCTCCGAGGAGGATTATAGGGATGAGTGGCGCAGTGCAAAGACTGTGCTACAGGATTAGGGTGGTTGGAAAGGCTACTGTGGAATTTCATAAACTTGGAAGGGATGAGTTCTAGAATGTAGTTAATTTAAATAATTTATTATTTAAACTAAAAACCACCCACTATTGATTAAATACTGATACAAGTGCTTCTGGCATTATACTGCCATTATAATTAAATTTATTAAGTAGGAATTACATAAGTTTAAATAATCTCTCTTGTTCCTTCACGGTCAGACCTGTTGTACCAACACATTTAAAGAGATAATTAGTATTATTTTATCTAAGCTGTAAATCAAAGAAACTATAAACCAACAATAGATTTTTGTATTACAAATTTACTATACCTACAATGACCTCCAACCTACGTCCTTTTACAAAAGTAATAATGACATGTAAGTAAATCATCTAAGATTAGTATGCATAAATATTACGTCGGTGGATAATAAGAATTATAAATTTACAAATGTGTAAAGCCATGTCGGTAAAATGAGAAGTAACTCTGAAAACAATATGCATAGAATCATAAATAACCTATCCAACCACCCTAATCACCCAGGACAATCTTGCACTGCACCACTCATCCCTATAATCCTCCTCGAAGACTAACACGGCAGTGGCCCCGTGACCTGATATAAATGCGAAACAGTGGGAGTCCTGGCAATGGCCAGTTTCTGCAATCATGTCCTGAGCGTCTGTGGTTCTCGCGCTCTTGGTCAGCGTCTGCTGACTAATTAAATAATCTTGTAAAGGAGAGTCTTTAAAAAAAACTTTATTATGAATAACAATCAAAACACTGGTATATACACAAGTATTAAGAGTTACAGTTACAGCGTTAAAACATACTGTGTGAATGTTCAGGCGGAAAGCCGGGCGCTTTGGCCCCAAGCAGGTCAGAAAAGGGTAGGATTTTAGGGGAGGAAATGGTTACTTACAAAAAACAAGGGGACCTAAGTCTCAACTGAGGTACACGTTTCTACTAAAAATGTAAGATATAATGAGTATTATGTAACTGGCTCGTATCTGGTGACGCGGCTGACGGAAGAACGACTTCCCAAGACTGCTTCCTCTTTTGCATGTGAGGGATGTGACAACCATGTGGTTTTGGGAGGTCTCTGGGATGTGTGCAAATACTGTATAAATGAGCGAGTGAATGAAAATTGTAAATATGGTATGAATGAAAACATTTATCGCAATTACTTATTGCCCAATTAGGCAGATTGTAATTTTATCATTTAAAAAGAAATTAATTATAAATAATATGAACAGGAAATTTTAGAAAGTTCTGAACCACGATGGAGCTTGATTAAGAATGTGTACTATTTGTTTACTCTTAAGGTGTTTACTGTTTATTTATTCATTTTGTACATTGTGTTGGCTGAATTAATAAAATGAATCAATGATAGACCAGATGGATATAAACATGTATTAATAACAATAAATACTTATAAATAATAATAAACAGAGACTTATCCAGAGACATCAAACAAATAGATTCCATTTAGCTTTACGGTGACTGCCCGAGAGGTAGGGAGTAAGTTCCTTGACACGGGTCCGCCTATAGACTGGGAAGAGGGAGGAAATAAAATAAGAAAGGAGGCAGGAAGAAGAGGAAGAGACAAGAAGAAAACAGCCGTGAAAACACGTGCTGAGGAGACGCGGGCCCGCATACAAACCGTTCCAGGCCCTGTATTATCCACAGCTGAGAATTCAATAAGACCTGCCCTTCCTTTTATTTCTTCTGCTCTTCGGGACTGCTTCATATTTGCCAGTCTTCCTCCTCCGCTAACTTATTACCAGGACATGCACGGAGTTTGTACGCTGTTCCCCGAGCATATCCCTTAACTCAGGACATATCCCTACGGTAAAGAACATTCTTCAAGTTCATTTCTCAGCCGATTTCTACATCGTAACTTGATTTAGATATTTATTTTTATCATTAATATTTTAATATTATAAAGAGCGATGATCCAAATTTTGTCAAAAAAATGACTGTTTTAGCTGTTGTGGTCTAATTCTCGAAAATAACCTATACCACTCACTATCTTGGGGTAAAGAGTTAATATTCCTTCCTAAGTATGTAAACCCCACCCCACAGCACAGTAATGATCGTTTTCATATAAGGTGGGCAAAAAATTGTTTTTATTCCAAAATTTTTATATAATAAAGGTTTTTGAAAATTTAACGGAATTACCTTATATTTATTTACCATTTTAAAATTTTTTCTTAATGTTTGTAAACTTGGAAGGGATGAGTTCTAGAATGTAGGGTATGTTAAGGTCGTTATGAAGGGTTTTGTTGCTGACATAATAAGGGGCATTTACTATTGTTCTCAGGACTTTTGATTGAAAGGATTGGATACGCTTGATGTTCGACTTTTTTGCTGTCCCCCATAGCTCTATTCCGTATGTCCAGATTGGTTTAAGTATAACTTTGTAGATTAGTAGTTTATTTTCTATTGAGAGATGGGATGTCCTTTGAAGTAGTCTGTACAGTTGTCCAAAGCGTCTGTTTAGTTCTTGTCTTTTTAGTCTCGTATGTGGGTTCCAGTTCAGTCGTTTGTCAAGATGGAAGCCTAAGTACCGTACTGTCTCGGATACAGGGAGAGGAATAGAATTAAAATAAACTAGTGGACAAGTCTTGAGACAAAGGGTGAAGGTAATGTGGGAGCATTTTGCTTCATTAACTTTGATCCGCCATTGATTGCACCAATACTCGATCTCTTCAAGGTGTTTTTGAAGGTTATGGGATGCTATGTTGGGGTCTGCGTGGGATGACAGGACTGCAGTGTCATCTGCAAATGTGGCCAAGAAGGTATTGGGAGAAGAGGGGACATGAGCGGTGTATAGGTTATAGAGGATGGGGCCCAGGACACTACCCTGTGGAACTCCTGCATTTATGGGATAGTAGTTAGAGTATTCTAAACCACAGCGGACTTGGAAGAAGCGGTTTGAAAGGTAGGACTGTAGGATCAGGAAAAGAGTTTGTGGTGAATATCTTTTGAGCTTGTAGAGCAAACCTGCGTGCCAAACCCTGTCAAAAGCTTGAGCTATATCAAGAAAGGCAGCAGTGCAATACTGTTAACGGCAGTGGCCTCGTGACCTGCTATAATCAAGTGACAGTGGGAGTCCTGGCAATGGCCAGTTTCTCCAATCATGTCCTGAATGAATGAACGAGTGAATGATGAAATGTAAATATGGTATGAATGATCGTATATCTTAATTACTTATTGCCTAGCAAGGCAGATTGTAATTTTAGCACAATAAAGGAATTTTATTATTATATTAATGTTTGTAAAAAGTTTACTATTTTCATTGTTTTCTCAAATGTTCCTGGAGTATTCAGTCATTAGATTACAAGGGTATAACCGTATTAAGCCTCGTGCCACTATGAAAATTAGGACCAGCATAAAGGTATCTGATAGAGACACTCCTCCAGCATCCATCCCCAACCAAAGTGGCCATGCCTATTGTGACTAGTTTTTAAGTTGCTTTTGTAGATATTAGGTTTTTTTAGCTTCATATTTATATATTTTGTGAGTTAACCTAATGGAAAGTAATTTTATCAATATTAATCAATTAGAGATAGCATTTGTAGCGAATAGGAGTACAGAAATAAATAGGTCTGTAAATAAAATGTACAGTATGTAAAGATTTGGCTGATGAAGGGCTAGGAGGTTGAGCGCATCTATTCATAATCTAAGGTACTCATGCCACCAGCCCTTGTTAGTAAAAACACCATGTAAGAGCCGGGGTGTCATGCCATATGACGCCTTTCTAGCATAGAACAAGTGTCTACCGCTAGTTGCTATAAACGTAGTTATCACTTTAACAGTCTACTTTTTTTATCATTTTATCATTTTCGGTGCAAGTTTTATAGTATTTTTATATTATTTTAACATAACAATTGTTACATAGTTTTAAATAAACAATGGCGTCTCACCAATCAGTGGCAACTTGGCTGTGATTATGGAGGAATCCACGTCAAATCCAAAGAACAACAACAACAACTTTATTATGATGAAATTACAATCAGCCTCATTGGGCTATAAGTAATTAATAAATGATCTCATTCATACCAATTTACAATTTTCATTCTCTCGCTCATTCATACAGTATTTACAAACAGCCCAGAGACCTCCCAAGTCCACATGGTTGTCACCTCCCTCGCGTGCGAAGGGGGCAATTCAAAGAAAACAAAGATTTCTGACAAGGCCACGTGGAAACGAAATGTTACAAAAAAACAAAAACATGATGAGAAGAGTATGTAAATACAAAATGGGTCACAAAGCCAGCTGAAAGCATAGTATCTTATTTCGGGTAAGCATAATTTCTAAAATAGGTATAAACCTACTAAAAGGAATCAAAATTTTAATAAAATATACTTTTAACTGTTTTTGTCTGTTAGAAAAAGTGCCAAATGCTTATACCAGCGGCTGAGGAGTTGATTTCAAGAGGGTTTGCGACTTTGAAACCAAATATCTCAAATACACCTTTATTCAGGGCCTGATAGAAACCCCAAGAGAAAGTCAAACATAATTGATAATGACTAGATTTTCGAAAACGTTAGTGACAAAATAAAAGTGCACTGGGTAGATATTGCATGTATTTATTTATAATAAAGTATTCGACTGATAAAATCTAAATTGAGGTAACAGCCTAGCACCAATTAGTTTTTCTCGATCTACCTATCTAAAACTAGATTCCTTACTTCTTTTAGTGGTGCTGCGCAAAGGATTTATGTCATTTTCAAATTTACATTGCAGGGCATTCAATATAAGTTCAATGTTTAAATAATTGTAAATTTTGACCATTACCGTTAGTTTGAGGATTACTGTTAGTTGATAGTCCCTGAAGAGTATGGAATGACAGAAGAGTATGGTTATATAAAATAATTAAATTGTAAAATATTCAAAACCAAGCATGTTTATATCTTTGAAAGAATGTGGTCCTTATATTTCCCCATACCCTGCTGATATCCTTCGGGAATAGTCCTAGGATTGCCATTTGTCGACTGTCGACTGTCGATCGCTAACCTAATGGCTGGATTCTCCCTCGGATTGGCATTGAAGTAAGAACGGAGCGGACCCGAGGTGAGATGGAAGTCCATCAGTCTTCTTCAACTCCAGCCTCTTCTCGGATAGATAGACTACGTGAGTAAAATCTCACACTGTCTTGGGCCAACATCAGTCAGCTAGAGCAGGCAAGTTTCTGCCGAGTTCTGTCGTTAGGTTCTTCTAGACAATCATAATCCTCTCGTCCCACCTTTCATTAGGCTATATTTAAGTCCCGAAATTTTAACCTGGAATTCCAGGGCCCTAGTTATGGTGTTGGTTTCACCTTGTAAAACTTACACCACCAATATAAACGTTACACGTTTCAAAGAGATGTCAACGATGATATCAAATTTTATTCATTTTATAATATAGTTTATCATTGGGGTGAGTAGATAAGCAGGGATTTGAGGAATAGGAGACCCACCTTCGGCATCTACCGGAATTTACTTGAAGCAACTAGAAGAGGAAACTCTTTTATCCTGACATATAGAAAATTCTGACTGGATCCTGGAGTGAAAGCGTTTGGAAGTAGTGTGACTCGATATTTTTTTTATTATTTATTTATATTCTATCTACTAACGGTAATCCTATAATTTAATGGTCAAAATTTACTGTTATTTGAACATTGAACTAATATTGAATACCCTACAATGAAAATTCGAAAATTACATAAATCCTTTGCGCAGCGCTTCTATAAGAAGTAAGGAATCTAGTTTTAGATAGTAGATCGAGAAACTAACTGGTGCTAGGCTGTTACGTCAATTTAGATTTTATCAGTCGGATTCTTCATTGTAGTATTTATTTATTAAGTTATTCTCTAAATATTAATTTTAGAATTCATATAGTTAAGTTTATGATAAAAATATATTACAAAACTAAGGCAATAGTATTAAATGCGTAAGGTTTCGTTACTTAATATTTGAGTAAATGAATAAATAATCAATGTGTGACCGTAAATTGTTTTCTGTGTTGACGTAGGTTAAATTGAATAAACGCTAAATGTTAGTCCAAACATTTATTATTAACATCTTTTGATTATTATTGTTACATTTTTATTTTTATAGAGAGAGATTGCGCTGTTTGTTATTAATATTGACTAGATGTGCGTGGATAAAAGTATTCATTTTAAATGCTTATATTTTGGCTGTGGCTATGATTGTTCAGAAACCACGTTGCAATTAGTATTTGCCTTCATATATCGCCAGTGAGTTATGGTTTTCGATTTGCATAAGGGTTTAACTACCACCAATGTTCGCTAGTTGACCGTGTGACTCGAATGTTGTTTTGTTTTTTTTTAAAACCCATATTTATTTTTGTATATTTACAATGTAGATTCAAATACAATGATTCTGTAGCAACTGAAATTGCTTCTTGCATTTAGCTAATAGTACCATTTTTGACAGTTTCTGCAGTTACACAATATCTTTTTGATGGTGTATACATCATATTGATTACATAATATAATTATAATATCTAATTCCATAACATCTGAATTAAAAAAAAAACTTTATTCTGCGACATTGTCTCCTAACAATAACAAGGAATATATTAGAATTGTTTAGTTGACAAAATAAAAATACATAACATTAAACAGAAACATACTACAAGGCTTTTTGTAATTAGAAGGTGATTTTGCCTCACTTTCATCGTTCTTTGTCTACCTGGAAGCAGTAATAATTTTGACTTATCGGAATAGAGGAGTCTTAAAAAAAAACATAATTTATTTGTATATGCTTCTTTAATTTGTTTTTTTTTCAAACCCCTCATTTGAATTAATAAGATGAAAAAAAGAGGAAATTTGGGATCCTTTAACTTATTCAAAAATGGTCATAAAAATAGTAAACTCTATTTTAAATTGGAGTTGAGTCATAAATGTTTCCTTAACGCCAGTTATAATTAGGAAGGGACAGGTAGTCGATAGTTAGGGTCTATTAATGGATATCTATCGATACTATCGATAGTATATAATTCCTATTTCAAAAATTAATCTACTAGAGAATTGGGAATGATTAGAAAAAAAGTTGTAGGATGTTATTAATAAACAATGTACTAAATAACTCTATTATTGCTGTTATAAGTTATTTATGTGTTTGTTTGTGACATCAAAAGGAGCAATTATAGCATTAAAAAATTATTTTTTTGTGCATTTAAATACGTTTTTCCAGGAAAATTAGAAAGAACATGAATTTACTATTAATAGTTTCAGATTATAAAAATATGTTTATTCCATTCTTCCATTACTATTCTAGTCTATGGTATTTGGTTTTTCCTCAGTTTAAAATCAATGTACATATTAGCTTACATTTGATTCAAAAGTCTTATTTCTTTTGAGAAAAATGACCATTTCATCTATGTTATTTATCACATTTCTTTTGTGAAATTTATTAACTTTGGCCATTGTATTTAATACAAAATTTTTCTTGTGTGGCCATTAGAAATTATAAGCCTAGTCGCTTGCTGCAATAAAGAAATAAAAAAATTCTATGAACCAAACCCTCTTGGACCTAAGAGAGCTTTCAGGAACTAATTGCTGGCTGTGGATGGGGAAAGCGGGAAACTTTATGGTTCAATTGCAAGAATGAAAAGGCTTCTATCAACAGTCCTAGGAATCGAAACCAACGCGAAAGGAGAACTATCGATAGTACAAGCGACTATCGATGGTGCTGTCTTTCGATCGATATATCAACAGCACTACCGACTATCGGTCATCCCTAGTTAAAAAGTACTTCTAATCTCAATGCAGTGTACATGGTGAGTTGGAAGCGTTGAAAAATTAGTTTTAGAGAAACACTCTCTAGTGCTCTCTCTTCATTGATGATTTTTTGATACAATAAATAATATTTTTTCCATTCATTCAAGCACATTTCTCCATCTATATACCTATGGTAAAGAAATAAGACAATCCATCTATATGTCATGTACAAGGGTATACAGGAAATGGGATAGGCAGGACCTAGTAGAGAAGAAACTCAATCTTCCTTCAGGAATCATAGCATTATTGAAGAGTCGTCAGTTAAACAATCTTTGTAGAGGAGGGTCTTTTAAAAAACAAAACAAAGAAAGCTTTATTACGAAGTAAAAGCAAAACACTGGTATTCACAAATATTACGAGTTACGTTACTGCATACATAGATGGAAGGTCAAGGGATGAGTGGGGTCTGGGGCTAAAGGTGAGACATATATGTATAAGAAAAGGATAACATTCTGGGAAGAGGGAGGGTTGTCTTGAAGGGATGTGGTTGCTTACTTAAAAATAACAAGGAACCATCAGTGACTTCCATGAAGTCTACTCAAGCTCCTTCTACTTTTAGCATTATATATAATATTAGCATTATATATAATATTAGCATTATATATAATATTAGCAATATAAAACTGTCAAATAAATTTCAAATATAAAAAAACTGTTTAAATTTTGGTCGTGGTAGAGTAAGAACAATACTTGACAGGAATAAAATAATTTTAGTAACCTAATCTACAAAAACAAAATCGTTTCTATGATTTCTCAGCTCTGGTTTTAACATAAATTATTTAGCTAGCCTGAAGGAATCTCTAGTTTAAATAAGTAGTGCTAAGTAATTTATATGGATTCAGTACTACCCAGAACAGTATACTTCCATTGCTTGTCAGCTGCTCAGTCTTAAGGTTGCCATTATTTACAAACGATATCATCGAATTTAAATATCAAGCCGTTTGTTACAAAATATTGATTAGGTTTTTCAATTCAGTCTTAAAGATATTGTACGTATGCAAGAATTTGAAGAATAAAAAGAAAAATTAATAAAGGGTGTCCCAGGAATAACCCAAGATTTGATTTAAATAGAAAACATAGTTTTTTGTATTTTTGTTGTTATTTTTTTATTGAATTATAAAGTAAATAGGATAGGGTTATTTATGGAATAACACATCGGACAAATGACCTCCACGACTTTGCTGGCACATACGCACTCTTTTGTCGAAATTTTCCATGGCCATTTGGCATAAATGTGGTTGAATTTCGTTGATGCAGCGTTGAATTTTCTCTTTTAATGCACAAGTGGATGTGGGCTTGCTGACATACACCTTTAACTTCAAATAACCCCATAAAAAGAAATCTAAAGTTGTTAAATCACACGATCTAGGGGGCCAATTCTGATCACCAAAACGAGAGAGTACACATCTTGTTGAAACTACATATTAGCTACATCAATATCATCCAATTTCGGCACAAAGTACTGTGTTTACGACGCCGAATTTTCCGCCAAACTTTCATTTTTTTTGAGATAATGTTTAACAATAAAGACACGTTGTACTACCGTGTAACGCTCCATTTTTACTAACCCTAATCTGTCAGTTGGCGGCTAATTCAAATCTCGCGTTATCTCTGGGACACCATATATTTAAAATTAAAAAAACTGTTTTAATAAGAACCCTGAGAAGTTGGAGAAAACACGTGACCCAGCTGCAAGGCCACAAAGAGGTCGGAGCCCGGCCCTTGAAGGGACACAATGAGGGTTTGATTAGGCTTAGCAGGGCTAGTGCTGAAATTAAAAATCCTTTCCCTTACTAAGAGGAGCCAATCTATATGTAAAGGATGCTCCTTGGTCCTTTGATCCTTCAGGAGCAAATATTTACCAGAGCGGCTACCTTATTAAACCTCCTCTCCTCGTAGAGCCCCGTCGGCAAACTAATTTATCCAGTTAGCACAGGCAGTCAACACTAATTCCGATCGTCCCTAATCCGGTTGGGGGAAGATTGACAGTCCTTTTCCTCAAGGCCAACTCACAAATGTCCCCTGGAAGCTCTCGATTTTAAAAATGTCATTCTGCCAGGGACTGTAATCAGGTCTGTATATGACTGTTCCAAAATTCAGTATTCTTGTTTTTTTTCATCCAATCATTCCTTTGATATTTTTGATATCATTTTCAAGTTCCAACGCCTGGCGGGTTCTTTGTCACTGTTAAAAATTAAGGTATAATTCGGTAATAACAACTTTGTAAAATATGTGAAACTTATAAAACCACTTTATTATGATAAAATTACAATCTGCCTCAATGAGCAATAAGTAGTTGTGATAAATGTTTTCATTCATACAGTTACAAACAGCCCAGAGACATCCCAAATCCACATGGTTGTCACCTCCCTCGCATGCGAAAGAGGAAGCGGAGTCTTGGGAAGTCCCTCACGCTCCTCCATCAGCCGTGTCACCGGATACGAGCCAGTGGACGCTGACGAAGAGCGCGAGAGCCTCATACGCTCAGGACATGATTAGAGAAACTGGCCATTGCCACGACTCCTACTGTCATGCATTTATAGCAGGTCACGAGGCCACTGCCGTTTTAGTCTCCGAGGAGGATTATAGGGATCAGTGGTGCAGTGCAATGACTGTGCTAGGGGATTAGGGTGGTTGGATAGACTACTATGGAATATCATTAACTTGGAAGGGATGAATTCGAGAATGTATGTGAAACTAGATATTTTTTACTACGAACAATCGGATACTGTCCTAGTAACAGAATAGTGTTGGTTTTGAAGCACCACAATTACAATTCTTCTGTTAGGGAGGATTGCCCCAAATAATGTGCTTAGTTGGTTATAATTTAATATATAAAAACTATTTAAATTCTTGAAAATATGACATCTAATTATCTTATGTTTATTTTTATTATAGAATGAGGCATATTAGAGAGGTATTACGCTAACACAAACCTATAAGCCACTGACTCACTTTGATGCGCAAACTTAAAATGTATAAAGTATAAAGTGTTAAAAATAACTTTAAAAAAATCGCTACATAAGTAGAATCGACACGTGAGTTTAAGGAAAGAAAGTTTGAGGGTATTGGCAGAGACAATAGTCTGAAACGTTTGGTTATTGGATGTTTTCTAAAACTTTGAATTTGTGGTTTCCAAAAGTAGACATAATAATATTTTTGAGCTATTTTAATAACTAAATTCAAGTAATTTGAATATTATTGAAAGAACTTTTGTCCGATGATAATTTAATTGAGTTGTTATCTTTAAAATTACCTGGTAATAGTAAAAAAACAACCTTTATGTGGAGCTTAGCGTAATGGGAAGACCCGCATTCTTAAATACCCGGAATACTTAAATTTATAATACAGCTCTACGTACTAACTAAAACAAATCGTTAATGTCTAATTTGGCCTCGGGCCCTTCAATGCAGCTCTACTGTCTTTGTTCTTTAAACTTTTATTGCTATTCTATGTTGCTTACAAAGGGACTGTTGTTCTACCGAAGAAGACAACTTGTCCAAGGGGGAATAGGAGGGACCGAGGACAAACAACACCCGTGCCTCTGTTGGACAATCAATACTTCTGTAAAACATCCAAACTTTTTCTTATTAGTTTTTTGAAAGAGAGCCCCTTGTAAATGTATAAACTATTACAGGGTAGGATTTTTTCAATGAGTTCGACAATAAATCAGTACTGTTCAGTGTTAATAACTACTGACCTTACTTTAGTCAAACAACATGATAGGACTGAGGCCATTCATTAAGAAATTAAATAAAAATTTTATATTATATAGATTTAGTACAGTAAACTTCATTCTTTGGAAATTCTTGTCGAGTTGTGATATAACCAAATGTTTGTGATGATTGAACAAAATGCCACTTTGTTTCAAACCCAGATATCTTATCATTTATAATTTACAACCTGCCTGATTTTTTGTCTGTAGACTTCAAATTAGCAAGGAGTTTGGGATAACCCAAAGACATAAAAAAAAAATGCGAACACCATCAAACTTGATTTTCTCATAATAAATATATGTATACAGTAGAATCCAGATAATTCGTATTGGCAAGGGACTGACAGTTTGGTACGAATTATCGGGAGTACAAAATGCAAACATGTATGTATTAAGAAGTATATGCAATGTAGTAAGGATAAAACATATGCAATAAACACTGCTTAATACTAAACTGAACAATAAACAATACATGCAATAAAAAATATGTACATACTTATGTTCTAGATTAAATAAACACCAATCAAACATTTGTTCAAAAAAAATCCGTAGTTTTTTTTTTTATGCAACCCTTGCAGATGAGTAGTGTCAATTGCTTTGTCAAGAGTGTTCAGACCAACATCTGATTTTGCTAAAAAAATGGCGCACGATGTTCAGGTATTGTTTAGCAACTTTAGCAGTAATCATCTTCATCGCCCTCTCCATCTTCACCATCCACGTCCTCAGATGATTCTTCTTTATTGAATTGGGCTTTCGGCAGCACTCTAAGCGACATCTTCAGTTATCTCCAATCGGTTATGTGAGATATATAACTCATCTGAAATAAAGGTATCTTTTTTATCTTTTAACAAGGGTTCTGGGCTGTTTGTAAATACTGTATGAATGAGCGAGTGAATGATGAATTGTAAATAATGGTATATATACAAATATTAAGAGATCAGTTACAGCGTTAGAACATACTGTGTGAATGTTTAGGCGCAAAGTGTCTTGGCCCTAAGCAGGTCAGAAAAGGAGAGGATTTTAGGGGAGGAAATGGTTATTACTTACAAAAAACAATGGGACCATATGTCTGAACTGAGGTACACGTTTCTACTAAAAATGTAAGATATAATGAGTATTATGTAACTGGCTTGTATCCGTTGACGCGGCTGACGGAGGAGCGTGAGGGACTTCCCAAGACTTTCTCTTTCGCATGCAAGGGAGGTGACAACCATGTGGATTTGGGAGGTCCCTGGTATGTCTGCAAATACTGTATGAATGAGCGAGTGAATGATGAATTGTGAATGTGGTAATGATGAATGAGAACATTTATCAGAATTACTTATTGCCTAATAAGGCAGATTGTAATTTTAGCACTATAAAGAAGTTATATATTGGGAAAAAAAAAAAAAAAAGTAAATGGGAGCTCACATACTAACAAGGTTAACCAGTGAGGAGTGCGGATGTAGCGGCCCTGCTTAAAAGATACTATTGTGTTAGATACGTTGAATATCCCACATAACCAATTGGAGATAACTGAAGATGACAGCATAGATCTGTCTAAAGCGATATTTGAATAAAGAATAAATGATCAGAAATAATTATTATAAATAACACACAACAGTGGACATTTAAAGTCCTTGAGCCTATTTCCCGAACCCTTTACCGTAGCCAGATACAAGGAGCCCGGGCGTACCTTCGGCGCTGAGCAGATCCCGCACTAAATCCGATACTAAACCCCGCCTGACTATAAAGCTAAATCAGGGCTAAAGCCAGCCCTTTAGGAGTCCCTTTTTAGTAGGCTGATAAATTATCCCGCTGTAAGGGCGAGGTGTAGTGTGTCTGCTTTGAAACCCTTGGTAATGTCTACTGTTCGGCCTAACTAACAAGGCGGTCTCAGGGAGCCAATGGATCGAAGATTGGTCTCAATCGTAGAATATATGTGCGTTGAGAAGATATTTTTTGTAATATTTCTGTCAAACATGTTTATACAGGCAATTTTTGTATTGTAGATGAGTATTGAGGGTAGAAGACGAATATCGATTTTTTTAGGTTAACTCGAACAAGGCAAACGCATGTCTGCCTTGGCGTTGGAGTTTATCCCAAACATGCGCAATCAGATTCATATCGGGTGAACAAGCCGGCCAGTAATGGTTTGTTCTTCTAAATAACGTTCAACAACCCAAGCTCTATGAGGTCGACCACTATCATAAAAAAATAAATAAATGACGGAATTACCGGCCTTATGGCATTGTCCATGTTTGTTTGTGCAGGCACTTTTTGTATTGCAGTACACTGGCTAAATGAGCACTGATGGTAGACGAATATTGATTTATTTATGAGATTAAATCCCAACAACGTAAGCAAGATGATTTTGTTTTTTTTTATATTAATTTTTTATTTATTCCCGCAGAGATTACGATTAAGGCAAATATTTTGGATAAGTTTTATTTCAAATCATCTAACATAATTATATGGAATTACACCCTCAGTAGACTCTCACTACCTTCCTAATTCCACCCGCCTCCTTTAGGCATTCCACACCCTATATCCTTCTCATACATCCTTCAAATGGGGGACTCCCCTTAGTGAAAGGCACTCATTAGCCCAAAATAATTTTCCTTTATTTTTCCCACATCAAATTTTTATAAGTTTGAGAGCTAAGGGAAAAAAAAAAAACATCTAATCGATTATAGATTAGAGTTTAAATGACTTGGTGCATCTCCATTTCTTTCCTCATTTTAGTAATAAAATAGAAAAAGTACGACACAGGTCTTACCGGCTATCGCACTTGCTGACTTCACCCAATCTGTCGCTTCGTCTCAAACTGATGATCTATAAATGTGTCCTCCGGCCAACTCTGCTGTACAGTGCCCCGCTATTTACCCACTTGACTGACAATACAGCCAAATGTCTCCAACATTTCCAGAATGGGATCATGTGAAAAGTGGTCCGACATACCTATCTTGAGGAGCTAAAGAACGCTGATCTGCACCCGTTGCTTGGTGTGCCGTCAGTGGGTGACTTCATCCGCCGGAGACACATCAACTTTTTTTGACTCGTTGCAGCACCTAACCAAACCAGTGTTTAACACTATGGTCCAACCAACCCTCCCGCACCGATGATAACAGACTTTCGGGGAAAAGTTAGGTTAAGAATTAATATGTAAGTAAGTTTTAAGGTTGATCAAAAAGGTGAGCCCCATCACCTTTATTAGTCAGTTCAGTCCTGTCATGTATAATGTGTATCATTATACTTGTTTTATATAATTTTTATGAAATAACAAAAACTGTATATAATGTTGCGATGCTACAGGAAATACAAAAATAATTTGTAAATAGATTCGCCTGAGGATCTATAATTATATATAATTATCTTTAAATTTAAAAGGGCTATGAAAAAAAAAAAAAAAAAAATCAGGTAAGTAAAATAAAATAAATCCACTTTAATTTGTTAGCAGCTTTTATTCACCTCCATATTTCACTATTAAAAAAGGCAATTTTTCTTCATCGTTGTTATATCCATTTCATATAATCTTAATTAGCCTGAGGATCTATAATTGCATATAATTATCTGTAAATTTAAAGGGGCTACGAAGAAAAAAAAAGAAGTTTACTTTAAACTGGAAAAAATTTCAAATCATTCAAGTAAAATAAAATAAATAATATCTAAATTTTTGTGAGTGGTCTACTTCAATTTGTGAGCAGTTTATCTTACAGAAAGGTTCTTAACTCAATCGATTTGAGGCGCCCACTGGCTGTATTAATAAGAAGGGATGAGGGTTGATCTCTCATCATAGGAGTGTTTATTATTTAAAATTTTTAACAGTCTTAGAAAAAATAATTTTGCGTCGATGGATGCCTTTTTTTTTTTAAATTCTCATGATTTTATTTTTATCGTGTATTTATTATTGTAACAGTAACAGGAGTCCTGATATTATGATTAGTATATATTTATAAAGGCTGTGCGGCATATAGAATTCTGAAGTCCAGGAGCGAACAACGTAGTCGTCCTGAAGAAGAAACGCCAGCCACAGGCAGCCCAAGAAGCGCCCCCGCCAGAAGTTTGAGGCCTTCAGTATCTTTTGCTGACGCTGTTCGGAACAGAGAGCAGTCACAGGCATTGCCCACTCCTCCTCCGCAAGTTCTTCTTCCCCAGCACTCCGTTCTTCCCGTCAACCAGCAAACTCAATCCCATCCTCAACCACACATCTCGCATATCCCGCCACCTTCAAGCTCTTCAGATCTCACCAGCCTTTTAACCTCATTCCTTACAGAGTTCAGAACTCTAATTACCCCTCTCATTTCCCTTCCCCCATAAGTGGATCCTTCTGACTCCTTATCCATTCTCCTTTGGAATGCGAATGGTGTTCGCACCCACACTAACGAACTGACAGCATTACTCCATGACAAAAACATCGACGTAGCTCTAATTACTGAAACAAGACTTACAAGTAAACGACCATTTACCGTTCGACAGTACCAGACTTATCGAACTGATCACCCTGATGGAAGAGCTCATGCAGGTACCGCTGTCATTGTCCATAACTCCATATCCCACCACATAGTTCCTTTGGTAGCACATGATTTCCTTCAATCCACTGCAGTGTCAATCACCACCCTCACTTTTCCCCTTACTCTAGCATCAGTGTACTGCCCTCCCAATAAATCCATTACCGATTCCCAATTCATCTCCTTTCTAGACTCCATCGGGCATCGTTTCCTTGTGGGTGGGGACTTTAACGCAAAGCACCAGCACTGGGGCTCAAGATCCACAAATACACGAGGACGTGCTTTGCTGTCTGCACTCACACGGAGACATTGCTCCACTATCTCTCCTGACACAGCCACCTATTGGCCATCTGATCCCAACCGAAATCCTGATCTCCTTGACTTCTTTTTCTACAATAGTTTAGGAACACTAAACTATTCACTCAAGCGCCTCGATGACCTCTCCTCCGACCATAGCCCCTTATTATTAACCATTTCCCTAAATCCAATTCACAAACTGCCTCCTCCTTCATTTATTAGGGGCCCAGTTGACCTGGACCACTTCCGCCAGATTCTTACAGACTCTGTAGACCTCAAAGTACCTCTGAAAACATCCCAAGACCTAGACGATGCAGTGCATTCCTTCACTACTCTGATCCAGAGGTCGGCCTGGGAGGCATCGTCACCCCACCGTCACCTAAAAATTCACAATCAAAATCCTTTACCTCAGTATCTCAAAGACCTAATCAAATCCAAACGCCACTCAAGAACAGTGTGGCAAAGATCCCGACATCCTGCTGATCGTCGCTCATACAATCAGTACTGCAGGCTGGTAAAGCGGCGATTGGCATCCTTCCGTTCCGATTCTTTCAATTCCTATCTCTCCTCCCTGTCTACCAGGGACAACTCCTTATGGAATCTAACTAAGAAAATCCTAAAATACCATCCTGTTTCACACCCACTCCGTCGTGATGATGGGTCCTGGGCGGCTTCGGATGGCGAGAGGGCGGAGGAATTTGCACTGCATCTTTCCCATACTTTCACTCCTCATCTTACTCCTCAAAACAATAATCACCGTCCAACTGTTGAAGATTTCCTCACTTCACCTATCCCTCTCTCACTACCACCAAAAGCCGTTAACCCCTCCGAGGTTAAATATCTTCTGAAAAAATTACCTTACCGAAAATCTCCAGGATATGATCTCCTTACTCCTCGAATCCTCCAACAACTTCCTCCTAAAGCCATAATCTTCCTAACCTATATATATAATTGCATTATCCGAACGACGCACTTTCCTCTCCTCTGGAAACATTCCGTTATTGTCTTATTCGCCAAACCCGGTAAACCACCCAATGACGCCTCATCTTACCGTCCAATTAGCCTACTCCCTATCCTCTCAAAAATATTTGAAAAACTCCTATTAAAACGCCTACTTCCAATTGTTGAATCCAAAAACCTTTACCCTACTCATCAGTTTGGTTTCCGCCAACGACATTCCACAGCTCAACAAGGCCTTCGCGTTGTTGATCACATATCCTCAGCCCTTGAAACCAAACAGTATTGCACTGCTGCCTTTCTGGACATAGCTCAAGCTTTTGACAGGGTCTGGCACGCAGGCTTGCTTTACAAGCTCAAAGGATATTTACCGCAAACCCTATTCCTAATCCTACAATCCTACCTTTCAAACCGTTTCTTCCAAGTCCGCTGTGGTTTAGAATATTCTAACTACTATCCCATTAAAGCAGGAGTTCCACAGGGCAGCGTCCTGGGTCCCACCCTCTATAATCTATACACCGCTGATGTCCCCTCTACCACCAATACCTTCTTGGCAACATTCGCAGACGACACTGCAGTCCTGTCAACCCATCCAGACCCTAATATAGCATCCCAAAACCTTCAAAAACACCTCGACGAGATCGAGTATTGGTGCAACCAATGGCGAATCAAAGTCAATGAAGGAAAATGTTCCCACATAACCTTTACCCTGTGCCGCAAGTCCTGTCCACCAGTCTTTTTAAATTCAATTCCTCTCCCTGTGTCTGAGACAGTACGGTATTTAGGCTTCCATCTCGACAAAAGACTGACATGGAACCCACACACGAGGCTAAAAAGACAAGAACTAAACAGACGCTTTGGACAACTGTACAGACTACTTCGAAGGACATCCCACCTCTCAATAGAAAACAAACTACTTATTTACAAGGTTATACTTAAGCCAATCTGGACATACGGAATAGAGCTATGGGGGACAGCAAAAAAGTCGAACATCAAGCGCATCCAATCCTTTCAATCAAAAGTCCTAAGAACAATAGTAAATGCCCCTTATTACGTCAGCAACAAAACCCTTCACAATGATCTGAATATACCCTATATTCTTGAACTCATCCCTTCCAAGTTCATAAAATTCCATAGTAACCTATCCAACCACCCTAATTCCCTAGCACAGTCATTGCACTGCACCACTCACCCCTATAATCCTCTTCGGAGATTAAAACGGCAGTGGCCTCGTGACCTGCTATAACTAAGTGATAGTGGGAGTTCTGGCAATGGCCAGTTCCTCTAATCATGTCCTGAGCGTCTGTGGCTCTCGCGCTCTTGGTCAGCCTCCGCTGGCTTATCCAGTGACGCGGCTGACGTAGGAGCGTGGGGGACTCCCCAAGACTCCGCTTCCTCCTTCGCATGTGAGGGAGGTGACCCTTGTGGACTTGGGGGGCCTCTGGGCTGTTTGTAAATATTGTATGAATGAGCGAGTGAATGATGAATTGTAAATATAGTATGAATGATGACATTTATCTCAATTACTCATTGCCTAATAAAAGGCAGATTGTAATTTTATCTTAATAAAAATTGTTTGATAAAAAATTAAATAGTATATATTACCCTTCTATTAATCATGTTTGTTAAACCAACTCGTTTACTGAAAATTGCTGTGGAACAAAAAAAAATTAAATTAAATACTGTCTAAAAAATCACCTATGATTTTTATTTTTTTCTCTCTAACCATTCGTTCATTGAATATCACTAGATTTTGTTATACTGCGTTTTATTTACCATTATCAGCAGAGAATAAATCGGAACATTAAATATTTTAAAGATCATTAAACCCGAGCTGTAAATGGAAAAATTAAATTTAACAAGGCCGACTTTTTTCACGTACGATTTCATGAATTGCATCATAACCTAATATAGTGTGATTGTTAGTTTTATATTTAATATTTCAACCATTCTTAGAGATTCATTGATTTAAAAAAAGTTCAATAGTTTTAAGTAGGGTATCAAATTAAAAAGGTTCGTACCAGATTAAAAATATGCTGTTTCGTTTCCGATTATTAAATTAGAACTGCAGGGATTCATAAAAACTTTTAACAGAAAGTTTATGCAGGTAAGATATGTTTTTTTTTTTTGGCAAATCAATTACCTGATTATGCCAGAAATGAAATCAGGCCCTTAAATAATTATGAAGGCTCAATAATAAATTAATTAGTTAATAATAAAAATAAATATTTTTCTATCGTATGTAATATTTTTGAGGGCTTAAGTGGACTATAATTGTGTAAAATGATTAAGTGCATTACGAATTGAATTGTGAACGTAGTCTCGTACAGAGATAGTAATAGTAGAGTTATCTCTTTTGCGGCTTCGTTATAATTTTTGGTGTAAGAAAATAGTAGTACCTCTGCTAAGGTTAGAACCTAAGACCCAAGCTGAGTGCACTTATTAAAAAACAACAACTTTATTATGATAAAATTACAATCTGCCTTATTGGGCTATAATTAATTGTGATGGATTCATACCATATTTACAATTTTCATTCACTTGCTCATTCACACAGTATTTAGAAACAGCCAAGAGTCCTCCCAAATCCACATGGTTGTCACCTCCCTCTCATGCGAAAGAGGAGGTGTAGTCTTGGGAAGTCCTCCGCGCTCCTCCGTCAGCCACGTATCCGGATACGAGCCAGTGGAGGGAAGAAATTAAACCTCATTATGAAACGACGGACTAAACGGATGTGGACGAGGAGTAGTTATTTCCATATTTGCAATTTGAAAGGTTTGATTGAACGCACTATACCTCCCTCATATGCGAGAAAGGAAGCGGAGTCTTGCGAAGCCCCTGCGCACTTATTAAGCTGGGACTGCTTTCTATGAGAACTCTGAGAACTTAGAAATGGTATACCTAATTCTTCCTATTGAAATTAGAATAAACTTACCTCCAATCGCTTACTGCCCTTATTGTGAAAAATAGGATAGCAATAGAGACATTCTTGGCAGATTCGAAACGTTGATTTACACGACAGCCAGCCTAATTAAGGATCATCTCTCATTATGATGCCATCGGGCTGAAGAGGGCGGATCAGCTGTAATCAGCTCTGAAGGATTTCATCAGCCTATCAGCGAATGTTCGCTCAGTGCCAATTAGTCGACGTAAGCAGGCTCATGTGACTGGAGTATTCAGCGGTAGCTGTACGCCGTTGGTAATATGCAAGGCTATTATCGCAGGACCTTTCATGTCGAAGCCGTCAATAGAATTATGGCAACAATGGCTCGGATACGTATCTGAAACCATAATTTTATTAATAATTAACGTGGAGTAATAATGGATCATTGAAAGGGCATTAAATAATAGTATAAGGAAGCTAACCGAAGTGGGCACAGCTAAAGGAATAGTCGATAATACGTGAAGTACTCATTGATGGCATCGAATCAAAGTGTTGATACATACGAGTACACTCATACTCAACAATGTGGAGGACTCTTAATAATGTTGCAATAATAAATACACGATAAAAATAAAATCATGGGAACTAAAAGAAAACGCAAAATTATTTTTTTCAAAGATTGTTAAAAATATAAAATAATAAACACTCCTATGATGAGAGATCAACCCTCATCCCTTCTGATTAATACAGCCAGTGGGCGCCTCAAATCGATTGAGTTAAGAACCTTTCTGTAATGGTAACTGCTCACAAACTGAAGTGGACCGCTTACAAAAATTTAGATGTTATTTATTTTACTTGGATGATTTAAATTTTTTTCCAGTTTAAAATAAACTTTTTTTTACCCCTTTATTTTAACATTTTTACAAAGAAATATGAACAATAGCATGAACAAATTGGCGATTTATGGTATTCTTCATAGCATAACATGCATTTTAAGGAGGGTAAAAAATACAAAAAAATCGTTTTGAATTTTCAACGTTATTTAAAGGAACAAGGAATCGCGCGTATTAACTAGCCCGCTTGTTCACCTGGCATAAATCCCATTGAGTATGTTTTGGATAAACTACGGTAGTTACACATGCGTTTGCCTTGTCCAGATAACTTGGACCAACTTGCAGATAACTTGTATAAATTGTAGTCAAGCTACAGATAATGTAATGAAGAAATTATAAATGGATTCTTTGACATATCCATTCCATATATTTTAAATTTTAATCCTTGGTTCAATATTATGTCATGTGTAACATTTAGTTGAAATTGAGGAATGGGCTTCTTTGCCCCAAAATTACACTTTGAGCCTTACAAGTATAAAAGAACAATGCGAATCTTTAATTGGAAGGAGAGGAGGAGACCCTAATAAAGACGTAAATGAATAAAAAACAATGCCATTTCAAAAAAATTGTTAACATTTTAATTGAATTTTTTCTTAATTATAACTGAAGAAATCGTTCTTTCAACACTACTTCAGGTGTATTTTTTTAAAAACCCAATAACCTAATAAGTAATCTATTGATTAAATATGAATTCCAATTCAATTTGTGAGAAATGGTCCGACAGATTTCTCGAGAAAGGTTAAAGAACGCCGACCTGTACCCGTTGCTTGGAGTGACGTCGGTGCGTAAGTTCATCCGCTGGAGACACATCAAGTTTTTTGACTCGTTGCAGCACCTAACAAACCCAGTGCTTAACACTGTGACCCACACCAACCTTTCCATAATCCATGGCAACAGACTGTCGGGAAAAGTTAGGTTAATATTAACTTTTTATTGTTGAACGTAAGGTGAGCCCCATAACTTTTAATAAATTCTGTCTATTAATCTATAATATAATATTATACTTTTGTACAATGTAGATCACTATTGGTAGAAAAAAGAATTTGTGTAATTATAGCCAAGCTACAGGAAATATAATGAAGCAATTGTAAATAGATTTGTTGATATATCCGTTCCATATGTTCCAAATTTTAAATCCCGACTCAATATTATATAATACGTAACATTTAGTTTTATTTAGTTTTTCTGTGTACTTGTTTTTACTGTATATTAAGATTCGCTCTCACCCACTATAAATCTATACACCATTCTCAAAAAAAGATTAATATAAAAACCTTCACTTCATGTCAGTAAAATTAACTACAACATTAGTGAATTTTTTCTATAATATATAAGAAAAATGATAAATGTAACCTATGCTATGTATTCAAACTACTTTTCAAGAGAGTGAACAGTTTGTAAATACCTAGGGAAAACGTACGTATTTACTTCATTATTTCTATTCCATATTTTCAAATCCATTCCAACACCTAAGAATGACAGCTTGGCTGTTGAATGTACTTATGGTGTAAACTAAATAATTGTACTAAGAAAACAATCTGTCAACAACCACTGTCCTATTTTCTGTGCATATTTTATTCCTCTCACATAAAACTTTCACACTTCTGCCTAGGCTTCCCTATTTCATTTCCGTATTTAATGTGTACTGCTAGAATAACAGTAGATAAAATCATTTCTATTTTTGTTAAATTTACCTTCCTGTTGTTTTATTTCTATCCTTGTCATTAAGTGTTTATAAACTATTGTTAACATTTCTTTTTTCTTTCTAGTTACCAAGACCTGATGCAACCGTGCATTTCGAAACTTGATCCTTTAATAGATTCAATGAAAATCTTACTTTCTTTTATAAACCTAAACGATCTAAAGCAACTTTAATACTTTATTTATTTACGCAGTTTTCGAAAGGTTTTGAAAAAAAAAAAAAACCCGTCAGAGATTTGCCACCTTCTTCTGCCGGCAAACGTGAGGAGGAGGAGATGAGCAGAGAAGAGATATGCGTGTAGGAAGAGCGGAGAGAAAGGGAAGGAGATGCAAAAACCAATTTGCCGGTAGACAGCATAGTGGCTATATTTTATACAGAACGGTCCGTTCAATAAGTAAGCGATATTGAATATCGGCCAACGTAAATTTCCACAAAAGATATTGCCGCGGCCTCTTTAAACCTACCTCGTACACTCTGCCTTTTAGTGGGTCCTTAAATATACACGGGCGAGTACAACGCTCTTTTCTCGATCCTCTCTCATCAAGACGAAACGAGAAAGTGAAACAACTAAATAGATAACTTATTGTAATAGTTACGTGAAAGTAGTATTTTCCACAAGTTTATTTTAATTCCATTCCTTCCCTGTCTCTGAGACAGTACGGTACTTAGGCTTCCATCTCGACAAACGGCTGACCTGGAACCCACATACGAGGCTAAAAAGACAAGAACTAAACAGACGCTTTGGACAACTGTACAGACTACCTCAAAGGAAATCCCATCTCTCAATAGAAAATAAATTACTAATTTACAAAGTTAGACTCAAGCCAATCTGGACATACGGAATAGAGCTACGGGGGACAGCAAAAAAGTCGAACATCAGGCGCAGCCAATCCTTTCAATCAAAAGTCCTGAGAACAATAGTAAATGCCTCTTATTACGTCATAATATACCCTACATTCTTGAACTCATCCCTTCCAAGTTCATGAACTTCCATAGTAACCTATCCAACCACCCTAATCCCCTAGCACAGTCATTGCACTGCACCACTCATCTCTATAATCCTCCTCGTAGACTAAAACGGCAGTGGCCTCGTGACCTGCTATAAATGCGTAACAGTGGGAGTCCTGGCACTGGCCAGTTTCTCCAATCATGTCCTGAACGTATGTGGCTCTCGCGCTCTTCGTCAGCGTCCAATGGCTCGTATCCGGTGGCACGGCAGACAGAGGAGTGTGTGGGGCTTTCCCAAGACTCCGCTTCCTCTTTTGCATGCGAGGGAGGTGACAAACATGTGGATTTGGGAGGCCTCTGGGCTGTTTGATAATACTGTATGTATGAGCGAGTGAATAATGAATTGTAAATATGGTATGAATGTGAACATTTATTTCAATTACTTATTGCCTATTAAGGCAGATTGTAATTTTAGCACAATAAAGATGTATTTATACATAAATAGTTATGTGAAAACTAACCAAAAGTAAGTTTACGGTTCAATTGCTGGATGAGGGTTCAGATATAATAAACAACGTGAATACGAGATAAAAACTTGTAGGAAGACAAAATAGTTGTTTAACACTTTTCAACTGTCAGTCAACTAAGAGCTGGTACGATGAATAATATCCCAGTACTCAATTGCCAATTGTAAACATGGAGGTGATTGATCAGCTGTTGGGGATTTCATCGATTCAGGTGTTATTTTATGTTGTTATTTTATGGAACTAATTACTTTTATAAATGTTTACAATATACATTTAAGCTCAGTGGAATATTTATTTGTTTCCGCATACACCATTGTTCATTTATTTATTTAACTGATCCAGTATAGAACGTTACACAATGCATCTTTGATCAATATACTTTTTTTCAAAAAAGTATTAATATAAAAACTTCACTTCATGTCAGTAAAATTAACTACAACATTAGTAAATTTAAATTTTATTTTTCATGAATGTTTGGTAACTAGAGCAGCGGTTCAACGTGGTTTCTTGGAGAGACGCCTGATTTTTTCTATGATGAATAGGACAAATGATGTATATAACCTATACTATGTTTTAAACCTACATTCAAGAACTATGAGAGGTGAAACTCAAATTTGAACCCGATACTTTCGTGCCAAATTGAGTCCTATTTTATACGATATTGGTGAACATTTGAGTCCTATTCTCATTAGGAAATTAGTTCAAGTACGATTTTTCCGTCTAGGTTCGTGACTTTGGTGCATTATTAATTATTCAGAATCACAGATGCATTCTTTTAAAGCCTAAAAGACTAATAGGATAAGAAATAAATTTACATGTTGATATTTAATTTAAAAATTTGGATTTATGCCCGAAAATAGTGTATCTATTCAAAAATCAATCAAAATTTTAATAGCACTATGTAGTTACTTTATATTTCTTTTTAAAGTTACCATATTCATATTTCGAACCATATAAAGTGATATTGATAACTCTTTGCACAATTCTAACCCTAAGAAAATCCAAATATTCAACAAATTAGTAAGCTTTGAAACCTTAGGGGCTGAAAGGGGGTTGTTAAACGCCAGCTTCGCCGGTGCTCAATGCTAGGACGTCGAAAATTGCCGTTATGGAGTGCTGACGGCAACTCACTGCGTTTCATCAGCAGTTGATTGATTACCGAGCAGCTTAACTAGTTAAGAACTTTATAACTAGTTTGCTGTGTTGACTGGGGATAGTTAGTAAGCCGGGCTAACTAATGCCGGTCCGTCTACGGGCCATGGTCTGCTCAACTTGTCCTGCAACTTGTACTTATTGGTTATTCTTTCTGTGTGCCCTTTAAGGAAATCAATTTCACCAGGCAGAGGACATCGACGACGTCGTTCTGCTGTAGCAGACTACTGTCTAATAACAGTTTAACGGCCTAATTGCCGTATGATTTAATTGCTTGTGTAGCGACCGCTAACTACATACGATAAATCACCCTATACTCTATTGCATATATATTGTAAGCAAATGTAAATAACATTACCCAAATATAAATCATTGTAAATATCTTAAACAATAAAACATGCTGCCAGGGCCTAATTAGTTACATAGGACACCAGCTGTCAGTAGCCAGGTGTATAGACATGCCCAACCACCGGCTGACCCTTCCAGCCTCTGCCAGGGAACAAATGAATGCCACATCATTGGTCACAACAATGAAGATTTCTATTGGCTGCAGACTAAGCAAGCTGGGTATTTAAGCCGGTGGTTTGGCCACTGTAAATCATTCTCCTGTCAACTACCGGCCCGTGGCTCTAGCTTGAAACTCTGAAACTTGACTGCTTCTTTATGAAAAATCTCTGCATCTCGTCTCTCCTAACCTCGCTATGTTTTAGTCCAGCGTTGTCAGACCCCACACCTTCCTAGTGGGAATGTCTGCCTTCGTCTCGCTAAATCTAGCACCTCTTTGGGAGAGACCTCTTCCTAGTGGACAACGGTTGTCGTGGTCCTGCAAACTTACCAAGCAGTGTCTCCCATGACATTTCATTCTGCCTCACTCCGGTTCACACTCGCCTTTGGGATCCGGACGGATTTCGCCTACCCTCAGATATCGAGTGTGAATTCGTGGTCATTCCAAGACCACACAAACTACCTACCTACCTATTCTATACCTCTTCTCCTGAACATAGTGCATTTTCGGGGCACATACCTATCAAAAAATGGAGTCAGATAGTAAAGTCGTCTTGAAACGATTGTCCAGGTTATAAACTTAAACAATCCTCACTTGTCACCAGGGCTAGGCTAACCAGGCACCCCCCCTCGTGACGACCCGACAGCTTGATATGGGTTTGAATTGTTTAGCTAGAGGTACAATTTATTTGTGAGAAGTCTAAAATAGAACGCCTCATTTGACAATATCTGTTGTAAGTATTTCAAAAGCTTGGGAAGTAAATAAAATATTCATAGGTATTCATAGCCTGCCGTGTTTTTTGAAATGGGTGGATTATTAGAGGGGATACCGGATTAGGTTAATAAAATCTAACATATTTACTAATCTTTATAAGGAAATATCCCAACAAATTATCCACTCAAAGTTAAGTTTATGAACACTTAAGGGGTGGGTTTCACTTTCCTACGGACCTACAGTGCCCACCGCAGTAGTGAACATCTAGAAGTAAGTACTCATTGTTAAAGCGTGCAATGATGAGGTTGAACACTACCAGTTATTTGGTTCGTATTTGTTAAACGATGGTAAAGTCGAGGGTTCAACAGTATTCATTTTTAATATTTATTGGTGTTAGTATTTCAAATATTTTGTACCGCTACAGTAGAATGTTAAAATTTGTATATAGCAAAAAATGTTGTCCTAAAGGTAACTTGACAAGGTATTTACGTAACGTAATGTACGTTTTATTAAATTATTTCAACGTGAACTCCCATAAAAGTGATGAACATATATAGTTTAACCGGATACATTTTCTATGTTAATTTTATTCAAATATCCTATATAACTCTATCCCTCTATTCAGGTCATATTCTAGCTAATATATCTGCTAGTTATCTATTTCTTTATAGAATTAGAACGACCCAGAATGCATTCAGGATTCAGTGTTCGTCGGGAGAAAGCCGCACACATAAATATGAGTAAAATTAAATAATAAGACGTCGGCCAGTGTTTATTTGCTATGGAATTGAAAGAGTAATTTTCCTAGGGGCAAGTCTAGTCACGTAGTGGAAGTATTTTCCAGGCATAGTTTAAACAGTGAGTGGTGCTCTCAGATGCGGCTTGAATCGCCTTCCGAGTTAATATCGCTACTTCCTCTGAAAAACTTTATATTGCACTTTACTATCAGATTTATTCAATTGGGTAGCTCCAGCAACCTTATAAATATATTTAATAGGAAACCTTTACTAAGGTCTGCACGATGCGTTCAGAACACAAATGTATAGGAATTGTTTTTGTATTATAACTGGACCCTAGTTAATGATGAAAATGATTGTATACAGAAATTACTTCAAACATATCTGATATTCATGTACGGCAAAGGCGAACCCATTGGCCCTCTGAGATTTGTATTACTTCATGTACTTGTGAGATATCCCAAGAAATTATCCACTCAAACATAAGTTTATGATCACTTAAGGAGTGGGTTTCACTTTCCTACGTGCCTACAGTGTCCGCTAAAGTAAAATGTACAAATTTGTATATTTCTGGATCCTACTGGTGCTTACTATTTATTTTTTGAAATGGTTGGCAGTAACAAACAATGAAATATCGTTTACTTTGACCAATGAAAAATCGTTCTTTTTAAAATATTCAATTAAGTCTAACTCCAATTCATATATCCCAAAATCTTTTTAATACTCACGAATTTGACTACCGTTTAAATCGTTCTACCGTTCAAGAAGTTCTCCGAATTATTGTAACATATCCTCTGGCATAGCAAGTGATTTATAATGTTCAAACTACTATGTCATAGAAGCAGGGCTTCTACGGGGCTTGATTAGTGTTAATGATACAATATACAATGTGCTTTGATGCTATAACAGCTTATAACTGTACCATACTATTCCATTACGTAATATAATTAGTGTCAAATTAAAATATACTACAATATACAATGCTTTGATGCTATAATAACTTATAACTTTAATCATACGATTGTATTACGTAACATAATTAGTGCTAATGATACAATATACTACAGTGCTTTGATGCTATAACAACAAGACAAAGCAGATCTGTCACCTCACTCAGATCCCGAACTGCCATCTAATAATTTTCAAAGACACCATAGATATGACCAACGGAGGATTAAAGTTATAGGAACTTAGAGAAAATTACACTTACCCGTCGTTACAGATATTGTCCATCAGCACTTCCTATATGCGATAGATTCGAGGTTTCCGTCTTGACAAAAGGCTAACACAAGAACTTACTACGGACCCTTCAGGTAACTTTTTACTTGAGTACGTCAAAGGAAATCCATTTTTTAATAGGGAATAAAACACTGATTAACACATCAATACTTAGTCATTCCATGAGTGGTAATAAAATGAATCTGGATATAACGATTAGAATTATAGGGCGCAATGATGAAATGATGAAATGCATCGAGTTCATTCATTCAAAAGTAATTGATACAACGACACCAAATGATTCCAAACAAACTCCATTTGTGTGAAACAACATTCAAATGACACCAAGAATTTAGATAGCATATTCTACATCATTAGACATAAAGTTTTTTTTGGGGGGGGTTATCTGAAATTTCAATTTAGGGTAGTGTAATTTTCTCTAATTTAACTGGTCATATCTATGCACGGTGTCTTTAAAATTATTAGATGGCAGATTGGGATCTGAGCAAGATGATTGATCTGCTGTATCACCAGCAAATGCAGAATGGTGTTTATTGCTAATCCACCTAAATATAAAACATGAAAAAAAAATATTTATATTCGATTAGACGAATTTTCATTGTCATGATCTAAAACAAGAAGAACATCAGCGGAGGAAAGACCGACGGAGGTACCGACAGAACAACACCGCTGTTGCTTTTCAATTAGCAACCGTTAATTGAACCATTTGAAACAACAGCCAGTTTCCCCATTGGGCTTCCATCGTTTCACATCCGTAGAACAGAAATGATCACGAGTACAGTGTTTTTGTAACTGTCCAAGCGACCACTGTAAACAAAATACGATTCAGATCTAACAGAATAAAAAAAAAATGTATGTATATTTGCTCGACGATATATCACTAGGTTTGAATAAACAAAACTACTCCGTGCGAACCAAAAGGCAGTGACCCCATTTCAGTTTACTGACTAAAAATACACATGCATGTTGGCCCATTTGATGGGCTGATACGAGCAGGTTTCGTCTTACCGATGTATAATTTCAGAAAATATATACGAAATTATTTATTTTAATCATCATTAATGAAAATCTGGACGATTCTCATAAACCTTGGAGTGGTGGTAAACAAAAAAAAAAATTAATAAAAAGAAATATCTTAAAACTTAATACAAAATAAATTAATTGACATTGTCTTCGTCTGATACTCTCTCAATTTAATGGTTCATTACAGTATAATTACGGTGTATTCAACCGTAAATAAACGAAAATACTTCAGTTTGGTGTACTGCGTCAATATTCTTTCCTTAATTTTTAAACATGATATACCAACTTTTATTCTCTGCAGCGTGACATTATTTCGAACTGTGGATAAGTCGAAACTCTACCTGTAACAGTTGGATGTCTTAAGGTAAATTTAAACTGCATTGGAAAGCCTTAAAGTTACAATAATGAGTTCTTAGGGTCAGAGGTAAAGTGACTTTGAAAATAAAATAATAATAAAATAAATAGTTTGAAAATTTTCCGTTGAGTTTTGAAAGAACTGTTGAAGAAGTATTAAAAACTAGTAAGGGACAGAGAGTAAATGGATGGGAAATGTGGAAGAACGAAAAAATGGCTTGGTAAATTCTGGTAAATTCTTGAAAATAAACGCCAGTGTTTATGACAATAGACAAGAAGATCGAAGCGATTCCACGAATCAAGCTATGAAAACCATTCTAGATGAATTTAATTTTCAGACATTGACCATGCATCATTGGATAACAAACAAAGAAAGATTCTTGCACCATGCATCCAAATCAACATTAAGTTCTGGTGTTCTTACAAACAAATCGAAGTTATCACACTACTTGGTACATGCTGTAGAGATAAATAGAGGTGTCAATCAGCTTAAAATAAAATAATAGACGTTGAAAACGGATTTATTGCATTTAAGTACACCCTAAAACTAATCAGAGACAGGATGGTTTTCTCTCGTTTCTTTTCTAGTTCCTTTTAGAACTAGCTTCTAACTAGTTTCTAGTTAGTTTCTAGTATCCTACAGTCTGCTGTCCGCAAAACCTGGTTCATTATATTAATGTTTAAAATAATGCATGCTTTATGTGTGCTAAGACCATTTTTTGTGGCCATTAAGTGCAAATACGTGCATAGAAGCCCGAGCAATTCCAGCAAGTATAGGTAATTTAAATATTTGTTTGTAATTAAACATTCTGCACGGTAGATTTAATTGTTTGTAGATAACGTATTAACGTCAAACTCATCATTGAATATAAATTACATTCAATATATCACTTTTGTATTATTTTTTTTTTATCGATTGATATATTTTATTTATACAATATTAATTTATCATGATTTACTGTTTACATAATCTGTTTTTTTCAAATATATTAATTTCTTTCTATAATTACTTGGTGTTTCAATATTTATTTAAATTCACTGTGAAATTAATAATTAATAATATCCCTACGTGTCCAATCCAATTAAAACTGTCAATAAATAATACAGTTACCCCCCCCCCCCCCCCCCAAAAGTTCCATTCACAGCAATAAAATAGCCAGTTAAGATTTTCCAGTAAGTACGTTCACATACAATATTATCAAGCCCAAAATGTTATCCTAACAGTGTCCAATCAGTTAATATTTACCTGTCCGGCTTTAATATTTTATATTTCTTTTCATTGTGTAATTTCTCTTCTATTTAAATTATCATTCCTCTCCCTGTATCCAAGACAGTACGGTACTTAGGCTTCCGTCTGGACAAAAGGCTGACATGGAGCCCATACACGAGGCTAAAAAGACAAGAACTAAACAGATGCTTTGGACAACTGTACAGACTACTTCGAAGGACATCCCATCTCTCAATAGAAAATAAATTACTTATTTACAAAGTTATACATAAGCCAATCTGGACATACGGAATAGAGCTATGGGGGACAGCAAAAAAGTCGAACATCAAGCGTATCCAATCCTTTCAATCAAATGTCCTGAGAACAATAGAATAGTAAATGCCCCTTATTACGTCAGCAACAAAACCCTTCATATTGATCTTAATATACCCTACGTTTTCGAACGCATCCCTTCCAAGATCATAAAATTCCATAGTAACCTATCCAACCACCCTAATTCTCTATTTCTAATTCTAATTCTAATACTCACATTCATTACACTGCACCACACATCCCTATAATCCTCCTCGGAGAATTAAACGGCAGTGGTCTCGTGACCTGGCAATGGCCAGTTCGTCCACTCATGTCCTGAGCGTCTGTGGCACTTGCGCTCTTGGTCGGATGAGTATGGTGAACTCCCAAAGACCCCGCTCCCTCCTTCGCATGCAGGGGAAGTGACAACTATGTGGCTTTAGGCGGTCTCTGGGCTTTTTGTAAAGACTCTGTGAATGAAGTTGCTATCAACGCGGTTGTTATGACTTTATCACTGTCCATTATGCACGTTAATATACGATTTTGGTCGTTTCTAAATTATTAATAGTGTATCAAAATAAAAATGTAAAATTGATTTTCTTCACTTTCATTTATAGCTTCATTGAAATACCAATTGGGACTGTAACGACTAAAACGTGCGTTTGAAAAAAAATCTGACTGAGTAAAATTTGTGAACACGATGTTAAAGAGTTATTAGAAATTATAATTTACAAAAAAAGCGATCTTAATTAAATATTCTGATGTAAAATCATATATTTCGTTTGATATTTTACTTAAAAAAGTAAAATGTTCAAATTATCTGGAAACTTATTAATTAATGACACTTGAGGTTTTATGGAGATAGCTATCTTTTCGATATCAGTATCGTATTATTGATACAAGTTATTATTAATAAACTGTTGAAACCCAGCTTACTTATGCTTCAATCAACTAAACACTTTTAACCTTTCCAATACCGCTGATATCTGAGCAGTCTAAACGGATTTTAGGCAGATTAATCTTATACCTGCAAGCCTCAGTCAAAAAAAGGCTTTCAGAATCAATTTGCATTCATTTGGACTCAGAGCAACAGAGCCATCAATGACATGAGCAATATGGTAGATAATACAATAATTGACTGAGCATTAAGTTAGAGCAGATTTTGAACAGGACTAGTCGAAGCTATGGGATCGCTGTGCCTCGATGTTGAAGTCAATGGTAGTTTAGAATCAAAATTTTAAAAAGCGCGGTACTTTTATTCCCGTTTAGGAGAGGCCTCTCTTGACTTACAGAAGAGTACATAAATACGACCTGGAGAATCGTTTCATGGCAGTCTTACTATCTGACTCCATATGTGATAAGCATGTGCCCCGACAATGCACTATATTCAGGAGAAGAGGTATAGGGCAGGTAGTTTGTGTAATCTTGGAATGACCACGAATTCACACTCGGTATCTGAGGGTAGGCGAAATCCGTCCGGATCCCAAAGGCGAGTGTGAACCGGAGAGAGGCAGACTGGATTGCTGTGGGAGACACTGCTCGGTAAACTTGCAGGGTCAAGACAAGCGTTGTCCACTAGGGAGAGGTCTCTCCCAAGGAGCTGCTAGCTTTAGTGAGACGAAGGCAGAGAATCCCACTAGGAGAGTGTGGGGTCTGACAAGTCGGACTAAAACAGCGTGGTTAGGAAGAGAGGTCCAGAGAGTTTTCATAAGTGAGAAGGCCAAGTCTTGAACATCAGCGAAGCCACAAGCCATCAGTTAGGGCGTCGTCTGGAGAATGATTTACAGCCAAAGACCTAGGTCTATTTATAGCAGGCTTCCTTTATTAGTGCCCAATCATAGGACTCGTTGTTGTGGTCAATGACAGCCCAGTATGTGGTGGCCTTTGTTCTTTGACAGGCCTGGCCTGAGTCACTGATACCTGACCCGGGTAAGGGTCTCCAGCCCTTAACTAATTAACTTGCTGCTGCGACTTCTTTATTGTTTACAACGACTTATTTATGTTATTTAATTTTGTTTAAATTAATTTACAATATATATATATATATATATAATAGAGTATAGGGAGATTTATCTTATGTAGTTAGCGGTCGCTACAGTTGGTTTAGCTACATTTTTATATTTTGCGTGAAGTTACGATATCAGAGAGGGCAAACAGATAAAATATTTCCTAACGAAATAGGCCAGTTAAGAAGAAGAGATCTGTGAGACAAACAGGGATTTACGCTATGGACTACACTACGAGGTTTTCTCCTTTTTCAATATCTCATTAAACCCAAGGTGAGGAGACTTCTATCGACTAGCTACACATTTATAAATACTTACTTATTGAAAATCTACAATAAATAAAATACTTAAAGCACCTCATAGATATTATTTAAATGTATTGGCATATCTAGCTGAGCAATAGAGCCATGAAAGTGCTATGCATTTTAGAAATGACGATTGACTGCTGTGACAAAGAGTTTGTACCAGCTGAATAGGAGTTGAATGATTGCCAATGAAGGCTCTGTGAATGCATGGATTATTTAACCAGCGTCAGACTCCTATAATATGTAAGCGACTGGATTGTGTGCAGCCAAATGACTGTATTAATTCATAGCTGGGAAATCTGTGGTTTATTTATGGGTTGGTCCAATTGGTCCCTGCCAAGCGACACAATAGACTCACTGCTGCCAATGGCGGTGGCTATCAGGATTTATCATTGATAACTGAAGTATATTACAGCCATTGGAGGAGAATATTCATTCAAGTCCCATCGCTGTTCATTAATTTGTGATCTACAAACAAAAATTATTTATTGAGGGAATTTAAGCAATGTTTTGGAGCTCATGGCTAACTTGGAATATTGGGACCAGGTCTTGGCATTGCTTTATTTTATTATATATGGTATGTTTATTCGTGATACAGTATGTTTAAATGTAGATGATACGGGCTCTCCGAAGATCGGCAGCCCGAACGAAGCCGAGGCTCGGATTGGAGAAGAGGCAACTGAATCAATCCAATTTATGACAATTGTTTTATGGCTACGTGCCCCGTTTGCTAACAGAGACACGGACCCTCCTTAATCAGCTCAATTCACTCACTTCATCTGCTGGCTCGAGGGGTGGGCTCCCAGCTCTGGCTTGTACTTGTTCGCTTGGCTCTTCCATAATGCCAGCTCAGCAGTGGCAATATTTGGGCTCTCCACTGTAAATACAGAGGGGTCCAAAAAAATGTATCCACTGTTTAAAAGTCCATAACTTGCAAACTAATTGACGGAGTTGTCTCATTTTTGGTAGTGTAATAGTTTGTAGTTCCGGCAATCGCCATACAAGCGTTGTATTGCGTTGTTTTGTTTTGCCAGATGACAGTCACCAGATAGTTAGTGTTTTATTGTTAGTTGTACCTTGTTACTCGAGTAAACATGGCTGGCGTAAGGCTTACAATTGATGAAAGAAAGTCTGTTTTAAAGTAGTATTTTAAGTACGAAAACATTGGCTTGATTGTGCCATTCTTCTTTGACGGCACAGTTACCGGTGAGGTGTGCCTTCAGAAGCTTCAAACATCCATTTCACCTGCCATCCAAGACTAGTATGGAGACAGAAGATTTTACTTTCAACAAGATGGTGCCCCAGCCCACTACCACAATCGTGTTAGGGCTTATCTCGACGAAAATCTACCAGGAAGACGGATAGGCTGTAGAGGTGCTGTCGAGTATCCACCACGTTCCCCAGACTTAACTCCTCTGGACTTTTACCTGTGGGGAACACTAAAGGACGTCGTTTATCGACAAAAGCCACGCACATTGGATGAACTTCGAGAATCCATCGTACATTCATGAGCAAATATCCAACTGAACACGTTGCAGTCAGTAGTTCGTGCTGCAGTTCGCCGGCATCATTTGTGTGTGGATGTTAATGGTGACCATTTCGAACACCTACAGTGATATCTTTAAGTTGGACTTTAAGCTACACTTTCACCAAAAATGAGACAACTCCGCCAATTAGTTTGCAAGTTATGGACTGTTAACCAGTGGATACATTTTTTTGGACCCCTCTGTATATAAATCACGTTGCTTATTGTATTACATCAAAATGTTCTTTAATCGAAATACTAAACCCTTTGGCTTGGCTTATGATAGCGAGATTAAGTTCTCTCGTTCTCAGTAAACGCGCATTATATTGTTGTTATTATTCCCCCGGTGAACCTAGCATTTTTATTTTATGAGGTATACAGATATACAATTTAAAAATTTATTTCTAGAAATGAGAATAGTAAAGAATCGGGATTGTACTGAATGATTGAAGATTGAAGACAGGACGGACTCTGTAGGGGTAGTAGTATATATATGTATGTACAGGGTATAACGTAAATGATGTCCAAAACTTAAGGGAGTAGTAGATATCAAATGCCCAAGAAAAGTTCATTTAGGCTATGGTCCAATTCCGAGGGTAGAAGTAAATTTAAATTTTGTTTTTTTTAGGGTTGTCACGTTTTTTGTTGATTAGGAAACGATAACTATGAAACTAGTTAAGTTAGGTCATTCACAATTACAGCAACACAAACTAAACTACACTTTCTTAAAAAAAAAATAGAATTTGTCTTCGTTGGGGGGGGGGGGGCTTTCAAGAGGCTAAATTATAGTTGAACGTGTATGAAATCGCTAAGCGAAAAAAATTCACGACACTTCCCCCCCCCCTCCCCAAAATACATTTTTCATGATTTACTTTTCTGGAAAGTGTTAAAATATTTAACGGGGGTGATTCGATGTTTTTAGTGTTATTGACACCAATATTTTTAAGCTCATACACACCATTTTAAAATTATAAACATATCGCAAATGAAAGAGGGTCAGGTTTCACAGAAACAAATTTGGAGACACTCCTCATTATTAATTTAATGCAAAATACGTTACTTACTAGTGATTATCTTAACTGAACCAACCAGCAGGTGCGGATGCAACACGCACAGAGCGTCTTCTAGCGGAGCACCTTGAACCTATCTAACAGGAGGGCCTTACAAAGGACATTCATTGTAGGAGACTGAAATAATGCAGTGCTAAGTATTGAGGGAGCCTGCTTCCTTGCTTGTGTACTCATAAATCATAAAGCAGCGTAAATCATAATTCATTAAAAAGTTATCTATAAGTTGCGTTTTCCATTATGGATCCCGGTCTGGCTATCTCTGATACCACAAATCCAAGATATATATATATATATATAGACAGAATACTATATTCAATTCTAGCTAGCTTCCTGAAAAACAGATCGCTGCGGGTGTGGGTGGGTGATAGCTTATCCGATGCTGTGCTACTGACCTGTGGAGTACCCCAAGGAGCCGTCTTATCCCCTGTACTATTCAACGTATGCACTTCTAGGAGCCCGATATAAAAACACAACAGTCCCTGCTTTCGCTGATGACATAGCGGTGTACAGTAGCAGCATGAGCGCCAAGGTAGCTCTTAGACAGGCTGAAGCAGCCTGTAACCAGATCAGTGAGAGATTGGGAAGACTCAATATCTCTGTAAACGCGGGTAAGACTGACTGCGTAATTTTCTCTTTTCAAACGGGAAAAAGTCCACTACCTACTAGTTACATAGTAGGAACGGAGGAAAATTCACCAGGCAACAACCTAGTATATATCTGGCGTATACGACGTATCCGCATCGGAGAATGAGGAGAAATTTGAAATTTTGTAAATTGTTAAAAATGTCATAATTAATTAAAGGGGTTTAGAAAAATTATATATATAATATATATATATAGACGGAATGCAGACCTTGTATAGAATGTACCGATGGTACAGGACATATAAAATGTGATTTGTGAACAGCTTCGCCTGAGAATCTCTAGTAAATAATAATTTTGTCATTTTTAAGGGGATTGAAAAAAAAAATATATATAAGATTTTTTGCTGATATTTATTTGTTTCTTTCTAGTTTTAAATTTATTCCTAAAAATTCATTTTAAGTTCAGAACTGGATATTATGTGGCATATTAATTTATAAGTATTTTTACTGCTCAAATATCCACGCTCTGGTATTACTTATGACCTTAATTAAACAATCATTTCAATCATCCATGGTTGTGTTGCTCTAATTACGAATGAAACCATAAAACATCGTTATTACATGTAATTCTATATAAAATAGTTTAAATTAGACATTCGACGTACTAGCTGTGGAAAATAACACGAATATGGATGACAGTGCAGCTTTCAATCTCCCGGGTTATGCTAAACATTTATTTTATATTACCTATATGGAGGTGACAATAGCTACAGAGCGAGAAGCGTTTTATTCAAGTGAAGTCTCCCGTGAAATGACTTGAGCCGGCTCCTCGTTTAGCGACACAGCCAAAACAGCGGCTCTCACAGTGCTTAGCTGTGAACGGCGTTTCCGAGTCACTTCTCACAAGATCTGTGAAATTGAAGGCGAATAGAGAAAAATACCCAGTCGTAGCCACCTCTTTCTCTTGAGCTGAGGAAATGAAATTTTGAATATACGGGACCATTCCGCGGATAGACAGCACCGGCAGGCATCAAAATGGCTGCTTATCCGCACCATTTCACCGCCGGAGCAGCGACATTTGTTTCGGGGCTTTAATAAAGGAACAGGAACAGAGGTCGTTTGGACCACCGTCTTCGGCACTCCTAAAGAAGAAATGCCGGAGAATCTCACTAATTGAATCCTTTAATTTCATGGCTCCATTTCTAAATTTTCGACGCTAATGACTATTTTTATTTTAAGTAGATTTTTACTTCATTGAACAAAATTAACATCTAGGACTTTCGCAGAGAGAAATAATTTCAGACAATAGCACCTGCCAAATTGCTCACCTGAGTCAAGCTCACCAAATTGCTCACCATCAGACTGGATTTGTGATGTATGCATCGTGTCGTTAATAGTATTTTTCTGTAATATTGTTGACATCAAAACTGCCTTCGAAATCACCGGGTGATTTGTAGGTTATTTGTACTATAACAAATATCTCATATATTTCTATTCTATTCTATTCGATTGCATTAATGGGGCTATCCTCCTGGTCACCTAATAGAATAATTACAATGCACCGCGTGAACCACTCATTGGTCAGAAGGTCGTATATTATATTGATCACCCGTATTTTTTTTTCTTTTTATTATAAACAACAAATTTATTATGATACAATTACAATCTGCCTCATTGAGCAATTAGTAATTATGACAAATGATCTCATATTTACAATTTTCATTCATTCGCTCATTCGTACAGTATTTACAATCAGCCCAGAGACCTCTGAAGTCCACATGGTTGTCACCTCCCTCGCATGCGAAAGAGGAAGCGGAGTCTTGGGAAGTCCCCCAACGCTCCTACGCCCGCCGCGTCAATAGATAAGAGCCAGTGGAGGCTGACCAAGAGCGCGAGAGCCACAGACGCTCAGGATCTTATATTTATAAAATATATTTTTTTGGTGAATGGTTGAATCTGATCGAGAAACCATAATAATGGTCCACACGACCTACCATACTTTTTGTGGTACGGTACAAATTCATTAATGTTCCGTTAATCGTTTTTTTTATAAATATAAATACTACCTAAAAAAGAATTATTTAAAACATAGAATTATACTATATTTAATTACGGATTATTATAGGTCATTTAAACAAGGGGGGAGTTAGTTGAGCTACTAACAATACCTAATCTTGAAAATTATAATAATGAAATGTCAGATATTATTAGAATGTGGAATTACTTTTCTCAAAAATGGGGAGCTGAGTGAAGGAGAACTTATAAGGGTGCCAGGATTCTCATTATTCCCTAAATGGAGGTCCGTAAGGATATCAGAACCATCGTATATTGATATGACGTTATTATGCACCAGTATTTGCATTCCCTAAGGCATCTCTATGTACGGGAAAAAGAATCACTAATAGAAAATAATGAGCCCTATTTCGATATATCTCACCATTCGATACGAGATAATAGGGCGAATACACTGACAATAAACCCTTACGATCCAATATAGGAAGTTTACGAGGCTATGAAATGATATTAAAGAGATTGGCTAGAAAAGGAGTGGTTTGTATGAGGCGCTCTATACGATTGGGTCTGTGAAATATCTCAAAGTAAGGCCTCCTCCACAGAGTTACCTTTCACAGCATGTTGGATATATCCAGTATACTCTGTTCCATTTGACTTAGGAGTCAGCCGTTGGTCTTAATTCTACCTTTGCATTATTCCCTTCAGCTCGACTATTTCTCTTGCTGACAATCCTTTTTTTTCCCCCTGAGGAGTTCTCAGAGTAAGAAACACGAAATGAATTGCCTTATCATAAATGTTTATAGCGATTGACATCATTCAAGATTCAAATGCTTAGCGTCTTAGGTCTGGACTGCTCCACAGCTCAAAATTTAAGAGCATGTCACTACCTCGTTTTCCTAGGTGCTCAAGAAAACGTATACGTTGATAATAATTCTATTTACTGTACATTATGCACATTTGTGAATATAAAAGTTAAATTTTCGAACATTTCAAGAAAAATACCATCGGTAAATGCCCTGGAAGAGAAAACTACGTGATACGAATGCATATAATAATTTTTTTTTTTTTTTAATTTGTGTATGCTTGTGAAATGTTTAAAATATTTCGGTACCCATTTCAATTGACTTTTTTTTAGAAGGCCCCTAAGCAAGAGTAATTTTAAATTGTATTAAGGGACACGTGTTAGCAACGAAACACCTTTGAAATAATTTAATCTAAAAACCATATCAGGTAGCAATCGTCGTTATCGTACAATAAATGACGAAATTGTAAAAAATGTACTCAATAAAACAATTTTTTTTTTTTCCAATCCTCTTAAAAGTGACAAAATTATTTTCATTATAGATTCTCAGGCAAATCTATTCACATATCACATGTTATAATTCCTGTACCATCGGTAGATTCAATACAAGGTCGGAATTCGATATAAAAGTTATGTAATCAATACAAGTACAATGATACACAATGTACTTGGCTTCATTGACAAGGCTCTACATGGTGATGGGGCTCACATTTGATCAAACAAAAACTTAAAAACTAACTTACATACTAATTCTTAACCTAAATTTTCCCCAACAGTCATTTGGCATCGATTCGGGAGGGGTGGTGGGGTCACAGTGTGAAACACCGGATTTGTGAGGTGCTGCAACGCGTCGAAAAACTTGATGTGTCTCCGGTGGTAACAGTAAAACAAAATACAAGAATATAAAGATGAGGAAAGTGAGTGTCTTGGTAATTTCGTGACATAAGGTTTCTAAAATATCAGATTTTTTTTTTTTTTTCCTTAGCTCTCTAATTATAAGATTAAGGATGAGGGAAAAATAAAGGAATATTTGGGTTGAGCGGATCCTTGTACCAGAACTACCTGCTTGAAGGTGGTGTGAGAGGATTAAGGGGTGTGGGAATCCTCGGTGGAGGCTGGTTGTTGCGGTACAGTGGTGAGAGTCCACTGGTGGCTGGGCCTAGAGTCTCTCTAGGCATGTAGTGCAGTCTTATTTAGTCGGATAGCAGCGATGGGTGCCCGTTAGAGGCTTGTTGTTGGTGGGCCAAGCGCCGTGATGCCCACCATCTGCTTTACTAGATCTTGAGAGTTGCTATTTTGCCGGTAGCGGTGGGGGTGTTATGTCTCGGAATAGAGGGTTTTGGCTGTGTTTCATCTAGTCAAAGATGTCTTCTTTGGATGGCTTCAGTGATGGTGGGGACCTCGAACGTTTCGTGGATGTCGGGAGCCTTCATATCACGAAAAGGGGTATGTCATAGTGCAAAGCTCAGGATGTTGTTCTGGAAGCTCTGGAGTCGAGTTATTCTGCTTGTAGGAATCGGAAGAGTGATGTCCCGAACAGTAGAGCTGGCCTCAGGCAAAATATCAGAATTAACAATATACTTACTTAATAAAACAATTAAAAATCTCAGGGTAGTAGAGTAGGCTAAAATTGTATAAGAAAGGTTGAAATTAAAATAAAATGGGAAATATTTAAGAAAGTTCAGCACGATTCCAGTACTGAGATGAACCCCCTACATCACTAATCTGAATGACAGCAATAAAAGGGAAAGCCAAAAGGGCTGAGGGTGATGGACACAATAGGGGACAAGGATTAGTGGGTACGAGAAGCCGAGCAATCTTGTAAATTGTTTAAGTTGGGCCAAGTTGGCGAGTTGGTAGGCTCCTTCGGAATTAGCGCTTAAATGCCCTCCGCAATTAAATAACTTCTCAGATTTATACAATGCCTTTTTAATTTTATTTTCCCTCTAAAGCCGAAAATGAGTTACAGGTTGATTGTGGAATCCCAACCCCACCCCCGCAACCCTTTTACCTTCCCTCTAACCACGGCCAGGCTCGCTTATGAACAATATCCTTCTGTAATACCTGCCTCGGGTCCTAGACAGATTTTGAATTTGCCTTCCTTTGATGTTTTGATTGCGTATTACCCAGCCTAAGCATATTTCTGTCATTATTTTTGTGGCATTCACAGAATATAGGATCTTTTGCGAAATGAAATAGTGTTACCTCACTCTTAGGGTTATCTAACTCATTGGTCTATTTGGATTACCATTGCAATTGAATCAAATATGTAGGCGTTTAAAATAATTGACCCGAGGGCTTTTTTTTTTGATGACAGATTATTATTTTAATCTTATACCGTCTAGACATTAGATACTTTGATAATGGACTAATATAACTGATGAGTGCGCATGGCGTCAATAAGTACAATGCTACAGCCAGCTACTAGGTTACTTTTAATAGTAATAATAACTGAAGCCCCCCCCCACCACTATATTTATAGTAGAAATAATTTAATTTTACTTTTATGATTGACTAGTTAATACAACAAACCAATGAATTTTGTTCAAAAAGAAAGTTTATTAAACACCAAAAGAAGTTGGGAACGGTTAATATAATCAAAAGTTAATTCAGTATAAAATTAATTTTAGATAACGTATCTATTAAATCTAATTGTTAATATAAAAAAATGAAATTATTGTCTACAAATAACTATATAAACTATTGTTATACAAATGAATTAAATAATATTACTGCTTATTATCACACTGACTTATAACTTCCTTATACTTTACAAAACGAAATAACCGTTCAACTTGACACGAGGGCTTCCTTCCTTCGGGGATAGCCAAAGAAAGATCCCAACCAGTTTCAACATAGACGGGACTATATGCAAACTCGCCTATAGCATATGCTACCTAGGAATCGACCTAGGCAGTCACATGGCGTTCGGCACACACCTGCAGAAGAAGCTGAAAAGAGTACGTAGGACTTACTACTATTACTACTAAATCAATATACTCTCAAGCATCTCATCACAAGCCCGGCTATATCGCTTAGGCTGAAACTGCTCATATATCAGAGCGTCAATAATTAATAGAAAAATAATAATAGTTTCATAATCATGCTCGGCACTATGGTATACCCCTTTCCGTGAAATGAAGGCTCCCGACATCCACGAAAAGTTCGAGGTTCCCACCATCACCGAAGCCATCAGAAGAAGACAGAAGAAGCTCTTCTATTCGATGAAACACTGCCGAAACCCTCTATTCTGTGACCTGCAACCCACACCACTACCTGCAAGATGGCAACTCACTAGGTCTGTGAAAGCAGACAAAATGGAGGACATTACGGCCCTTGGCCAACCAACCTGACTGAGTTGGTGCCCACCACTGCTATCCAACTGGATGAACTACATGCCTAGACAGACTCTAGGCGCGTCCATCAGTGGACTCTCACCACTGCACCATGACATTTACACCTCTCACACTCCTTAATTCCTTCACTCAACCTTCAAATAGGTCCTCGTAGTAAAAGGATCCGTTCACCCCAAATAAAGTTTACTTTATTTTTCCCTTATCCTATATTTTTAAATTTGAGAGCTGAGGGGGAAAAAAATACATGATTAACTAAGATTACTGAATGTAATTTTAGTTTGTATTTTTTTACTTGAATTTTGGAAAATCCGAAATTCAGGACGTCATAATATATATATATATATGTAATGAAAGTGATCTCTCTTTCATTTGAATCTGCCGTGCTGCTTCCACTGGCCCCCACCAGATGGAGCATCAGTTATCAGATAGAGAAGGTTATGTGAGATAACAGAACATGTATGTAAATAGTGTGTAAAATAAAATAGTGTAAATAGAGAATTGATAGTTAGAAACTGTAATTGTCGTTTCTTTGTTTACAGGTAAGATTGTGTAAATCAATATTAATAATTGTTATAATATAATATATAGTGAATAAAATTGCTAACTTTGTTTACAGAGAAACTGATTTCAGTTTATTCACCCCACCTTCAATAATTGTCTTACAAAACGACAATAGGAGTTACAATGGCGAAAAGACTGCAATTCACCATTAACTTTGTGGGATCACCGAAGGATAAGAAGACAAATGTTCTCTCAATTACCACAATTAAGACAGAGGAAAATGAAGAATATGTGTTGCCCCTAGAGAAAAGCTTTATGAGTGATCATGAAGAATTGACTAAGACACTTACTTATAAAAGATTGAGGAACAGTTTTACTCAAAGAGGTCAACAGAAGAGTGTGTGGATTACATTAACCGAGAAAATGAAAACAATATATTTTGATGAAGAAGGTAATGTAATGTTTGATAATTTATATTTAGAACAAGTAGTGAATAAAGATAAGATGGTTGAATCCACACAAAATAAAGAGAATGAGCTAAATTTAAAACATATAGCAGAGAAGTTCATGGTTGAGAAGTTTACATGTAAACACTCAAATGCTAAACAATGGCTAGAGATGTTTGAGAAAGAATGTAGAAGATGTGGAATCAATGCAGACAGTAATAAGATTGAGATATTAAGGTTGTTTTTGGAAAAGTCATGCTTAGACTGGTACTCAGCAACCCTAACAATATTAACAATGGACTCTGTGTGGTCTGAGTGGAAAGAAAAATTTTTGGAAACTTTTGAAGACCAAGGATGGAGTACAGGAATGCATGCTATATCATATAGGTTTAAAGAAGGTCTACTGATGGAATACGCCATGAAAAAAGAGAAATTATTGTTAGATATGGATGAGAATATTAGTTCACAGACTTTAGTGATGCTTATAGCTGCAGGCTTACCTGAGTTCATTAGAAATAAGTTAGATAAGGAAAAATGTGAGAATTCGACCAAATTACTTCATGAAATTAGAAAATGTGAGGGTCTAGCGAACAAAAATAATTTTATGAAAAAGAAAGATGAAAAACTTTTTAGTAAAAATAAATTTAAAGAAAAAAAGCCATGCAATAATTGTGAACAATTAAACAAAGGCATCAGATATCATCCAGAAGCTTCATGCTGGTTTAAAAAGAGAGACAAATATGAAACTAGAATACTGGGAAGCAACTCAGTGTTAGAAGTAGATCTAAATACAGAACAAAAAAACGAATAATCACACCATTGATTAAAGTAAAAATATTATTAGAAGAGAAGTTACAGGTAAATGGGACATATGATCCAGGATCCCAAGTCTCTCTAATAAATACAAAATTAATTAAGATAAAGAAAAAAACAGAAGATGTTAATAAGATATATTTAAAAACAGTCAATGGTGTGACACAAACAAAAGGTTTAGTAACCATAAAAGTGAAAATTTTTGACATAGAAAAATATGTTGATGTGTTCATTGTAGAGAGAGATGATTTTGAAGATTTTCTTATAGGATTAGATATTATCAAAAAATTTAGATTAATTCAAAATGAGAATCTACAAATATTACAGAAGAAAGAAGATGAAACAGGAAATACTGAGAAAAAGAAAGAAAAAAATGAAGAAGTTAAAGTGAATTTTAATGAACATATCGAAGAAGACGGGTTCAAAATAAAATTAGATCACTTAGATAATATGAGAAAGATTACGATAGAAAGACTGATAGAAAAGTACAGTACAGTATTTGCCAGGAACAAATATGATGTGGGCACAGTTAAGGAGTACGAAGCTAGAATTGACTTACTGGTGGACAGATTCTGCAGCAAAAGACCGTATAGATGCACTATAGCAGATAAGAAGGAAATAGGAGATCAGGTGGCAAAATTATTACAAAATGATTTAATTGAAGAGTCTTATAGTCCATTCGCTGCCCCCGTGACCCTAGCATTCAAAAGAGATGAAAACAAGCGATCAAGATTATGTATAGATTTTCGTGAATTGAACAAACTAGTTATACCACAAGCTCAGCCATTCCCATTAATAGATGATTTAATAATACAAACAAGAAACTGCAAATACTTCACCACACTAGATATAAATTCCGCTTTTTGGTCAATTCCATTACGCATTGAAGATAGACAGAAAACAGGATTTGTCACACAAGAAGGGCACTTCCAATGGACATGCTTACCCTATGGTTTAAAGACATCACCAGCTATTTTCCAAAGAATTTTATCCAACATCTTAAGAAAGCACAATTTAAAAGACTTTTCAGAAAATTATATAGATGACATCTTAATTTTTTCGAAATCATTCACAGAACATATAGAACATATAGAAAAAGTAATAAAAGCAATTGTCAATGAAGGTTTCCGATTAAAATTTAAAAAATGTACATTTGCAGCAGAATCAGCAAAATACCTTGGACACATAATACAACACAATACAGTAAGACCAATAAAGGACAACTTAATTTCAATAAAAAACTTTCCAACTCCAAAAACCCAAAAGAACATCAGACAATTTTTAGGAAAAATTAATTTTTATCACGAGTATATACCAAAAAGCTCGATATTGCTAGATCCACTGCATAAATTATTAAGGAAAAATGAAAAATTCTTATGGACGGAAGAGTGTGAAAAATCCTTTGCAGAAGTAAAGAAATTGCTATGTTCCCAACCAGTGTTAGAAATATTTGATAATGATTTACCAATAAGAATTTATACAGATGCATCTCTAGAAGGTATTGGTGCAGTTTTGAAACAAGTACAAAACAATGGAAAAGAAAAGCCAGTAGCATACTTTTCAAAAAAATTAAGCGAACCGCAAAAAAGGAAAAAAGCAATTTATTTAGAGTGTTTGGCAATCAAAGAGGCATTAAAATATTGGCAATACTGGTTAATTGGAAGAAAATTCACTGTATTTTCAGATCACAAACCATTAGAAAATTTAAACATAAGAGCAAGAACGGATGAAGAACTTGGTGAATTAACTTACTATTTGTCACAATACAATTTTGAAATTAAATACATTCCGGGAAAGGATAATACCGAAGCAGATAGTTTGAGTAGAAACCCGGTATTAGAACCAATTGAAAATAAAGAAGAAATCCTAAAAATAGTTAATTTGATAAAAATACAAGAAATTAAAAAAGATCAAGAGGAAAATAGAATATTACAAAACACCAAAACAAAATTAATAGAAAAAGATGGAGTGTTCTATAAAAAAGTAAGAAATAAAGAAAAGATAATTTTATCTGAAAACTTAAGTTTAGAATTCATTAAAGAAATACATTCTGAATGGTGCCATATAGGAATTAAACAAATGATGAATAGGGTATGCCCTTATTATACAGCAAAAAATATAACTGCAAATATAAAAAAAGTATGTAAAACCTGTGAAATATGTATTAAAAACAAATCCAGAGGGCAAGAAAAATATGGGCTAATGTCACAACTAGGGCCAGCAACAAAACCATTCGAAATAATGTCAATCGACACTATTGGAGGTTTTGGAGGACAACGATCAACAAAAAGATACCTCCACCTGCTTATTGACCACTTCACAAGATATGCATTCATTTCAACATCAAAAACTCAGAGTGCCACTGACTTCATCAAGTTAGTAAATAATGTGCTGGAAACAGAGAAAATAGGTATAATACTTACAGATCAATACCCAGGAATCAACTCAAGAGAATTCAAAGATTTCCTAAGGAAAAAAGAGGTTCGATTGATATTTACAGCAGTTAATGCACCCTTTTCCAATGGTTTAAATGAGAGACTAAATCAAACTCTAGTCAATAAAATCAGATGTAAAATGAACGAAAAAGGGAAGAAAAGAGCCTGGACAACAGTCGCTAAAGAATGTGTGGATAAATATAATGAAACAGAACATACAGTAACTGGTTTTCCACCCAAGTATTTATTGGATGGCACAGATACTAGCATTTTACCTGAAGAATTAAAAAAAAGAAACAATAAAAAAAACTGGATGAATGACAGTAAATTAGCCTTAGAAAGAACAAAAAAGTCTCATGAATACAACAAGAAAATATTTGATAAATCAAGAAAACATTGGGAATTTAACACAGGAGATACAGTATATATAGAAAATGGCAACAAATTGAACAGGAATAAACTAGATGAATTAAAAATTGGTCCCTTTGAAATAACAGAAAAGATATCAAATTCAATATATAAAATAAATACCGGAAGAGGAAAGCAAGAAACTGGATTCTTTCACATAACAAAATTACTTCCGATATTACCAGACTGAAAATTTTCAAAGAATTTTCACCTCAGAGAGGGGAGATGTAATGAAAGTGATCTCTCTTTCATTTGAATCTGCCGTGCTGCTTCCACTGGCCCCCACCAGATGGAGCATCAGTTATCAGATAGAGAAGGTTATGTGAGATAACAGAACATGTATGTAAATAGTGTGTAAAATAAAATAGTGTAAATAGAGAATTGATAGTTAGAAACTTTAATTGTCGTTTCTTTGTTTACAGGTAAGATTGTGTAAATCAATATTAATAATTGTTATAATATAATATATAGTGAATAAAATTGCTAACTTTGTTTACAGAGAAACTGATTTCAGTTTATTCACCCCACCTTCAATAATTGTCTTACATATATATATATATAAACCAAATAACGTACGAGGTTTAGATAAGTGTGTATTCATCCCAAAATACATCCTTTTATTTGTTCAACATCTTGGACTCTGAATGGTTCAATAGGATTCAATAACAACTTTATTATGATGAAATTAGAATCTGCCTTTACTTAATATGGTATATGGTAGATAAAAAAAAATAGCTGAACGATTGAGCAACAGGCGATATCGAAATTACCTTGGACGATGTTGAATATGTGATTTCTATTGTAGGAAAATTATTTTGAGGAAATCTTCAAATACCCATTTCCAATACCATCGTTCGAGGTCCCTACATCACCGAAGCCATCAGAAGAAGACACACGATCCAACCATCGTAAAATTAAACCTATTAATCTTGAATATCTTGTGAGCTGTAACATGAGAAGTTATGTTGACGAGACAAACATTTTGTGAATATTTACCGTATCCTGTGAAGAACATGTATGTTGTTACCTTAAACTTTTAAATTTTTAGAGCGATGGGATCATTTTTGTTATGTTATTGATCACGATTGTTATTATGAATCCCCCAAGCAGACCTCGGGTTCGTTAGTAACTTTAGGACTTAATGATTCACCCGCCAGATACCGCTGTTCCTTAAATGAAATCTAACACTTCTGGGTCTGATAGACTCACGCATAAACAGGTTGTCAGTAGTTAGCAATTCAAACGAACGCGTGATGTATACAGATTCAGATACCAAACTGAACATGCTAACTCTCATACGGTTGTTAACTCAAATGCCGAGCCAATGCGTACTAAGCAGACAGGTAGCAAGACAAACGCTTCATGTGGCGATATCTTGCGAGCCACCCCTCAAAATGTCGGACGAACACTTCAGGCAAAGGGTCAGCTTACAAACTATCGGCTGACTCCGCATTAAAAAATCAAACCACTGCTTAAGAACTTGAAAAAGAATTGGTACACTTTAATGTTATTTTTTAAATTTATTTATATTTACAATTTATCAATTTATGCTTCAATTTTCCGACTTTTTCTCTTCATCAGTGCACGTAATTAGTAGCATGCACAATAACATATGGAATAGTAGCATGTATGAAGGATTAATCTCCGGGAGAAACATGTACTCTCTTTTAAATGAAAAAGACTGCCATGGAACCCACATACGAGACTAAAAAGACAAGAACTAAACAGACGCTTTGGACAACTGTACAGACTACTTCCAAGGACATCCCATATCTCAATAGAAAATAAACTACTTATTTACAAAGTTATACTTAAGCCAATCTGGACGTACGGAATAGAATCCTTTCAATCAAAAGTCCTGAGAACAATAGTAAATGCCCCTTATTACGTCAGCAACAAAACCCTTCACAATGACCTGAATATACCCTATATTCTTGAACTCATCCCTTCCAAGTTCATAAAATTCTATAGTAACCAACCACCCTAATTCCCTAGCACAGTCATTGCACTGCACCACTCATCCCTATAATCCTCCTCGGAGATTAAAACGGCAGTGGCCTCGTGACCTGCTATAACTAAGTGTTAGTGGGAGTCCTGGCAATGGCCAGTTTCTCTAACTAAGACTCCGCTGCCTCCTTCGCATGCGAGGGAGGTGACAATCATGTGGACTTGGGGGGCCTCTGGGCTGTTTGTAAATATTGTATGAATGATAAAATTTATCTCAATTTCTTATTGCCTAATAAAGAAGGCAGATTGTAATTTTATCCTAATAAATTGTTGTTAACCCTCTTTTAAAAGTTGTTATACATGTTTCTGGTTACCTCACCTAAATGGAGAGACTTTCATATGTTTGTCTGTTTTCTGACAGTGGTCTGCCTGTCCGATTCTGTGCTCTCCAATATCAGCTGTAATCAACTCACTAAAATGCTTCCATTGTAATTTGATTTTAGCTTTAGCCAGAGTTTATCCTTTTATAACTCGATCTCAAAGTGTTTTTTTTTTTTACAATATTAATCATTTCTGACCCCACAATAAACGGAAATGCCGTTTTCAAATCAATATTCAAGGAATGATATACGAATATAACCATGGAATAACTATATGAAATGTCAGTATAATTTATACTAAAGGGATGCCATACAAACTTATGATAGCTGTATTATCTCCAGTTGTTTGGTGAAGGGATTTGAGATCAAAGTCAATGGATGTATCATGTACAAGCGCACCGTAAATAAAGACAGTGATTTTTTTGTTCTTCTTCCTAGCCTCTTTAAATTCATCTTCAGGTGAATCTATTTACCAATTTCCTGTAGCTTCGCTACATTATATACATGTTATGTTATTTTATAAAATGTATGTAACAATAATATATAATATAAGTATCATTATACTTCTTTATTCCATTATATAATATTTTTACAGACAGTGATTTCTTTTTTCTTAAAAAAAAAAAAAAAAATAAAAAAAAAATAATTATCAACAGACAGTGAAGGCGGGGAATGTGGTTAAATACTAAGGAAAATGCATAGAAAATCCATGGTAACTGTAATATACTTACATTGAAAGCAGTGTTACAATGTGGATTTGGGGATAACTCATAAACGGCGACATTTTTTTCTTAATGGCTTAGTGGAATTAAAAATCTCTCATGACAATGATAATCAAATGACCGCAACAACTCGATGGGCATCTTGATGATGGTAATGAAGACTCGTGGGGAATAAATTCAGAAGAGGAGCATCAGAATCATTTGATGATGTCGTCACATACTTGAATGAAATGTGATCGCTTGTGTCGTCCGTCATCGCGGATGATCTCACCGCAACCTAACTATCGTCTTTCTTCCTTGTTCTCGTAATGGCGTAATGGCGTCTGCTTTAGTTCATATTTCGGCTTCTGCCCGACGATGTTTCTGATTAGCCATAGATAGTGATGGAGGCAACTCGTAGTGTTGCCACTGGGCTAGGTGTTAACCCTGCGATGCGGTTGGTCAGAATAAAACCTCACCCTATTGGCTGGACGCGATTGGCCAGAATAAAACCCCAGCTCATTGGCTACTTTGGGCTATACTCGTATATACCCCCTAGTTTTAGCCGATAAGTCAACTCGCACGAAGTCCTACTGGCTTACGCATTTATTGACTTCCTCCAATCTATCACTGCATCTCAGGCTATTGATTTACAAGAGCGTACTCAGGCCTACTCTTTTTCGTTATCTGACGTATACGACAGCTCGGCGACTCCAACAATTCCAATACGGTATACTGGTGAAAGTGGCCAGAGGTACTTCGAGCTGCGAAGCAACAGTGAGCTTCACGAGATCTTTGAGATTCATCCAACGTAGACATATTAAATTTTTCAACTCCCTGCAATACCTGACAAACCCGGGGTTTAACACGATAACCCCCGCTCCGTTCCCCCATTGATGGGCAGGACGCTGTCGCGGCTGGAACGCTTTAGTCTTAGGTTTAGGTTTTAGTTTGTAAGTTTTTCTCCCACATATTAAACTGAAGGTGAGCCCCCTCACCTAGAATTGTATTCATGTTATTTTCCTATTAACTACAATCTGACTCATTCTGCTATGGAATGAGGAGAAAATTTTTTAATTATTTTGTTCATATTTTTACTTATTGTATAAAAATTAAATAGGTTAAGAAAAAAAAATCGATCTAATTCTAAGTAAGGCTCTCTAGTCTGGTACTTGCAGCTACACTGATGTTTCTAAATTTGGCCTTCTCATTTATGAAAACCTCTGCATCTCTCTTTCCTAACCTCGCTATGTTTTAGTCCGGCCTTGTCAGACCCCCGATTTTCTAGTGGGATTCTCTGCCTTCGTCTCCCTAAAACTAGCATCTCCTTGGATGAGATTTCTTCCTTGCGGACGACGGTCACCTGGGACCCTACGAACTTTACCTACTAGGGTATCCCTAGTGATCCAGACTGCCTCCCCTCACTCCCCTTCGGGATCCGGACGGTTTTCGCCTACCCTCAGATACCGAGTGTGAATTCGTGGTCATTCCAAGACCACATAAACTACCTACAATACCTACTTTATATCTCTTCTCTTGAACATAGTGCACTGTCGGGGCACATACCTATCAGATATGGAGTCAGATAGTACAGTAGTAAGACCCGTCATAAAACAATTGTCCAGGTCATAGCCTAATCAACCTGCACTTCGTCACCAGGGCTGGGGTAACTAGGGACCCCCTCCTGACGACCCAACATGAATGAACCTTTGCTACACGTTACAACATATACTTAAGAATGTAAATAGGACCATAGGAGTGGGAATTTAAAAATAGATAACGTATGGTGCAAAACATTTCGTTGGAATTCGAGGAAGCGGGAGTGGATACTGCGCGAGCCGTGAACGGCCACACACAATGAGTGAGCAGGACTCCGAAGCCAGTCTTCCGAATGTTGATCCTTTGGCTAATTGTCTACAGTACGTTAGGCAGCCAGCTCGTTACTGGACTTCTCATCGTCCCTATAATGAAATATGCAAAATACTTGAGTACTTTACGATCTCTCTTGATAAATGTATCTTCCTCGTTTGAGCCTTGTAAGGCGATTCTGTAGCATAATGTCTACACGTCTGGCTACAAACAGCTGAGGCCAGGTTCCGTTGTTCAGTTTTCTCCTAATAAGGACTTATTTTTTAGGGGGTGGTTTTTCTCGGACAATTTCACCCTCATGAAGAAAAAATGAGCTGCTGTTTGAATAAAAAAGAAGCGAATCTTTAAACCGAAATAAATTAAGATGTTATTAAATAGTAATAGCGATAAAATAATTAATACAACTAAAATATTAGTGGCTATGTCCAAACAGATATAAAGGGTGTCCCAGAATTAACGCAAGATTTGATCTATATAGAAAACACAGTTTTTAGTATTTTTGTTGTTATTTTTTTATTGAATTATAAAGTAAATAGGGTTATTTATGGAATAACGCATCGGGAAAATGGCTTCCATGACTATTCTGGCACTTACGCGCTCTTTTGTCGAAATTTTCCATGACCATTTGGCATAAATGTGGTTGAATTTCCTCTTTTAATGCACGGGTAGATGCGGGCTTGTTGACATACACCTTTGACTTCAAATAACCCCATAAAGAGAAATCAAAAGGTGTTAAATCACCGAAACGAGAGAGTACACGACCTGGAAATGTCTCATGCAGTATTTTAATTGTTTCATGGGCTGTATGGCATGTGGCACCATCTTGTTGAAACGCCATATTGACAACATCAATATCATCCAATTACGGCTCAAAGAACTGTGTTTACGACGCCGAATCGATGTTCCTGGATTTTCAACAACACTCTCACGCACTGCTTCGATATTGACATTTGAACGGCTTGTTTTTGGACGACCAGTGTGTTTAGTGTCTCAAACTGATCCAGTCTCCCTAATTTTTTCAATTAATCTTTTCACAGTTGATTAAGTTAAAACACTATTCCGACCATATTTTGTATGAAATTTTCAAACTGCGGCCGCCAAACTTTCATTATTTTTGAGATAATGTTCAACAATAAAGACACGTGGTTCTATCGTGTAACGCTCTATTTTTACTAACCCTAAACTTTCAGCTGTCGATTGTTTTTTTTATGGTTTGCTAGCACTTCATCATCACAGCATATAATTTGCCATTCTATACAATTTCACGTGATTGGTAGCTGTTAATAATCGATTTGAAAACTTTTATTTAACTTGAACTAATTCAATAACTTAGTATTAATAGACAACAACAATTTTATTATGATAAACTTACAATCTGCCTCATTGGGCAATAAGTAATTGTAAAATGTTTTCATCTATGCCATATTTACAATTTTCATTTACTTGCTCATTCATGCATATTATTAATAAAATATATTTTATTGAAAATCTAAAACTACTAATGAGAAAAGTTTTCTCATGCTCAAAATTTGTTTTGTATTGAGAATGAATTGAGAACTTCACAGAGCTAAATTATGTTTATATTACAGTAATAAAAAAATGTAATTTTTTTTAACCTATGAGTTTTGGTCTCACTTAATCTATTATAGCTAGTAATACTAGTGACGTTCCTGTTGAATGATCGCAGTATTTTTTGCCGGTTAAATAATATAGCCTACTAGTATTGACTTCTTGGTGCGCCTCCACAGGCTCGGTAACGCGGCTGACGACGGTGCGTGGGGGACTTCCCAAGACTCCGCTTCCTCTTTCGGACGCGGGAGGTGACAACCATGTGGACTTGGGAGGTATCTGGGCCGTTTGTAACTTCTGTATGAATGAGCGAGTGAATAAAAATTTAAATACGGTATGAATGAGATCATTTATCACAATTACTTATTGCCCAATGAGCCAGATAGTAATTTTATCATAATAAAGTGGTTCTTAATACGAAAAAAATCAAAAATGTGCTCATAGCATTTATACAAGCTAGGGTCAAGATGGGCGATTGGAAAAGAGTACGTTCAGAACCTGTAAAAGCAGGCTAAAGCTGAATAACTATAGAATTTGTATTGTTTGCTGTAATACTTGAGTTACTAACAGCTATAAGTAAATAAGGCACATTAGGTGCATATTGTTAACAACATAAGTTCGTTACCCGTTACACAATTATGGAGCATTCTTCACACCTTTCCCACTTGACACTAAGGAAGAATCCCCTAACGACTAGTGCCCTCCACCTGGTGCGCTTTGCAGACTGCACAGACATTGGCTCTCTGACTCCCGTCAGTGCGGAATTATTCAAATGGCGGTCCGGTAACGAACCATTCTGCCCAGATTCCCTGGTCAATAAGCCCCTGATTGTATATAAACATGAGAATTATGGGGAGTTCAGCGGGGGGGTGGAAGCCCCCTGAGTAGAGGGCTCCGCGTAGAACAGTTTCCTTTCGCCACAAAGGCCCCAATTTAGGTCTCGGGTGAAGAGGAGCCCGGCTTGCGGCAAAAAAAAAGGGACATTTGAATTTAAATTGGCCGAAACTACAGATCAGTTCTCTTTCTTTGTAGGCAATAAATTGCCTTACGTATGAACTGAATTTCAAACCCTTAATCTATATTCGTCTGACATAAAATAACCTACTCATAGGTGCATAGATTTTTGAAATTCAATATAAAGTTTATTATTAGTAAAAAAAAATATTGTTTTTCTTAAACTATTTCCTCATAGTATCACATGATTTTTATTTTTCGTCATCGTTTTTCAAGGGTGTGTCCATTTTTAGAGTTTCGGTCATTTTTTTTTTTTATTCACAACTTGAATTAGCCAAGTTTATATCTGGTGATTCCGAGTTCCTTTTCACTCATGAAGACACGACATTTCGGTGACTTGACTACAAGTAAAACACTCTTAACTTCATATAACATTACGTGTCAGTAATTAATCGGTTAATTATAAATTTAAAAAAAAACAAAGGTTCTTCTGTCAGACTGATTAGTAAATTTTGTTTTGTCTTCTACCCTATAATTTGAAAACCCTGTTTAACCTTAATTTAATTTAGCCTGGACTTTGCAACGCTAACTCAGAGAGTAATGATATTATTCGCTTTAGTTTCATCATCATGCGGGTGCTGAAAATAAATCAACCCCATCAAAATTATGAAGGGTAGTAATCATTAAAATACACTGTGATGAAAAAATAGTTTTTCCTGTTGTATTGAATTTGGTATCACATTAAAATTTTGATTCAGGAAAAAGTGTCAAGACATTAACGGACTATGGCCATAAAAAGTCAATAAAATTTTTAAAGAACAACTTTTTTCAACGAAACCACTGTTTGTATGATTACGTTTTACTTAAATTTTGCTAGCTTAAATTTCTTCCATCTTTCTATGGGTTACAATTACAATTACACTGATTGTTAATGGTCACTAAATCGGTACTGAATATGGATCAAACAAATCCTTAGAGTTATGAGTGAATTATGCCCCAACTCGGCTAGCTTGATAGACTCTAAAACGTAATATTATTTTCTTGACATGATAACAGCGCTGCTGCTCCACATAACTGCTGACACCCACGATGCTAAAATTCAGAAAAACTTCCAGTCCAACTTTATTGTTTTAAAAACTTTCAGAAACATTTTAATGAAAATGCGTTCATCATTCATTTCACATTGTTAACTTTCCTTATATAGATAATGTATTTATTTTTGAACTTCGAATTCTTCTCTAGTTTAAAATACTTACGTATCAACAAAGTTATACTTAAGCCAATCTGGACATACTGAATAGAGCTATGGGAGACAGCGAAAAATTCGAACATCAAGCGTATCCAATCTTTTCAATCAAAAGTCCTGAGAACAATAGTAAATGCCCCTTATTACGTCAGAAACAAAACCATTCATAATGATCGTATATTAAGATCTACATTCTTAAACTCATCCCTTCCAAGTTCATAAAATTCCATAGTAACAACTCTAATCCCCTAGCACAGTCATTGCACTGCACCACTCATCCCTATAATCTTCCTCGAAGACAAAAACGGCAGTGGCCTCGTGACCTGCTATAAATAAGTGACAGTGGGAGTCCTGGTAATGGCCAGTTTCTCCAATCATGTCCTGAGGCTCTCGCGCTCTTGGTCAGCCTCCGCTGGCTCTTATCCAATTACGCGGGTTACGAAGGAGCATGGGGGACTTCCCAAGACTCCACTTCCTCCTTCGCACGCGAGGGAGGTGACAACCATGTGGACTTGGGGGGCCTCTAGGCTGTTTGTATATATATGGTATGAATGAACGAGTAAATGAAAATTGTAACTATGTATGAATGAGCTCATTTATCACAATTACTTATAGCCCAATCAGACTGTAATTTTATCATAATAAAGTTGTTGTTAATCAGTTTGTAATACCTCTAAATCTTGAAATTATATCATAAATGACAGATTCTTATAATTTAAAAAAATATATACACCATTTAAAGACCCATTTAAAGTGTTACGAGTTGTAAGCAGATTTACTAAGTACACTTTTCTGTATTTAGTTATGAAAATATCAATGTAGTGTAGTTTTTGATCTGCTAGTTGTATTCTAATCAGGGCATGAATAGTAATTTCTAAAAATAACAAATCGTTTCTATCTAGATTAATAATTAATTAGTTTTATTCCATCCAAGTATTAAAGTAACGTAACTTGGGCAGCATTTATAAGATATTTAACATTCTTATTTACATGTCTTAATTTTATAATAATAATATATAAATATATTTGTTTTATACATGTAATAAGCTATTCAGATGAAAAATCTGCTACTAGCATAAGTGTTGAAATCTGAAATTTATCATGAACTTATATGATTGTGTATCTGTAAGATTGTAAACTAATAACGAATGAGATATTGTAACGTTTTTGAGCTGTTCTATGGAATGGTGCTACATGAACAGTATTCAAGAACTCTTCAAATATGTTGAAATCGATCATAAACACATACAATCGGTACCACACATTGAGAGAATATTTTGGGTTTCGTTGTGTTATTGGAATGGAAAATTTATTATAAATTTCATATTGTTTTAAATATTTGTTTCATACATGTAATACGATATTCAGTTAAAAAATCTGCTATTAGCATAAGTGTTGATTCTGAAGTTTATCATAAATGTATATCTTTGTGATATGATTGTGTATTTATTTATGCATCATCTACAATGCGATCCTGTTTTAATTTAGCATGAAATATTAAAAAATATTCTCTTCTATGATTGTTTGGCATTCTGTCTATTCTGACTATCAACAGAACTACAATTAATAAATTTTATGAATTTAACTTCACTTTAACCAGACGATAAATAACTTCAACATATCCTGGGAAATTACTTGATATGAGCAGTCTGACCACGAACTTCGATTTCAGATGGACTTCGCTGGGCTTTGATCCGGCTCGGTAGGCCACAGGAGGTCTTCGGTAGGCACTGTTACAGAAAGGGGAGGTATCCGACCGCTGGTATGTAGCACCGTGTGGCCCCGGGTCTTTGTGGGGCGAAGCCCTTGTGGCATCCCCCATCAAAGCCTGTCCTACATTCTTGTTGGCCCCTCTCCATCTGTGGCTTCCTATCTTCAGCTACTGTCTTCTCCAGGCATCTCGTTTATTCATTTCTTGTAGTCAGTAACAAGAGATCATTCTTGCGTCGCTGGGGTACACCATATGCTATCTTAGATATTGAAAAATACCAAAATTCATTCAATGAACTATCATTTCATTCAATAGGGTAATCATATCGTTTGTGTGCCGTGTGTTACATATTCTTACAACTAAACTTTTTTAACTTTAAACAATTCAATTTTTTATGTTTTATGTAAGAATCAGGGAGTAAATGTGCATCTCAGGATCTGAGTACCTTCTACACATTATCAGATACTGAGTTATATTTATTACTCTGGGTGTTAATTTACTCTGCATATCTGATAGGCATTGTATAACTAGAAACTCGATAAGTTAAAACGTTTCATTGATTTAAAAAAAAAAGAGGGAAATAAATATTTTCTCCCTCACATGGGGAAGATTATTGAAAAGATAATACTGAACTACCTGAAGGAGTTCTGTTCGGAAAATGCTATCATTCCGTACGAGCAGACAGGTTTTCAGGCTTATCTGAGTACAGAACATCCTCTTGTGAAGGTACAGACGGAAGCCACCTTCGGTATCAACAAGAATACAGCAACTGCTATGATCTCGTTGGACTGCTCGCAGGCTTTCGACTCAGTGTCCCACGGGATGCTATACCGACAGCTTTGTGACTGGGAATGCCCAGAGCAGCTATATACCATGTTGGTTTCGTTCTTGAAGAACAAATTGGTGAGGGTACGGGTGAGTGATTGCCTCTCTAACCCATTCCCTCTGACTTGTGGAGTTCCTCAAGGTGCGGTTCTGTCTCCGGTTCTTTTCAGTATGTACACATCTGAAATTGTTGGGACAAACTAGCTACTGTAATCGCTTTCGCCGACGACATTGTGGTTAACAGCAGCAGCATGAGTGCACAAAGAGCTCTTACACACGCCGAATCAGTTTGTAACGCTATCAGAGACAGACTGGGCATGTTAAACATCAGCGTAAACGCCGGGAGGACCGACTGCGTAATCTTCTCCCCCCAAAAGGGGAAAAAATCCTTCCCAAAATCGTATAGCATAGGAGGGCAAGAGAACTCACCAGCTTTTTCAATGCAATATTTGGGTATAAAAATTGATAGGCATCTCCATTTCTCTACTCATTTTAGTAATAAAATAGAAAAAGTACGACAAAGGTCTTACTGGCTATCGCACTTGATAACTTCACCTAACCTGTCGCTTCGTTTCAAATTGATGATATATAAATGTGTCCTCCGGCCAGCTCTGCTGTACGGTGCCCACCTATTCACCCACTTCACTGACAATACAGCCAAATGTCTCGAACACTTCCAGAATGGAATCATGCGAAAAGTGGTCCGACATACCTCTTTCGAGAGGTTGAAGAACGCTGACCTGCACCCGTTGCTTGGTGTGCCGTGGGTGAGTTCATCCGCCGGAGACACATTAAGTTTTTTGACTCGTTGCAGCACCTGACAAACCCAGTGTTTAACACTATGACCCCACCACCCCTCCAGCATCGATGGCAACAGACTGTTGGGGAAAAATTAGGATAAGAATTAGTATGTAAGTTAGTTTTAAGGTTGATCAAAAAGGTGAGCCCCATCATCTTTATTAGAGTCAGTTCAGTGCAGTCACGTATAATGTATATCATTATACTTGTTTATTATATAATTTCTATAAAATAACAAAACCTGTATATAATGTAGTGATGCTACAGGAAATACGAAATAATTTGTAAATATATTCACCTGAGGATCTATAATTCTATATAATTATCTGGAAATTGAAAGGGGCTATGAAGAAAAAAAATAAATAAATAAAAAAAAAAATTATTAAGCTTTCATCTCACAAGATCGAGTAAAGTAGACCAAATGGTGGACATCACCGCACTTGGCCCACCATCAACAACCCTCTAACGGGCACCCATCACTGCTATCTAACCAAATAAGACTGCACTACATACCTAGAGGGACTCTAGGCCCAGCCACCAATGGACTCTCACCACTGTACCGCAACATTTCCACCTCTAGCGAGGCTTCCCACACTCCTTAATTCCCTCACACCACCTTCAAGCAAGGATCCGCTCAATCCAAATATCCCTTCATTTTTCCCCTAGGTTAGAAAAAAAATATTAAGCTTTCATTGCATTATTTACATATACTGATTAATATTATTGATATTTAGGATTACAAATTCTACAAAGGTTGTTCTCTCTTTAAATACGTTTTGTAAAGCTTGATTAGTGTTTTAATTTCAACACCATTTTTTTCTAAAGATTCAAAATGGTCTAAAGATGACTGAAAATAAGTAGTTCAAGTTCTCTGGGAGATACAGCTTACCCATAGGACACGGAACAGTAAGTACACACACATTTTAATTTATTAAAAATGGCTGTTTATTTTTCATCGTATCTTCGTATTATTGTTTGCTTTGAGTCATGTTTGACGTTCTATTTCATAATTTATTTGAATTCCTTATTATTTTAATAAATAACCTCAAATAATAAAAAAGTAATGGGTGTAATCTGCATTTTCCTCTAATTGTATCTACTCCAGCCTCGATCCTTTTTTATCTATTTTATTTGTAGATACATTGGTCACATTGTCGTTTACGTAGAGGGGTTAAGAACCCTCGCCCAGGGTATATAAGAGAGTGGGACCTTGTGAAGATCATCAGTGGACGGTCAGTCATAGCAGCATGAACAAGGTAACCACCCAACGCACCGATAGCCTAATGTATTCACACCTTAGCATAATTATCTTTTGAAGTTTCTTGTGTACTTTATGTTTATTAAATAATTTTTTATGCAATTTGTTAGCAAACAAACCATCCACCAATGTTCTTTGGCTAATATATTTGTTGTTATTGGCTTTCAACAGATCTTGCATGAAGTTTTACTACCCCTATAATATAACAAAAATAACAAAACTTATATATAAGTCTTGCAAAACCTATTTCAAAAGATACGGTATGAAAAGATATCTAGGAACGTAAAATTACGATACTTAACAACCTGAAAGTAAATTGGTACTCGTTGGCCTAAATGGAGCGTTTGATAAGATTTCAATGTTGTCGGGTCGTCACGAGGGGGGTGCCTAGTTACCCTAGCCCTGGTGACGAAGTGAGGGTTGATTAGGTTTATAACCTGGACAATCGTTTCATGGTGGTCTTACTATCCGACTCCATTTTTGATAGGTATGTGCCCCGACAATACACTATGTTTAGGATAAGAGGTATAGGGAAGGTGGTATAGGTAGTTTGTGTGGTCTTGGAATGACCACGAATTCACACTCGGTATGTGAGGGTAGGCAAAATCCGTCTGCATCCCAAAGACGAGTGTGAACCGGAGAGACGTAGACTGAATTGCCGTGGGGAACACTGCTTGGTAAGCTTGCAGGGGCACGAAAACTGTCGTCTACTAGGGAGAGGTCTCTCCCTAGGAGGTGCTAGTTTTAGTGAGACGAAGGCAGAGATTCCCACTAGGAACGTGTGGGGTAGGCCGGACTAAAACGTAGCGAGGTGAGGAGAGAGAGATGCAGAGGTTTTTCATGAAGAAGAAGCCATGTTTCAGAGTTTAAGCAGAGCAGCCACGAGCCAAATAGTTCCAAGGAGAATGATATACAGGTCCCAAACCGGCGTTCTTAAATACCAAGCTGGCTTCGTCAGTAGCCAATAAGAACCGTTTTTATATTACCCAATGAGGTTTGAGTGTGTGGTTCCCTTTGTTCTCTGACAGAGACGTGAGCCGGGAAGGGTCTCTCGGCGGCTTGGGTCTAGTACCTGCCCTGGCAGCTGGTGTCCCAGCTCATATAACTAATTGGCTCCTAGCAGCGTTTTTATTTTTCACCATATTTACAATGATTTATACTTTGGTAATTGTATTTACATGTGTTTACAATATAAATACAATAGAGTATATGGTGATTTATCTTATGTAGTTAGCGGTCGCTACAAATGTATTGAATCTTGCAGGTAGACTATGTACTGTATGGACTATATTCGCATAAAAGGGACCGAAAGAAAAGTTGATGCCAAATGGGAAAGATTCAATTACCTTTAATACTTTACATTTTATGTCCTAGGGCACGCAAAATTAATGTGGAATTGCGCAACAATTCCTTTTGTATAGGGATCCTATCTCGTTTTTTTAATTCTAATTTCATAACGAATTATAAGCTTTTTTTCAATAACACTAGCTAGCTAAATCAGGGAGTGATCATGTGAAACAAAGAAGTTTGCACAAAATGTATCGAAATGAACTTTTTACAAAAGTCGTACTATATATATACATATATATATATATATATATATATATATATTAAAATGGCTGAATAGTTAGTTAAAAACTACTATATACTACTAATTCTTACTTTATAGATCCCTACCAACGAATCTGTTTGGACGATAGATTGGGTTATGAGGTGTAAACTAAAATTTATATGCCGAATCATAAAGGATTAGCATGAACATTTCATTGTGTGGAAATTGGTTCATGTTATTTATAATGTTAAATTAATGTAGAGAAGTTAAGACCCTTCACCCAAGACAATAGTTATGACTATTTAAGTTAGTATATGGAAGCGAGGGATCAATTGCGTAAGTCAAGTAAGTAAGGATGAGGAGTGTAATCGGATAACTAGAAATGTTATTAGAGTTATTAAAGATACAGACATTTTCCTATGTTGCCTTACCGTTCTATTCCACACTTTTGGATTGATTACGTACTGTGATGTTTGTCTTCTGTCTTCAAGCAGAATCTTTGTTTCGTCTTATAACTTTTTGTCCTGTAACTGAGATATGACTTTATTGATATATAGTCTTCTATCAGCAGATATTTATTTCCTCTAAAATACATAATTAGAAAAACTGTGCAGTGCTATTTCTTAACAACTATTACACTTGTTACTTAAAATGACATTTATCAAATCAAATTAAACCAACAAATAAAAAAAAAGTAAATAGCTCAAATTTCAACAAAATAAAACCTATGAAGCTTGAATCCATTTAATACTGCTTGTTTACCTTTTTTTATGCAGTTCTTAACTACAGGGGGGGGGGAGAGGTATAAGTTTAAATAATAGCTAGGAAGCTGGGAATTTGGAGAATCTGAAGGTTCAATTTTATTTACTTGTTCAATTATTTATGTATTTAAAATTTCATAGTGAAATAATTATTTACATAGAGCATGCAGACGTATATGAGTACAAACAGATTTATTTAATTTATTATTTAAACTTATACCTCCCCCCCCTGTAGTTAAGAACTGCATAAAAAAGTTAAACAAGCCGTATTAAATGGATTCAAGCTGCTACAAGCTTTCAGCTTAAGCTATTTACTTTTTTTTTATTTGTTGGTTTGATTTGATTTGATAAATGTCATTTTAAGTAACATATTTAAGATGAACTTTCTAAAGCTGTTTTAGAAGAGGTTCTCCCTTCGGTTCGGGAAATTAGCAATATTTTCGGCTTTATATGCCACATATAACTTTATGTACCATATACCAAATACAACATATATTATGTATTTTATACTTTATCTTACAATAGCGCCTAGGGGGACCAAGAAATAGAATGTGCTCCCCACTGTAAGAGTCAAACTCACGCCGTTTCCGTTCAAGCTAAATTAAGCCTAAGCTTCAGCCCGTTTGACCCAGTCACCTTGAATAGAGTACACAAGTAGAAGAATGGCACATGAAAACTTAACCTCGTGTTGGCGTGAAAGTCCATCATAAAACTTCATCAACTTTTCACTTTCTACAGCTAATCAAGTTAATATGTCTTGCACATTAAACATATTTACATATGCAAGATTGCGAAGCCAACGGTTCACTGATGAAAGCGTTAACATTGAGAAATTACTTGAAGCCAGCTGTTTGTGTGCAATTCATTTGTTTTTTATTGTTGTCTCTGCTCAATATTTCTTTGGACAATCACTAATTTGTAAACTGACATGTTTACGTGTACGAAATATATTGTGTTTTACAATGTGTTACAGTTGCTGCTTTCTACGTTTTCATTTTTGTTACTCCTGGCGAATGGCGGTTACGGAGCAGAAGAACAAAGAAGAGATGAGGTTCGTCTTCATCCCAAAACTAAAACTCAACAAAAACCACAAACCGAAGAAGTTGTAACACCAAAAAGGTAGTTTTTTTTTTTAATTAGCAGAGCGTCGTTACTGAATAGACGAATATGGACTTAGAAAAAACGTAGCTTATTTAAATGCATTAAAAATTTACCATTTTTACAGAAATGTATATCTATCGATAAACAAGCATTTTACTATTGGCCTTGGTGTTTTTCTTAATTTTTTTTTTATTCCTCGTATTAAAACTTTAAAAAATTAGTTTTGATTTATTAGCAGTAAGATTAAACGAGTTCCTCTCCCGCTTCTTTAAAGATATCTTATAATTCCACGAAGAACGAAAGATTTATACAGACATATAAACAGATTTTTAATTTATTTCTAATTAAAACAATAGCATGATTATTGCCTAAATAAAATATCTGTGTCGTCATCCAATGAGCATTTAATTTTATTTTTAGCATCTCATGAACTTTTTGCCTCCAAACTATTATTTTTCAAATTTTTTTGTGATATTATATACTTCTTGGTTTTTCAGTTTTGGAATCAACACTCAAAAAAGAGACAGAAGGAAGCCAGACTTGCAGAGTGCAGAAAGCAACTCATTCGGTTACTCCTGGAACAACGGAAAAGGAGTTAGCTACTTGAAGATGCACATTGACGGTCATCAATCTGGAAGGTCAGGAAGCTTTGGAGGGAGTTTTCATAAAGGACAAGATTTTATTCGGAATAATGGACATCATCACAAAGCAGGACTTGAGGAAATTAATAAAGTCAGATTCCATGAAGACAAAGTCAAAGCGATCAAGGAAGAAATTAATCTAGAAAAGTTAAGACCCTACAGCCAAGACAATAGTTATGACAATTTAGGTATTAGTGTATTGGATAAAATGAAAAATCCCTTTATTCATCCACCAAGAGATGAATCAAACGCTCAGGCTAAAATTCGTACCAGCATCAACATTCAAAGTAGCGAAGTAGGTTACGACCGGAACCAAAATTATGAACACTTAAATCAAGGTTTCGGTCCACACAGTTATGATGTCAATGGAAAAAACGCCAGTAGCGCTTTTTATTTCGAACCATCTGATGAAAATATACTTAAGTCAATTAACGGAGAAATTGAAGGACACAACTTATATGGGTACGATGCCCAAAGCTATGTTAGACAACAAGAAAATCCTGGCTACGATCTTGGTCCGTACTCTAGTCAAAGCGACCTCTTTAACGAGGCAAACATCAAACAAAATGCCTTCAGTGGACATAGCGGGGAAGATGATGATAAAACAATTAGCAGCTTATATAATATTGAAGGTGGTAGAGGTCACGAAATAAAACAAGGAAGTGAAGCCAACCTGTATAATACTCAAGGTGTAAACGATCCTGCAATGGATCCTGAAGAGTTGAATAACTACCAGATAGACAACTATGGTTTACAAAACTACGCAGCTGATGGTTATGGCATCCTTTCTCAAAGTGACATCCATACCAGCGTACCAAAAGATACAGAGACCACAGAAGAACGGGTAGTACCAGATGAGCAATTTCAGGAACATAAAGCACTGTTCCACACAACCTCTTCTGGATCTAGGAACCGACATTTTCTTCCACAATTTAGAGAAGATTATAGTGTTGGGGTTCAAAACGGAATGGCTAGTTTGGGCCATTTCCCTTTCCTTGGAATGAATCAAAATAATTACAACAGGTTTAAAAAACACTCAGTATCTGAAAACGGAGGTCGAATAAGTCGAAAAACACCAGGCAAAGAGGTTATTGACAGCCGCCTCGTTGGACCAGGAATATATGATTTCATCGACAGGAACCGTGGCAGTGATTTGGTTCCTCAAGGCTCTTCAATTCAAAATATTGCAAATCATAATGCAAAAGCTGTTTCCAGCGTTGGCGCTGGTGAAAATCATTTCGAAAATGGCTTCAATGGACCTCAAAATCTTGCTAGCAAAAGGGAAGAATCCAAACAACATGGTTTTACCAGAGACCAAGAGCTCAAGCAAAAGAATAAGCTAGAAAACACTGACGCAATTGGGTACAGTTATAGCAGTATAACACTCGGACAGACTCATGGTGTATTGGCTGAGGACAAACCTATGTGGAACGGTCCCACGTTTGACAAACAATTCTCAACGAAAAATGAACTCCTGAAACATAATTTATTCGTAACAAGTAAAGTAAATCATGGAGATAAAGTTCCAAGTGGAGGAACAGAAAGCCTGCAGGATATTACTGCTCAGTTTATAGAAAATGTAAATCCCACTACTGTTCATTCTTTCAAAGGAAATGAAGGAAAGGAAAACCTCAAAGAGAAATTTAATACTAATGATGCAAGTAAAAACATACAGAACGATGAGAGAAAAGGGAGGGAAATTAAATCCGTACATAATTTTGACTACAAAGATGAAAAAGACACTGCCTTCAGACATACTCATGGCAATACCGACCACCTCTTAGCAGGTAACACAATCACCGAACATAGCTTTGGAAATGGCCACGAGAGTGAACACCTTGAAGAAGAAATTAGTGACAAAGAACCAGCAAAATACGGATATCCCCATCACAACATTTACTCCATTTTCAATAAGCCTGAGGTCCGGGAGGTGACTAAAGCAATCCCAGTTCACAAAGAGCTGAGAATCCCAGTCCCCCACCCAGTCCGTCAGCCCATCCTGATCCCGGTCCCTGTGAGGGTATTGGAACCGTTCCACATCCACATACCTTTTCCGGTTACTGTCGAGAAGACCGTGGAGGTTCCTGTGGAGAAGGTGATACCGTATCCGGTCGAGAAACCCGTTCCAGTGAAGGTCTACAAGAAGGTTAGGGTTCCAGTCCCTAAGCCGTACCCTGTCAAGGTTCCAGTGTACAAAGTAAAGTATATTTATCATAATTTGAAGAAGCACCATTAGTAAGGTATCTTGAAATTAATTGTTGTTACGTTGACTTAAGACTGAAATGTAAATATGTCTAGTATTTAATTCTTTGTTACGATATTTGCTTTGTTAAACTCAATAAACTGTTAGTAAATGTTACACTGACAATGAAAAACCCTGATCCCAAAAAGGTATTTATTTTTTACATGTCTAGGAATGAAAATTTCAGTTAATAGTAATGTATAAATGGCACGATGAAGGGTTTCCTCACGGTTGCAACACGAAATTAATGACTTTTTGTTATTATAGTATATTTACGTGGCAGTAAATAATACAACAATGGAATGCAATATTATTATTGCATGGTATTGATCAAGAAGTCGAGATCTTTAATTTGATACTCTATTTATTCAACGTGATAAGAAAACGCTTTTTGTTTTACCAAACAATATACAGTATGATATACAATATAATGGTAATAATATACAACTAACATGGCTATGATAGCCTAATGACAATCTATCAGATAATCGTGAAGCTAATTTCTATGATGTCATTGATGATGATCTGAAGCAACGTAATCTAAATCTAAAGGCAAAAAGGTTTTTGCCAAGTGAACAAGTGAACGACTTGTTTCCTGTTTTGTCCGCGGAGACCTGTTGCGATGAGTGAGACAGCAAAGTGGTGTTGCTTTTCGGTTGTGTTGCGACTTTAGGTCGTTGATATTCGTTACGTGAGGGAGAACTAATGGGTGTTTTGTTATGAGTTGCGAATACGTCTTCGAAAGTCATGGAGAGCACATGGCATTTATTCTTCACGAATGTCACTAGATTTGCAAATGTGGGAAAAGTAGTGTTGCTAAACTGCAATTCGAAGGCCTCGCGAGTAGACACATCTAAGTAACGGATAGCCAGAACTAACAGGATGAACATAACAGAAGTCTGGTATGTTTAGATTCTTGAAGGAAGTTATGTTTTCTGAGACGGCTGAAAGAAAAGTGCGAAGAGATTGCAGCGACGATTTTCCCTGCAACGGTTTGAAGTTAACTAACTGATTCAAATACGCTATGGCTAATTTTCGCTTATTGTCAAAACACGCTATCAGGGCGTCCCATGCCTGCGTATAATTCACTTCTAAAATCGGGATTGGTTTGATTACGGCAAGTGCAGATTTCTCCACGCTTCCAATCAAAAAATGGAATTTTTCGATTTGACTAAGTGAGCTGTCGTTATGGATAAGCGAGAGGTAAGTGTCACGAAAAAATGGCCAGTCGGCTAAAGTTCCATCAAATTTAGGTAATCGTAAGTCGGGGAAGACGAGCACGACTTGAATTAAAAGTGGTGTTCAAAGAGGCCGGAGGGACCGATGCTTGGGTCGCCGTAAGGGAAGCAAGTTGTTCATAGGTTGAACACGATTCATAATAATACCGTCTAATTGCGGTCAAGGTATGCGATGCAGGATGTGATCCGGAGGTTTCTCAGAGAAGGGGGCTTCGGAGAAAATATAGGGATCGATGCATCGGCAACTCGTTCGATGATGTCCTGTAGCTGATAGATAGTGTAATCTATGTCCCAAGTGTGTCTCAGGGGCGTGATAGTGGGCAAATCGGTCTTGATGAGACGCTTGTAGAGGTCCCACTTGGCCTCATCGTACCTGTACCTAGAAGCAGGCGGCTCTGGCATGTCGCCTTCTAGTTCATAGAGAACAGGCCGATGGCCGGAGGTGGTGAAATCTAAGGCGGAGCATCCGGTGACCCGGTGTGGCTGTTGTGTCAGGAGCAGGTCAGGAGTGGAGGTTCTGTCTGGGTTAGCGAAATGACGGAAGGTCGGCAATCCTGGGTGGATGACCGTAAATGGAGTTTTAGTAATATAGCGGCTCTCGGTCTTCTGTAGACTCCTGACACAATGATATTTTTCGTGAGCCGTAGCTGGAGCGTGACTATGAATTGGTCAGGGCCTAGGTTGACGGGGGGGGGGCAGTCTCCTACAGGGTATACCGTTTCTGACTAACACCGCTACTCCTCCAGAGATAGTTTCGGTGTCTTGGCGGAAGCAGTATAACCTGGGAAGCGGCAGAAGTGTATTTTCTTCAGACGGGTATCAGTTTGCTGTCAGTTTGAGATGGAAATTGATCGGATTGAGGGTTCAACAAATAGAGAGAGGTCAATTCATACCAGATTGCAGAAAATCGATCGTATAGCTTACCCAGCGATCGGAACATCCCCTTGAACGTAGTGATCTTAGTGGCATCAGTCAGAGCCGCTCGTCCCGTGTCATTGACCAATTTTATTTCCCCACCCAAAGAAGTGAATATTTTTTTTGTAAGCATTATAAGCTGAGCAGCTATTGGTTGATATGGTACCATGGCATGGATACAACGATTCTTAAACAACAGCCGAATTAAGCCTGAACGCATACGAGGTCATCTTTCAGCTTCGGAAGTCCGTCATTCTGAGCTGACCCTCGTTAGAATCTTGCAACATCACTTATATTCGGAGGCTTTCATGGACCCCCCGAAACTGAACTTGTCTACAATCATTGAATTGTTTCGTTGATTCGCAAGGTCTCCTTCGGGTGGGTGGAACAAATTCCACTTTCCCAATACAGCAAAAACACCCGATTCTTCTACCGCGGCGGTGTCATTTCAATTCCATATTAGTGGATTATTATAATAGACTTTATATGCATATTGGTCCCGCATCGTTACAAGCTATGATTCAGCGTACTTACTGGATTCCATCCGTGCGCAGTTTGATCAAACAACGGAAACAAAAATGTTTCGTATGCTATCGAAGTTCAAAGACTCTAGTTTCATTCTTTATGGGAGATTTGCCCTCTTCTCGGTTCTCTCAGGTTAGGGCCTTTGTACATACTGGTGTAGATCTAGCTGGACCTTTTTTGTGTAAAGAAACAACGCGCCGTAACGCGGCAGTATTAAAAAGTTATCTTGTATTATTTATTTGTTTTTCAACTAAAGCTATTCATTTAGAGTTGGTTTCTTCTTTGTCGACTGAGTCCTTTTTGGATGCCCTTGACCGATTTTTCACTCGACGCGGGATTCCTGCGCGAATTAAATCGGATAATGGGACAAATTTTGTCGGTGCAAAGAATCATTTGTCGGAAATGTACAAATGGTTTTCCTCGAAAGCAACTTATACCGCAATCGCCGATTATGTCTCTGGTAGAGGCATCTCCTGGCACTTTAATCCTCCACATGCACCTCATTTTGGTGGACTAGGGGAAGCGGGTGTTAATAATATATATAAATAATTAGAAATTTGAGCAGAAACAAAACAGAAAATCAACCTGTACTCTTTTAGGTGAAATGCTTTTAAAATTAACAAAACTGTGAACTCTTTTGTAATAAATAAATCTTTTCTTTTGTTAAGATTATTTCCTGGCCAGGCACAATTAAAGGATTTGAACCACACTATTTGACAATGTAAATATTTGTAAACAAGAATTAAACATTAATTCTTATAACTTCCAATGACAACATGGAATCCAAAGTGAAATAAAATGATACTGATCAACAGTATTATTAAAGCTACACTATTGATTTTGTAAATAATAATTTAATTAAATTACTGGCAAAAATAATGATTATATCATGACTCATGACATTAAAAAAAATGAAGAAAGTAAGATTGAATCGGTGACTCGCGTTATAGGGTAAAGCGCTTTACCGGGTAGAACGAAGATCGTCAGCGGCCGGTAGTTCCTTCAGTGCTTCAGTTTAACAGCTGGTCCTCAGCGTGGAACGTCCACCACTCGTAACATACGTAAGAAAATCTTCGAGGCAGCCAGAGATGATTTTGCTTTTCATTAAAGCAAATGAAGAATCTTCAGTGATAAGAGATTTGTATAAACTTCATACAAATCGCAATTGTTGATAATAAAATAAATGTCCATTCAGCAACAAAAAAGATCGTAAATGGTTTGATAATGTTGGAAAATAACAATTTCTGAGAATAACGTGTTAGAAGTGGATGCAAATGTCGCATTCGGACTGGACTTTATATTATAATGAACAGCGGGAGCGGTGAGTCATGTTATGGGTTAAGAGTCCAACGCTGTTTACACTAATGTTTGCCAATACTTCGCTATCGACGTAATTATTAGCTTGAATATTCAATTCTCAACTAAGATAACTTAAAACATAAAAATCACAGAGATAGCTCATTTTATATTAATCGAATGGTCTCTTCCAATTATTTATTATTTGATTTACAAGAGAAATACAAAAATAAATTTAATCACTTTTCATAAAAATAACGCTTGAATAATATTTTATTTATTTTACAAAAAACTAGATGTGCCTTTGTTGTTAGGTACTTTTAAAATAAAAGGTTGGATAAAAAGGGAAACCGAACAAATAATTAAGTCGGACAAAATTGGTAATAAGCCGCAACAGACGGTTTAAATTAATTTTGGTGATTCAAAAAGTCCCAGCACTTTAATATGTTCAATTTCATATCCTATCCAACATGATGGAAAAATATTTATTTCTCCAATATCAGGTAATTATGGAATTAATGGAACATAATCATCTTTTATGATTTTGGTGAACAAAGCCCACTGTCTAGGTCAAATACGGGAGACAATTACTAAGATAGACAAGCACAGGGGAAAAGCACTTGGATTTCTTGTTTTGAAAAACCCAACGAAACCCAAAAAAGAACGACATCCTTTCTTTCCTTGAACTCGTCTCTGTAGAACTTAGATCCTTTTCTCCCAGTCGCCTCACGATCTGTATCATTGAAAGGCGCCAGGGGCCCTAATAAGGAGATTGAGCTCATTAGGCAAACTGTTAATGCTAGAGGCAAGAGTATCGCTGTCAACAATTGCTGTTACCGACACAGCTTGCAGAACTTGATCATCCTTTCACTTGCACTTTTGAGAAAGCGCAATTGCAGACCTATTTCAAAGCTCCGCCTTGCCTGCCTCGACTGTTTCAATATTGATTAGACACGTCGTCATGGATATTAATTGATTACTGCCATGACCAAAAGTAAAGGGTTAATTTCAGAGGAGTAATGCCTCTACTTTGTATAATAAGACAATAGTAAATTTGTTGATAACAAACCTTTGAATTGTTATGCCACGTTTGAGGTGACATTATTTTACCACATTTTAATACTTACTTTCAGCGCATAATAATATATACTATAGTCACTAGAGAATAGAAAACAACTCATGTTCTTATAAACATGAGATCTACTGAAAAGACCGTAAGGCATCTATTGTGGCAACAAATGATTTTTTTTCTTTTCCCTATCTCCTTAGTACGGTACATAGGCTTCCACCTCGACATACGACTGACCTGGAACCCACATACTAGGCTAAAAAGACAAGAACTAAACAGACACTTTGGTCAATAGAAAATAAATTACTAATCTACAAAGTTATACTTAAGCCAATCTGAACATACGAAATAGAGCTATGGGGGACAGCAAAAAAGTTGAACATCAAGCGTATACCATTCTTTCAATCAAAAGCCCTGAGAACAATAGTGAATGCCCCTTATTACGTGAGCAACAAAACCCTTCACGATTTTAATATACCCTACATTCTCGAGCTCATCCCTTCCATGAAATTATGAAATTCCATAGTAGCCTATCCAAAGACTCTAATCTCGTAGTCATTGCACTGCACCACTCATCCCTAGAGCCAGTTTCTCTACTCATGTCCGGAGCGTCTGTGGCTCTCGCGCTCTCGGTCAGCTTCCACTGGCTCGTATCCGGTGACGTGGCTGACGGACGAGCATGGGGGACTTCCCAAGACTCCGCTTTCTCTTTCGTATGCGAGGGAGGTGACAAACATGTGGATTGGGGAGGCCTGTGGGCTGTCTGTAAATATTCTATGAATGAGCGAGTGGCTGATGAATTGTAAATGTGATATGAATGAGAGCATTTATCTCAATTACTTATTGCCTAATAAGGCAGATGGTAATTTTAGCACAGTAAAGAAGATATATAATAACATTCCTATCCCTTTAAAAATGACAAAATGATTCATTATATCTCATTCGAATCTATTCACATATTAGTTGTATATATGTCCTGTAGCGTCGCTACATTATATACATGTTCGGTTGTTTTTTATAAAAGTTATCTAATTAATAGAAGTATAATGATTCACGATATACTTGACTTCATTGACAAGACTCACTAAGGTGATGGGGCTCACCTTTTTAATCAAAAACTTAAAACTAACTTACACACTAATTCTTAGCCTAATTTTTCCCTGACAGTCTGTTTCCATTGATGCGGGAGGGGTGGTAGGGTTATAGTGGTTAACACTGGGTTGGTTAGGTGCTACAACGAGTCAAAAAACTTGATGTGTCTCCGGCGGATGAACACACCCACAGACGGCACACCAAGCAACGGGCGCAGGTCAGCGTTCTCTCGAAGACATACCTCTCGAAAGAGGTACGTCGGGCCACTTTTCACATTATCCCATTCTGGAAATGTTGGAGACATTACAGCCATTGTGAGTCAAGTGGGTAAATAGTGGGTCACCGTACAGCAGAGCTGGCCGGAGGAAAATTATCACATGAAAACGACTGGATATTTATAACGTCTTATATAGAACTAAGTACGTCCCTTACTCTCCTACTGAGGTTTGCATTTTCAGTGAAATGCTATTTATGAATATTAAAATTGATTGAAAATTATCATCAAATCGGGCTGGCGATTGGTGGCCATTAAAAACTATATATATATCCAGATTGGCTTATGTCTAGCTTTGCAAATTAGTAATTTAGTTTTTATTGAGAGATGGGATGTCCTTTGAACTAGTCTGTACAGTTGTCCAAAGCGTCTGTTTAGTTCTCTTGTGTGGGTTCCATGTCTGTCTTTTGTCGAGATGGAATACCGTACTGTTTCGGACACAAAAAGAGGAATGGAATTAAAAAAAAAAACTAGTCGACAGATCTGTTTAGTTCTTGTATTTTTAGCCTCGTGTGTGGGTTCCATGTAAGTCTTTTGTCGAGATGGAAGCCTAAATACCTTACTGTCTCAGACACAGGGAGAGGAATCGAATTGAAAAATACTAGCGGACAGGACTTGCGGCAGAGGTTGAAGGTAATGTGGGAACATTTTTCTTCATTAACTTAGATTCGCCATTAGTTTCACTAATACTCGATCTGATCAAGGTGTTTTTGAAGGTTTTGGGATGGTTTATCGGGGTCTGGATGGGATGACAGGACTGCAGTTTCATCTGCAAATGTTGCCACGAAGGTATTGGAGGTTGAGGGGACATCAGCGGTGTATAGATTATAGAGGATGGGACCCAGGACGCTGCCCTGTGGAACTCCTGCTTTTAAGGGATAGTAGTTAGAATATTCTAAACCACAGTGGACTTGGAAGAAGCGGTTTGAAAGGTAGGACTGTAGGATTAGGAAAAGGGTCTGTGGTAAATATCTTTTAAACTTGTAGAGCAAACCTGCGTGCCAGACCCTGTCAAAAGCTTGAGCTATGTCCAGAAAGGAAAACATAGCAAAGAAAATTTTCAACTTTTCCCGTCATGTCCTTCCACAATAAACTCGAAAACTTCTCATTTCTTCCACTGTCCTCGGCTATTTTTGATTACCGCTCCGTTGTTTATAGTGGTATCTTGTATTTTCGATTAAAAGTCAAGTCAGAATGTCTATGTCCCTCCACAGGACCAAACCTTCAGCTTCCTTATAGCAAGCCTTACTCAATAAAACCACATCTTACATATGTACCCTTCTTAGTGTCAAACCCTCCATCTGTTACCGCAACTCAAGATTCATGGATCTGAACCCCCTAGTTCACAGATGTACTTCCTTCCATCGTTCTTTTCACGTGCCTACAACTCCATACATAGAACTATCCGTCATTGTTCTTCCCTCCAAGTTTTCAAACATTCAATCTTTTTAAACATAGTCTTAATCTATTTCTACTGTACTCTCAAAAGCACATAGCTAGTTTGAGTGATGACCATTCTTCTATGGGATTCATTTATTTGAAATTTATAGCTTTTAATTTGGGTTTATTCGAGAAAAAAATCTGTAGAAGTTGTTTATTGTTTTACATTTATATGTCAAGTTACTAATTTATATGTAATTATCTGCAACCCCAAGTTTATCAGTTACCTTGTCCAGCACTACCAGTTGGTTTTTGCCCTATATTACTTAACATTTGTTTTATTTTTAGGGGACTTTGTCCCAGAATGAAATAGTTATTTTCGTTTCATTAAATTTAAACAAAAAACATAGAAAAAAATACAGAAACAGGGGTGAAAAGATAAGGATGAGGCTAATTAACAAGTTGGTAATTTAAGTTAGAGGTACATGAGTAGGTTTGTATGTAAAGTAAATATCCCTAGATTATACCTAAAGGACATGAGTAAATTTGTCACTGCTAAATAATGTGCACGCTGCTAAAAGTGGGCACTTTGTCCGGAGCAGCGTGGACATACGGGCTTGGCTACTGTGGGGCTGGCAGTCGCTTCAAAGGACCAAATGACTTTTCTAATCGCTCTGTGTGCTCACTCGGGCGTATCTCAGTTCCACCAAAGAGACATGTGTGTCATTGGGATATATGTTTTACAGGAACTGCTACAGAGCATGGCCCAGTAATTAGCCATGGGTGTACGAATCTTAACCAAGAATATAGGAGTTGATCCATGGATAAGCAGTAAAGCCATTTTTTTTTCATCAAATCATTTCAAAGATTTAAAAAACAAAAAATATCAACTCAAAATTATCTGACTTCGATTATGAACTATTTTTTTTTTTTTATTTTAAAGGAAGTATGCAGATAATATTTTTTTTCCAATCACAATACTATTTTTATTGTACTAAGCGCTTTTGTTCGCTATCTATATTGGGCAGCATCTTAGAATTTATTTCTGAAAACGCTCAGGACAGTAAATATGAAACTGTTAGTAGACAAAATAATTATATATTATATATTTTAATATATATGTAAGTTTCGAATTCAGAAACTTAAACGAAGTGGAGGTTGCTAGGTTATAAATCGAACACTTGCAGATGTAGTTTATAGCTCCTTTCGTCATCCGTTAATAGTTCTATGTTAAGTACTTACGCCAGTCCTCATTATCTAGTTCTAATTTGCCTTTCTGTATGGCAAGTGCCTTCTATATTCTAAGTTAGCAATCTTAGATTCATGCCGTTTTGCATAACGTGTCAAATGGACCTTGGTTTCTAAGGAACTCTCAGATACACACAGAGAATGAATAGAGAGCATTCAAGGTGGGGGGGTATCTAATGTCAGGTGCGCAAGCTCGAAGAAGCAACATACGAAGATGGAAGTGACGAAGCGTAGTGCATGACTATCGGATTAAATTTAAAGCGGTTTTGAGATACGACAGACAGTCTCTCGTATGCAAATACACATTTACTTAATATGGCGACTATGCAAATCTGAGCCCTTGCTGAATATCACATCAAAGTAAACAGTTGCTCGCATGACGTGTGCCGGCAACCCAGCGATACGGCAGCCCATATATCTTCGAAGCTGTGTAATAAAGCGGTCAAGTCGATTATCGGCTAAGTTGAAAAAAAATGAGAGAGGTTCAAACAATGGAAACACCGAACGAATCGAATCACTTTGACAAAATTACGAATAAGAGTGAGTAGAAAGAGATTGTACAATATCATTATGTGCTCAAAGAATTAATGGGAAAGAACTCTCCTCTCTACTAAGACACTGACACCAAGAAGGATGATAATGACCTTCGTTGTTGACTTATCCTCAACTCTATTAAATAACCCTTCATGTTCTTGATTGAAAGTTAGAAGATGAATGAGTACAAATTTGATTGCAAAGCCCAAATGGGGGGAGGGTTGACTTTTGTGTGGGATATTTGTCTGTCATTAAATGGAATCGTCATGAACAATTTCATATAAATAGCACACAGTCAGAAAAACGTGCAGATTGGTATAATAAAAGAAATCAAATGACAACTTTAAGCAGCAACGTAAAGTTTATCAAATTTCCTGTTTTGGGTTAAAAATAGCCCAAGTTAGCGTTTTCAGTTATAAATCCACTGTTTCTAACAGCTAAAATACATGTGCAAAATCTAGATATGAACTAAATCATGCCACTGTTTAACTGATTCCAGAAATCTAATTTTTCATTTCTGTGGATCCACCCTCTTTTTATCTCTAATATGTGCTCTTCATCTATAATAACAAAAATCAGAAAACAAGTAGTTGCGTGATAAAGTCAAATATAATTATTGATTACGTTGTTCTTAATAAATAAAGGTGATAGGGATCCTTGGGATATGCAAACCACGTGGAGTACTCATATTCATCATTTACACCTTCCAGTTCAATTAGAACTTCATTTCCAGCCAGGCTGAAGATTATCTAATTTTGAAAATAAATCCAAGGTTCTTGTTTTATTTTCGTTTGCATGATAGTGACGAGGTACGATCAACTAGATAAAGTACATTTAAGCTTTATTTTACATGTCCGGATTTTCCGTATCTTTCCTCCACAAAAATTTGGTTGCATTGCTTATTGAGCTGGACACCTTAGTTTTTACTATATATTCTGGTAAGGCGGATTATGTAGTGTGCGTAGGTTCCACTATTTTCTAGCCTAGTGCATTTTAAACATTAATAGAGTAGAGCCCCATCATCACCATAATGTTTAACAGTAACAGTGAAATAGTTAACATTTCATAACCTTTTTATGTACAAAGCTCCTTTAAAAAAACATGGCACACTAAAATACATTATAGTTGAGATGGATTCAGAAAAGAAAAAAAACAAAGTTGGAATGCTAACTTTATCAGCTCATAACTTCTGAAGATGCTAAATATGTTCGACACTCCACAAATATATTTACATTGTTTCTTAAGAAACTTTCAACATGTGTTGTACGTAGCATGATTTCCTGTCAGAATGACCGGTCAGAGTGTCGATGCACGAAGCCCCCTCGTTGACATTATGCAACTGCATTGCATAATTGTTTCCTATTATTAACGGACGACTTCCTTGTGCTTCATCGTTGTGCAACAGACCCGGTACTCCTCAAGCACCTATTGTCTGTCTGTATCGAATACCTGTGTTAGTCAGCACAAGGTATCTATTTGTCTGAGACAGGCTCAGTAACAGATTTCTGACTTTAGGTAGTGTCTTTGTGCCGTGAAAAAAGTACGGAATTTAAACCTTCAATGCCCAGAGTTTGAAAAAAATAAAATAAAAAGCTCATGACTACCTTCACCACTACCTGTATACATTCCACTCAATTCTTTATGTTCATTTACCAGCCTCTCTGTAGGATGTAGCCCCTATACCCCAAGTCACAACCTACATTAATGGTCAATCAAAAAAGTGAATTTCAGAGATAACAGAACATCAATTCATCATTCTGCCAGTAAACTTTTCAACTTACGTGACTATCTTTTGCCGAAATATCATATTCGAATAAATCAACAACAAAAACAACCTTTTTCACTTAATGCTAAACAGTAAAAAATGTTAGATTAAAGAAATTATAATCAAATGAAAAAAATTATAAAACAAATTTATTACAAGAATGTTGTTTCTATACAATTTTCAGTCTTAAAGAAATACATATTAAATACCGTCAGCTTTTCAATGCAATAGTGAGGAATTTTCATTACCAATTTTACATATGATGTTTACAAGTTCTTTGCATATTAATTCTAATAGTTATGCACACTAAGATAACTTTTCAATACAATTTTTTTGATCATTGCGAATACAACAATGACATCAGTTCAATTTATTATTCAACACGAATATTGTGGTTTTGTGTAATTATTTACAAGTTTTATGTTTTCTATAGATAAATCACCAAAAATATTTTCGAAAAGTGTAGTCCAAGTTGCCACATGCCTGTTCCATGTTCCGTACTTTTCCGTCGAAAGAGTCGAAAATTCCTGAAGTGATGCCTACAAAGCTAAACTGCGCACCGTCTGGCAAACTGAAAAATATTTCATTTTGTTGTTATTAGTGTTCTTTACAGCTTACTATTTCATAGTAATACGAATGACTATTGATTCTTCACTGTTAATTATTACAACTATGTTGCCACTCAATAATAAATAAAAATAAATAGTACAGTAAATACAGGTCGGTTAGTCCTTCAGCAGATCTGTTATACATATCAATTCAAGATCATTTACTGGTGAAAAGGTTTAAGAAGTATTTAAATATTTATATGTCTTCAAGATAAATTTATTTATGACAGCCACTTACTTCCAATTGACAAGAGAAAGGGAAATATACTGTTCATATATAGTTTTTTCTTTTTTCTTTTTTTTTCTTCCTAGCCCTTTTAAATTCACATATAATTACATAGAATCGTAGATCCTCAGGCGAATCTATAGCTATGGTTATGAATCCAGAACCTTTTTAAACTATGATGTAACTAACGGACATATTCAAAATTAGTATGTAAGTTAGTTTTAAGGTTGATCAAAAAGGTGAGCCCCATCACCTTATTAGTCAGTTCAGTCAAGTCATGTAGAATGTATATCATTATACTTGTTTATTCATTATATAATTTCTATAAAATAACAAAACCTGCATATAATGTAGTGATGCTACAGGAAATACAAAATAATTTGTAAATAGATTCGCCAGAGGATCTATAATTATATATAATTATCTGTAAATTAAAAGGGGCTATGAAGAAAAAAAAAAAAAACGGACATATTCTTTTCACTGTATTACATTTTTGTCTATAGATATACACACACGTTATAAGATACTATACTACTACATAACACTACCAGTTATAGACAGATACCAGAATACTACATATATGCATGCAAGTTATTGCATAAATATGATTGCAGGTCGACTTTAATGAAATTGCTGCCTTTCGCCAGTTTATTATTTTTCAGACATGTCTTTCACCTGACCATTTGTCATCCTCAGGTGCATATGAAAATATGTCGAAATTACAAATTACGTAAGGTAATCTAATATCTAATATCGGTACCAAAACCAGTAATATCTACTTTTACCAGCAATCCAAGTTTTTTGTATCTTTTAAAATGTTCTGTGCTGAGAAGCTACAATGATTGGTTTCCAAAAATTAAAAAAAAGAACTATCAATACATATCAAATTAAGTGCAGGTTAAGATTTGGTGACATTTGATGCAGGATTGAATTAGATATCAACTGAAAATCTTGTAAAAGTCCAACTTCTTTTTCAAATACAACCTGCATACTTGACAGACCCAAGTCATCTCCTAAGATTAAGCTCTACATGCGAATCTTTCTTTTATTCCTACTCACCTCTCAAAAGTGTTAGTATTTCTTTATAGGATATATATTTAGTAAATCAGTGTCTATAATTATAATTAAGGCCATGGGTCGAAGAAGGCTAGACCGGTAAGAACTCCGAGTATGTCAGTCACCGAGTACCTATGTCGCATATACTCAATATTACGGAACCAATGTCCGTGGAAATATAATTCTTTGTTAATAAATATTAGCAATGCAGTAAATCATATTCTATGCAAGTTAATGTGAACGAGTAATATTGAATGAAATTAAATTATTTATATTATAAATAGAATCATCATTAATTTTCTGTCAATGTAGGCATACAAGATGGCTAATCATGGGTAATTTCAAGTCAAATGTTTAAAATATTTATTAATTACGATTTATAAAGGCATCGATCCGCCATTTATCTGTTTACCATTATCAGAGAAAGTCTTTTTATGCAATCGTGCATAAATAATTGGTAGTGAAAACATCAGATGATGAATAAGAATTAATTATGCTTATAGCAAATATATAATTACATAATTATAATGACTCGTTATCTAATTTTGTAAAACCGGATAGGAGGATCGAATGTTTTATGAATTATGTTTAGTTACTAGTGATGGCCAATACTAATCGATTTGGTTTTGTGACTATCAGCCAAACAAAACTTGGCAGGGTCAAGCTTCAAAGTGGAAAGATGTAAAAATATCATAAATTGACTAGGGTTAAAGGCTCACAGGGATGGCTAACTGCCTGAGTATTTTATCGACTTATGAATACTTTTTAATTACCAAGTCAAAAGAGATGTAGAAACGTTGAAACAGAGTTTAATGCCTAGGTTGGACTTGTATTCGGCTTCTCACCAGACATATCTTAGAGAAGATTGAGAAGGAGCTGGATGAGAGATCTCCTTCGATAAATTATCAATGCTCTGATACGTGAGGATGTATCAGGTATATTTGCTCTTACACGTCCATCTCACTAATTACACTCTATGATTTTGATACCCCATTTGCTGATTGTTAATTAATTGACAGGTGTTAGCTGACAATACCAAAGTTATATTAGTCAAAGAAAAAATATAGTGGTGTAACAAATACTGATTTCGAACTTCCTGACTTTCGAGGACGGATTCGTCCATTTGAGCTATCTCGAATTGAACAAGAGCATAGCCAATTTCGTTTTCTACACTTTCGTCCAACGTCAGGAATACATCTTCACCACGAAATCCTTCAAATCCGAAACCTCACCAATACCCCTTTCTATGTTTCCAACAACTCTCTCCATTCTGACCTACGCATCCCATTTCTCATTCAATCCAAAATGTTTGGAAAAACTTTGCAAGCTGTCGTCTACTTCCTCCCTATTTCTCACTCACTGTTTCTTAGTAATAATTATAAAAATTGTTTTTTTTGTTTTCTCTTTCAAAGCCCCTTTAAATTTACAGATAATTATATACAATTATACATCCTCAGGCAAATCTATTTACAAATTATTTTTGTATTTCCTGTAGCGACGCTACATTATATACAGGTTTTGTTATTTTATTAAAATTATATAATGGAATAAACAAGTATAATGATACACATAATACGTGACTGGACTGAACTGACTCTAATAAAAGTGATGGGGCTCACCTTTTTGATCAAACTTAAAACTAACTTACATACTAATTCTTAACCTAATTTTCCCCCGACAGTCTGTTGCCATCGATGCGGGAGGGGTGGTGGGGTCATAGTGTTAAGCACTCGGTTGGTCAGGTGCTGCAACGAGTCAAAAAACTTGATGTGTCTCTGGCGGATGAATATTAAAATTGTAGGCTGTATACCCGTTTTATGAATACCCGCTGTATTTCCCATTAAAAAAAACCATTATTCTAGGAGGAGAAGATGAACTCAATCACGAGCTTTTAGCTCATCCACAATATACACCCACTTGTCAGAAAATTACATTTGTTTCCGCACTATATAGAAAAGTAACTATTACCTAGCATCGACTGGACTGGTAGTCGCATTTTGGGTAGCGTCTCCTCTAACCAGCGCGATGTAAGCTAGTGTCAGCAGCAGCAACTGAAACAGAAAAAAAAAAAGATGTTAAATCAAAGATGTTGATTGAAGTGTTTGCTATCCAAAACTGATTACTAGTTGACTTAACACTTTTTCCACAATAAAATCATTGTTTTCCTCTTTTGATCTAAAATGTAGCTCATTTGTATAATTTTTTAGAGTTTTTTCAGTTTTTTGTTTGAAGTCTATATTATTTCGAAAATTTATTCGGTATATTCGAACGTCATGATACACCACCTTGGAGGCTGAAAGCAGTAGTTTTAACAAAAACTGTAAAAATGGAAATAGACCGATTATAACCGCCTTGGAACATGTGAGAAAGAAATTTCGTGGAATGTCTATGTACATTTGTTAGGTTCATGTTGTATTTGTTCGATCTCTTGCACATACCCAGACAAATTACAGCCAGTGTTTATATCGATAAACACACACACGTCTCATTTAAACACAGCTGTTTATTATCGAATGCTATTTACGATGAATTTATCTCCTGCGGTGTGAGAGCACTTTCGCCTCTTACATGTGGCTTACATGAGAAACCTCGAGGTCAAAGGAGAATGACAGTGAATGGCTAAATAGAAAGTACCTCCGAGAGTATGGAGAGTCTTAGCTGCGAGAAGAATCTTAATGACCCGTTCAGCTTTGCCGATAAACTGTGTATCCTCTCATTCATCAAAATATAAATTTTAAAAATATCCAACTTTCTCGTGTAAATGATTATTTAATGTCAGCCATGTTTCATTCCAACCCATATTTATTGTAGCGTTTCCTTCCGTCTGCGACTGGATTTCTGTAGTGCAGTAGTGGCTTCTTGCGAATTATTATCACAGAGCTAGAGAATGCTTCTGGTTAAAAGATTTTCTAATTTCAAACTGGCAAGGAACAAACCTGCTTGACTGCCTGTCTGTTCTAATATAGTGGTCGTAGAAATACTTCAATCGATTTGAAATTTCAAATGTATATTTATCAAAAGCACGCAAGTGTTGAATCAAAGGCATTGTAAGGAAATATGAAAATAAATTAATGGAGAAAAACCTAAAAAAAAAACTCTAAAAAAATTCTTTCTAAAAATAAAACTACTAATCTACAAAGTTATACTTAAGCCAATCTGGACATACGGAATAGAGCTATAGGGGACTCAAAAAAGTCGAACATCAAGCGTATCCAATCCTTTCAATCAAAAGTCCTGAGTACAATAGTAAATGCCCCTTATTATGTCAGCAACAAAACCCTTCATATCGATCTTAATATACCTCAAATTCTTGAACTCATCCCTTCTAAGTTCATGAAATTCCATAGTAACCTATCAAGCCACCCGAATCCCCTAGGACAGTTATTGCACTGCGCCACTCATCCCTATAATCCTCCTCGGAGACTGAAACGGCAGTGGTCTCGTGACCTGCTATAAACGCGTGACAGTGGGAGGCCTGGCATTGGCCAGTTTCTCCAATCATGTCCTGAGCGTCTGTGGCTCTCGCGCTCTTGGTCAGCCTCCACTGGCTAGTAACAGGTGAGGTGGCTGACGGAGGAGCGTGGGGGACTTCCCAAGACTCCGCTTTCTCTTCGCAAGTGGATTTGGGAGGTCTCTGGGCTGTCTGTAAATATTGTATGAATGAGCGAGTGAATGATGAATTGTAAATATGGTATGAATGAGAGCATTTATCTTAATTATTTATTGCCTTATAAAAAAGGCAGATTGTAATTATAGCACAATAAAGGAATAAAAAAAAAAATAAAGTTTGGAAGGTCAACAAAAACACGGAAGCAATCAAATGAGGATCAAATTGTGATGCAACTGAATTAAGGATCAGCAGGATGCAATAATTAATTGATACAAAAAGCCACAAAAAAAAAAAACAATGATTTTAGAGACTTAAAGTGAGATAAAAAACCAACAAGAACATTGGATAAGTCAAGTTCACCACAAAAAGATTCTATTACTCAACCGAGTAGCGGGAATGAGTCATTCTCAGGTTCGTTGAACGATGGTCTGCTGTCCTGGATACACTTGCTTCGGATCACTACGCTAATAATAATATAATTGACTATAAGCAATTAATTTTCGCAACATGAGCCAACTCTCTAGATATGACTGCCTGATTGGAAGGATGTCTAAATAAGCCTCATTTGAATATCTCATCACCAATCAGTGCTGTGCTATGTTTATGACTAAGTGTTGCAATTTTGAATTGAGGCCAGCACGAAATGAAATCTCCTCATCCAGGAGGTATCCACAAGACACAGCGGAGATGTTTATTTGAATAAAACAACCACTCTTTAAATAAATATAAGTGGTCATGGGTATTAAATTGTTCCTTTGTTGATGTAATTTGGTAAGCCCATAAATCCAAACCCAAAAAAATCAAACTCTACCGCTTCAATACAATTATAAAATGTCTAGCACAATATAACTAAATATGTTTGATTACAGTAAGTACATTTTGTGAAGAGAAGATGCATTAGGTTTAGGTTACAGTGGAATATCCACTAATGAAACCTCACCTTTAACGTTAAAATTTAATGATAACAACAGTTGGAGGCAGTTATCATCAATACCAAAGGAGTAATGTCGAACAAATTTTTAATTTTATTACATAAAAGAGTTTTATAATTATTTATTCAGGCTTTGTAACAGTTGATATATTTTGCCATAACAAACAATAACACGATACATTGGTATAACACCAACAAATCTATATCTCATTAACAAAGTGGCTCATCAAAACATTAACAAGGCATTTGTTAGTCTTGTTTGATGTGATTAAATTTGTAATGATACTGATCACTTCAATTATCATTAATTTTTCATTAAGCCCTTACTTTTATTAATGTTACTGAATAGCCCAGTTAGAAATATTTAAAGCATTCTGTTTGGTTTAAAAAAAAAAAAGTAATTACAAAATCAGCTATAAGAAATAATTTCTTTTACTTCAAAAAATTGTCTAAAATAAGTAACATTAACCTTAATTATAAAGTATATCAAAATAAATTTAAGTAGCGTTCATGGAAACTCAACGAAACAAGCACTTGTTACTATCTACAGTTTTTATCATTATTCTGTTCACTGACGAAATGAAAATTAAAAACTGAATTGACAAAAAAAGAAGAACTGAGAACACTTGGGTTATACAATGTGAATTATCATTTCATTTTTTCCAAGATTAAAACGATTAAAGACTAAAGTTATAAGGTGCACTCATGTAGTTTTTTTTTTTTACTTCCCTACAGATATCATATTTAAAAATAGATATTATATGTATATGATAAACTGTAGAAAACCAGAGAGTTACCTTGGACATAGCTGTAGAGAGGACTCGAGACAACTGATGCGGCCGGCTCCAGGAGCCAGTCTTATATACTGGGCAGGCAGTTACTCAATCCAGACTGCTGCATCAACCCAGTCTTTCCTCCAGCCTCCTCCAATTATCCTAAACAGGGAATGATCTTGCAAAAGACATATTCCCTCTGATGGATCATCTGTAAGGGGCGTTTGTGTATCAACAAAGGGTAGTTGCATGTATGGCTATGACGAAATTTAGAGCTTGGTAAAGTTTCCCCCCTTTCACATATAATTTTTATGTAGTTACTTTCTCATCAGTCAGTTTAGTAATATATAGTGTCCCAGAATTAACGCATTTGAATTTGCCGCCATTTGTGGATTGAAGTGCTGGCAACCCTGAAAAAACAACAATTTGACAGCTGACAGTTTAGGGTTAGTAAAAATAGAGTGTTACACAACACAGAACAACGTGTCTTTATAGTTGAACATTATCTCAAAAATAATGAAAGTTTGGCGGCCGCAGTTCGAAAATTTCATACAAAATATGGTTGGAATAGTGTTTTGACTTCATCAACTGTGAAGAGATTAATTGAAAAATTTACGGAGACTGGATCAGTTGGAGACACTAAACACACTGGTCGTCCAAAAACAAGCCGTTCAAATGTCAATATCGAAGCAGTGAATGAGAGTGTTGTTGAAAATCCAGGAACATCAATTCGGCAATTCTTTGTGCCAAAATTGGATGATATTGATGTGGCCAATATGTGGTTTCAACAAGATGGTGCCACATGCCATACAGCCCATGAAACAATTTAAATACTGCATAAGACATTTCCAGGTCGTGTACTCTCTTGTTTCGGGGATTTAACACCTTTAGATTTCTTTTTATGGGGTTATTTGAAGTCAAAGGTGTATGTCAAGAAGCCCACATCCACCCGTGCATTAAAAGAGGAAATTCAACTCTGCATCAACGAAATTCAACCATATTTATGCCAAATGGTCATGGAAATTTCGTCAAAAGAGTGTGTATCTGCCAGCAAAGTCTTGGAGGCCATTTGCCCGATGTGTTATTCCATAAATAACCCTATTCTATTTACTTTATAATTCAATAAAAAAAATAACAACAAAAATACTAAAAACTGTGTTTTCTATTTAAATTAAATCTTGCGTTAATTTTTATTTTTAATTAATTAATTAATTAAATATGTTTTGAAAAACTTTTTATTTTGAATATATTATATTCTTTATAGTAGAACAATTTGCACCAAACAGGTGAGGTAAGGTGACCTAAATACATAGTCCTGGATGCTTCGTACCTAATGAGAACTGGCCCCTAATGTTCCTAAATGTTCTCAGTGACTAGGAGATAAGTTAAGGATAAATTCGAAGGGGATTAGCCATCTATTGTCCATGATTCCTCCATTAGGTAGGTAGTAGGGAAATCAATTGATCGTGTTGGAGTTCTGCATCCAAGAAAACCCTCCCGTTTTGGTGGTAACATGAAGTTACAATTGTTATTTTTATTCAGTATATTATTATACATATATTTATTAAAATGTTTTGATTGATTTTTTAAACTAATAATTATTTGTTTGCTAGAGTATAGTTGTTATTTAAGTAATCCAATTTCCTCATTTCTTGAATTTTTTCCTCCTAGGAATGTTTTTAATAGGTATTCCATTATGTCGAAAAGGCAAACATCGTCTTTAGTAAGTGGCCCTCCATTTACAGGAAGGTATTGATTTGTATGTGTTTAGTGTAAAATCACTATCAAATCAAACATTTAGTAATTACCTGATTAATATAGTGAAATATCTAGGACTTACACTAGACGAATAGTACACATAGATCCGATATATATAAAATGAACAAGCATCATACTTATAATCATGCAATAAAATAATCTCTTTAAAAGACGATTAAAATTACCATTTAAATTTAGTTCATTCCTTTTTGTTTTTTATTAAATATGTATAACGTCATAGTAAATTGTGACAATATGAATAACTAACGCATGTAGTTTCATACATGTACATAACTTAAATTATGAAAGATGTAGGAAGTAACCAGTTTTTGGTGGGGTATACAGCATTTAGGTATATCTTTATGCTAGTAGTTTTGTTAGGTCAGAGAAAACAGGTAGTACTTTTGATCGAAACTTTTAAAGTATACTATGAGTTTACAAACATATCTATGCATTTTTTCCATATACGACTTGAAAGATTATACGGGTATGATAGTTGGTGATGGTGCTATCAGAGGTAATTTTGATCGTCTTTTAAAGAGATTATTTTATTGCATGATTATAAGCATGGTGCTTGTTCATATATATATTATATATATATATATATATATATATATATATATATATATATATATATATCGGATCTATGTGTACTGTTTGTTTAGTGTAAGACCTAGATATTTAACTATATTAATCAGATAATTACTAAATCTTTGATTTGATAGTGATTTAACACTTAACACATACAAATCAATACCTTTCTGTAAATGGAGGGCTACTTACTAAAGACGATTTTTGCCTTTTGAACATAATGGAATCCCAATTAAAAAATTCCTGGGAGGAAAAAATTCAAGAAATGAGGAAATTGGCTTACTTAAATAACAACTATACTCTAGCAAACAAGGATAATTATTAATTAATTTGTTTTTAATTAGTGAAGTTGTTAAAGTTTATATTACAAAAGTCCTTTTACAATTTTTGTCCTCTTTGCATAAGAATACAGAAGGATAGAAGTTTGAATTTTATGATCTGTTTTTTCAATGCTGTTTTATTTTATCTTTCTCTTACTCCTTTCTATCTGCCCTTTACAATGCAGTTTTCTTCCTTTCCTAGTTTTCTTTTAATAAACGCCAACATCACGTTGGCTTCTGATTTGAAAAAGAATACTGCATGAATACAACTTTTCAATTGAGTGAAAACTAGTTAGTAACTTTCTTTGAAACATTTCTCAATTGAATAGTTTGTTTGAGATATTTTTGTTTTTGAATGGGAACTTCCCTCTTATGTGCTTTTAGCTACAACATTCAGGATCGAAGGATTCAGGGAGTGTTTTACATTTACTTCAGGACTTAAATCAGGCCCTTACATCGTCAAGTTACAGGGACTTTTTTTACTCTTGCTTTTGAGATAAATATTCAAATAGCTTGAATTCATGATAAAACAAATTTAGTCATTATCTTGCAATAATATTCAATCAAGCTTTAGCCTTGACTATAGGCGTTTTAGGTAGCCCGCAAGTAATGAAGATGTGTTAGAATTATCAAAGCAAGTGCTAAGACGGTCTAAGTATTTCCTTTGTCCAGTGGCTTAATTTATGACAGGAAGCTGAAAAAAAATTATCCCCTTTCACGTACCAAACTCGCTACGTGGCGATTAATTAATTATACGTATGGATGCAGTAGAACATCTGTCGGTCAGTTGGGATTTTCTCACGATCTGTTATGAAACCGAATGACTAACAGACCAGTTGGATAACCAATGCGAATTAATGAAGTAGATATGTTTCGATACACCGTCCTCACAGGTACGGTCAGCTGCGTTGCGTCTGTATGGTGTGGGCAGCAAATAAGTTTGGATTATCTGGACCCGATATGATACAAAACTCAAAATTATATCTTGTTCTAATAATTCTCTTCGTTCAGACGAAAACATATATTTATAAACATTCTCACGGGAGCTACAATTTGAGCCTACGACTTTATGGTTAGCGGTCAGATTGTTACAAATAAAATAGATAAAAAATTGTTTTTTTTTAAGGCACAAAAGTTTGAAAAATAATTTATATTCAATTTGTTGTCTAATAATTTTATTGTCTGATTGTAATTTTAGCACAATAAATAATATTGTATATAAAAATAATATTTTAATTATTATTATTATTTATTTATTTTTATTTTAAGGTTATTCTTATATTACTATCAATTTTGGAAAATAATGAAAAAAAAAGTTGATGAACATGATTTCGGTTCTAATATATCAACTATTAATTTAACAATGTGCATCATTATGTTGATAGTACATTCAAAAAGCACTATTAATAATAACTACAATTAAAGTAGTGGGATAAGTACTCAATCAACTTTAATTATAATTGAATAAACACCAGCCAAAAAAAGTGGATTGTTATTTGTAACTCTTCCATTTCCAATGGCAACTATTCCACATGGCTCTGAATGAGAGAAATTCCAAGAAAAAGTGCATGTATATATAGCCACTATGTACTGTTCCTAGTTCCAAAAATGAATATTTTAAGAAAGACGTTGAACTTTGCATGAAAATTGATCTTTTGCACCCCAGGTCATACTAACTACTCTCAATCACCTAGACTATACAAATGGCGAAAGGCTTTATTGTAATAGATAAAATATAACTTAGCCGGCCTCTTCTAGTAGAGTATAGTAAGTTGAAATAGTAATTTGTAGTATAGTAGAAATAGTAATAGTAGTATAGTAGAAATAGTAATAGTAGTAACGATCAGAATCCTTCAGAAAGTGCATTACTTTGAGTGGTAACAGACAAGCTTAGCCGCGAGTAGCGACTGTCCAGTTTCACAAATGACTGGTCACTCACTACAAAAGAGTTGCATAACATCAGCAGGGAAAGTTCTCCTATATATTTCCTATTTGTGAAAAAAAAAAAAACAAAGTCTGACTTGTCAGTAAACGTGATCGTTTTTTATTTGACAGATTTGTAAGTCATAGCCCAAAAAATAACCGATGAAAGCACATCTACATTGTAGAACAAGTAAATAAAATCATCATGTAAGCTCGATGAAATCGACAAGGATTATATTTAAGGGATGAATAGCGTTCTTATTTTGCTAAACAAAGTAAGTAGCTTTTAAAATAATTATAAACTATGATTAATTGTATGGTATGTTTTAGAAAGGTACTTGACGCTTCAAGGCTTAAACTAATCCTGAGACGAGCGTCCAGTACGATGCATCTCAATACTATCTGAACCTTTCAGAAGTTGCTTAATTATTTTTTTTCTCCTAATCGTGTCAAGGTGATGTGCTATGCTATATGATGCACTGATGTGAATGTGATTGAATAATATTATATTGCAAATATCATAACAATGTATGCTGTCACGAGTTGTAATCCATTGGTAATTAAATTGTTAGCACTTCAGCGTCTATTCATCTGAGCTATCGTAAAAGTAAATGACCTAATAAACAGCTACGCTGACGGCATTTTTGTATTTATGGACAAGCAACAAATATAGCAAAGTTATATTTAACAAGCTATAAGTCTCCTTTAGGAGTATGTTCATGTACGTGATATAATAGGTAGATTATACTGGATGGTAAAAGAAAAATAAGAAGATGAAATCTTTTTAAGTAACAATTTATATTATTTTTTTCTCATACAAATTTATATACAGATAATCAGTCTTCTGGACAAAAATGTCAACAATAACCACAAGAGTTCTATAATTGAATTATTTATTCCTTGCGGCCGTCATGGTGTTTCTCTGTGTGATAGACGTACCTCGTCTTGTACACAGGGACTGGGACAGGGTATGGCTTGGGAACACCATAGGGGACTTTCTTGACTACTTTCATAGGGACCGGCTTTTCGACGGGGTAAGGGATCTGCTTCTCGACGGGAACCTGCACGGTCTTCTCGATGGCTACTGGGTACGGGATCTGGATGACGTAAGGATCGGGTACCTTGACGGGGAAGGGGATGGCGAACGGTTGTCGGACCGGATGGGGCACGGGGATCTGAAGATCTTCCTTTACGGGAATGTGTTTAGTAGTCTGATGGAATTGGGGCTGTTGGTGCTGGAGAAAGAACGGCATGCGGCCGTAGAAGTGGCTAAAGTCGATGCCTGACACTTGTCCGTAGTTGCCTCCTAGTGAGTGTCCATAATGCCCAGATGAATGCTGGTCACCACCACTAATAGCACCGAAATAGGGTGTGCCCGCTGACTGATATCCTCCAGAGCTCAAAAGTTTGCTCAAGTCTTGAAGGTTGTATCCGACGTTGTGACTACCTCCTCCATTACTATATCCGTGTTCTTGTTGTTGTTGCTGCTGTTCATATCCTCCATTACTATATCCGTGTTCTTGTTGTTGTTGCTGCTGTTCATATCCTCCAGAGCTCAAAAGTTTGCTCAAGTCTTGAAGGTTGTATCCGACGTTGTGACTACCTCCTCCATTACTAATTCCGTGTTCTTGTTGTTGTTGTTGTCGTTGCTGCTTGATACTTTCATATCCTCCGGAGCTTGAGAGTTTGCTCAAGTCTTGGACACTATATCCAATGTTGTGGCTAGCACCTTCATTGCTGCTTCCTTGCTCTTCTTTTTTGTTGCTTCCATATGCTCCAAGGCTAGCTAAGCTGTGTCCCTCACTTCCTACAAAGCCATGGCTGAATCCACTGGGAGATATTCCGCTGATGCTAGGTTGTTTGTTGAAATCATAACTTTCCAAACTGTGTCCTCCAACGCCACCACCAGTTCCAAGACTTCCGGCACTGCTTTCTCCATTTCCGCCACTTCCAAAGATATGTCCTCCGGAACTGATGCTTCCGAACCCATGCCCTGCACTACTGAATTGTACTGCATGTCCTACGGAGCTGCCTTCTCCATAGCTTACGCTTTTAGAACTTTGTCCTCCATCGCTGCCACTTCCGTAACTATGAACTCCGGCACCATCCCCTCCAAAGCTATAGCCCCCAGCACTAAATCCTCCAAAATTATGCCCGGCACTACCACCTTCTACGTGTTCTCCAGAGCTGCCACCTCCATAGCTTCCACCTCCAGTACTTTGACCTCCAAAGCCACCACTTCCCGAACTGTGTCCTCCAACGCTATCCCCTCCTAAGGTATAATCCCCAGCACTAACACTTCCAAGCCCGTGGCCTGAGCTTCCACCTCCCAATCCATGACCTCCAATACTGTGCCCACCGACGGAACTTTGTGTTTTGCCAGGGTCAGAAGCCTGGTCTGTTTTGTGATCAATCACAACTTTCGTTCCGAAGTTATCCCAACTGCTTCCTCCACTGTGGCCTCCTCTACTTCCATAGCCGCTACCTGATCCGTGTGACCCAAGGCTGGTCTGTATATAACTAGTTGCAGTCCCACCACTGCTGTGAACTTCATTTTTTATGTCCGAAAAACTGAAAAACAAAAATAACAACATAAATATTTTTAATTTATTGGACGTTTGATGAACAATTGCAAAAAAAAAATAGACTAATTACCTTCCCCAACTGGATCCTCGAACGCTTCTGGTTGAATTTTGTTTGGTTTCATCGCAATTCACAACAGCGACACCGACCAATAGTGTCAATAAAAGCTGTAACAAATTATTCACTTATATTAAAGTATAAACAACTTTAACATCTAACCTATTATTTATTAGCATGTTTTTTGCAATTCTTTCTATACACAAATTGTTCTGACTCCATTAAACATCCTGCTATTCCTGTAAAATTTCTAATCAATTTTTCTTTACTCCCTTAAACCATATATTTAACCGAGAAAGCTTTTTATTTTCAAAACAAAAATATAGAAAGAACATTGGTAAAACATAATAATGAATGATTGTATGGGTCAAATAAATTTTAAATTGATATCAGGTGAATCTATTTACTACGATTTTGAATGAAGAAATTCACCTTGAAATATCGTTCCAATTCCCTTTTTTACCAAGCCACTTCGCGGCTACTTTGAAATATCAAACAAATTTATGATTTTCATTTGGTCCTATGGTTAATAGAAATACTTATGTATATTAAGATTATTAAGGCTTTATATCAATTGTGGATTTTATGTCACAAACGCTTGGATTCCAAAAAAATATGTTTTGGAATGAAATAGAAAACTTGTGTTCATGTAAAATATTTTTTTTTTTTCTAAGCTCTCAAATTTTTAAGATTATAGATAAGGAATTTTAATTTTTTTTTGGAACCCCCTCCAATTGATGCATTCTACATTTCCAGACTCCCAACGTGTATAAATTTGATAAAATACAAAAATGGTCTCATTTTTCATTCTGCAGGGATTTTTATTTATTTGTTTTAAGAATTAGTATGTAGCTTAGTTTTAAGGTTGATCAAAAAGGAGAGCCCCATCACCTTTATTAGTCAGTTAAGTCCAGTCACATATAATGTATATCATTATACTTGTTTATTCATTATATAATTTTTATAAAATAACAAAACCTGTATATAATGTAGCGATGCTACAGGAAATACAATAATAATTTGTAAATAGATTTGCCTGAGGATCTATAATTATATATGATTCTCTGTAAATTTAAAGGGGCTATGAAGGAAAAAAAAAATCTGCAGGGATTTTTACAATAAATTAACAAATCGTTATATTTTTTGTTTCTTTGTGGACAAAATTTGAAATGCTTTACAAACAGGCCTGATCCATAATGTTTTAAGTCGGCTTACACATTATGTAAATTTTAAGAATGCCTTTTTATAATTACAATCCAATAAATTCCCGAGACATATTTGATATTATTCATCAGAACTTAGACATATTTAATGTAATACCCTTCTTAAATAGTAGCTTTTAATTAAAAACAATTGATTAATGACACTTTATCGTTTTTTATGAAGAAGGGATTATTTTTCGTTTTTTAGCATCATCAATTCAATATCATAAAAAACCAGAGTAAAGAGACAAATCTAGTGAAAACTAAATGGTTTCTGGTTTTAATTAAAAATTAACAAAATACTAAAATTGAAAAGAAGACTTGTAGACTTTAGAGGATAACAGTAACATTACTCGGTACGCTAATATTTTTTTATACAATTATATCTTGTCAGTTGATGAAATATACCCTGCTCTCAGAGAGTACTCTTGAATTGTACTCTCATGTCTACATGAGTTTGTTGTACTAATTGTCATTCCGCGTAGAAGGAAAATAGTTTCTAAAGTAATATATTAACGCCAGGCAACAAATAATGATAATTTGTGTTTATTTTAGGAAGCCGTCCAAATCATGAAAAATCTCTGTGGCCTTTAACACCATATTTGGGGTCATTAGGAAATTTAATGATGTTTAAATTAGGAAATTTTTCTTAACCCTCAAAAATGTTTATAACGTAAGAGTAAAGTTTCTTGATTTTAAATAAAATCATTTATTTGGACGCAATTCTGAAAGTAAGTGAACACACCTTGGAACAGGTGGAGTGATTATAACCAACTTTATATGGACTTAAGACATAAATTATGTTCTATACGGTTATTGATTTTGGAAGACAAAACGAGTTTTAATATAGATGATGATTTCGCGAAATGTCTGAGGAGAATCATAAAGAATGGCAAAGTTTCATAGGAAGAAATAGGAGAATTTGCAAACATGAGGTGAAGGCTTACAGGAGAGCAGAACCACGAGAGAATGTACTTGGATTGATTGAGATTTTACCATGGGATCGTAACCCACAAGGATTCGAAGAAAATCTGAGTAAAGCTTACATAGTAATATTGAGAAGATGCAGAGAATTGGGACAAGACTGGGGAGGGGGTGACATAGGTAGCTTACAGTTATCATAGCAACATCAACCTTTTTAAGAGATATTCAATCGTCTACTTAACTGTAGAAACAAAATGAGATATTTTATATCATGTCTGGTGGTCAAATGTTTCCCGACACTGCGTTTTTTTTAGTTTTTTTTCCGACGAAATCAATTGAGTTCCACCTGATGAATGAATTTTTTGAGTAGTTTAACGAGGCCTTCCACCCAATGGTTGGTCACTCAAACCACCTTCTGAATTATTTCTTTTTAATAAACCACTTAATGTACTTGCGGAAATTTAGTTGTTTGATGGTTATGAAATGATTAATCTGATAACACTTAATGGTTTTAGATGTAAATCCATCTTGAATATTTTACACATGTCGAAATTTCGATCAATCCGTTTTAAAAAAGAATTAATAATAATAATAATTATAATATAATGGCACGCAACTTTGCATTACAAGCTAAAAATTTCTTTGCCACAGAGCCTTTTTCTAATCTTTCGGTCTTATCTTTCTAAACCGGTTCCTTCGGGTCTGTTGTAGTTCAGAATATCCCAACTATTACTCCAGGAGTTCCTCAAGACAGCGTCCTAGGTCCTATCCTATATACCCTTTACAATTTTGCTGACAACACAGCGATTCTTTCATCTCATCTCATCCATCAGTGGCATCCAGCAACCTCCGAAATCACCTCACAGAGATATAGAACTGGTGCATCAAGGAAAATGCGTGCACGCCACTTTTACGTGTGAACTCTTTATCATCCTTACAATCCTCCTCGTTGCCTAAAATGGTGGTGGCCTCGAGATATAATGTAATTTATGGGGTCCTGACACTGGCCATCATCCCCTTCATACATGTCATGTGACTCTTGCTCTCTCTCTGGTCTACCACAGCTGGCGGAAGGGTGGAGGGGAAGCTACGCTGCTTCCGGCCCTTCCGTCAGCTTCCTTGATAGTGGGAAGACTTCTGGGTACAATTTGAGAATGGAATTGTACATAGGTAAAAGTAAATTCTTAAATCCCAATTAATAATGGTGTATCAGAAAATGGTAATTTTGTAATAAAGATATTCTGCTAAATAATAAAAAAACTTGTTTTTAATTAAAACCAAATTAAATAATATTAAATTTACTTTTTTTTAAGAATTATATTTTGCCTTTTCACATTCTACAGCATGGATCTGAGTCTTCTACTAATTTGAAGAAAGGTAATGAGCCGTTTGCCAGTATACAATACAAACAACAATAACAATGTGAACAATGGATAAATACAATATGGTCACAAAGCAAATAAAAGTAAGTTCAAGTCTAGGCAGCTACTCTATGATATTTTTCAAATCTAATTATGTCATAAACAGTTTTCTAATTTCAAATTGAATGTAAATCAAACACTATCAAACAAACTCTTTTTTAATCTTTTAAAGGAAAATATGTCTGATAAATCATTTAGTTAATAGTTTCCTTCATCTTACTGTTGGTTGATCCATTTTCCTGATTAGGCTATTCATGTGATCAGTTCACTTCATTGGGTTTTACATATTGCGAGGACTTATTTTTATGTCGTTAAAAAACATATTCCTTGTCCTCTACTCATCAAATGAATGTTCCGGGTTAATATTCATGTTTATTTGTCAAACAGGGGACTCAAAATTGCCAGAGCCTACAGAAAGACTATCAGACGGTCACACGGGTGAAAGCCAAACTTTCCGGTTGAATATAACTGTTAATAACCCCATTAAAATTATTATTTATAATCGTAGAAATTTGATGTTTCACTATTACAATCAGAGTAGATTGGTTGTGTTTTTGGCTACTCCCAGAAACTAATTTGTGTTTAAGATTTATTAGATTTTGACAGCGGATGCCTCATGTGATATATTTGCTATAATTATATCATGAGAGATCTCACTTCTCAACATTCGCGAATCACCACAACTGCTAATGCAATAGCTAACCACTTACCTTGTTCATCCTGTTAGAATAGAAATGCACTCACTGGTACCATCAACCACAACGAAGATGCTTATATAGTTATGAGGTATCCCCCACTAGTAGCGCCACAAACTCTCACATGGCAAACCAACCATGTATCATTCGTCCTTATTATGTAACTTCAATCATTATGTAGGATTCATGTTTGCGTTAAGCATACTAAAACATAGCAAAATATATTTTACCGTTTTTTGCAGTTATTAATATAGGTCTGTCATATGACTAGGTGATATACTAAAGCATCGACAAGTGTTTTGGTATGTGCTTCTGAAATAGGGATAGTGTTTTAACAGAGAAGCTGAAAATTAGTGCAATAGTGAACATTTAAGTCCAATAGCAGCAACAATATTCTAAAAACAACGGTTCACAAACACCTGTATGTATATACCGATAAACTAGTTCCGATGAAACAAATTTGTTTGATAGATATTAAATCAATGAGCTCAAAACCAATAATACATTTATCTTAACACAAGAGCAAACCTTACCAAATCATGTACGTACGTTTATCTCGTTTTCAGGTTAATTCGATTTACCAACTTACTTTCTGTAAGAACATAAATATCCTTAATTTAAGTAAAAAAAAAAAAAAGTTACTAAATCTTTAAAATTAAAGATGAGTTATTGATATAACTCAAATACAATATCCAGTTCTAGGTATCATTATCACCCTTTTTTTTTTTCATGGTACGGAGAATTTTTACTAACCCAAGTTGTATATATTTCTTTATATAAACTAAGTAAAAGATGTTGAAAAAACAATATTGAAACATGAATAACGTTCTCAACACGTTTTCCTAAATAAAAATATTGTCAATTAGCTACTTTTTACTATTGATAAAAATTATTTTATTCAGTTCAAAACCATCTCACCACTACTCATCTTTTCACTTGGTAAATAAATTTTAAATTGCTAAGATCAGCTTGAACACGATTTCAATTATTTGTAGGCAGAACCTGAAATTGTCGGAGATTTGCTGTCTTTAATTTGTCCTTCATGTTAAAGAGATCAAAACTTTTATTATAAAAAAAATGAATATACTTTCTATGAATGAGTAGTCTAGCCTTCCCACTCCTAGGAGTTTGTTAAATCCTTTTAATGAGAAGAAGTGGAAGATCATCCATCTGCCCTCTTCGAATCTTGGCTTAAAGGGACTTTCCCGCCTGTATCAAAGAATTATTTAAATACTGAACTAAAATACAGAGGCTGCTAATTCTTGGATATACTAGTATTTTCAGTTTTGAATCAGGGAAAATAAAACATACAGTGTAATAAAATTTGAAGAGCAGTCAAAGATACGGTAGGATTAGTGGTTCGATTATGGGACTCGGTTGTTTCCTCCACCATAAATTTGGTTGGGATTAATTCAAGGGAAATGGGTTTAATGAGTTAAAATAAATTCTTCTGAGAGTGACCAAATTAATTTCTTAATGCCATTTGTAGAGCCTTTCCTCGAAATCTGAATAAGTCTGTTATAACTTACATAATTGTTCATGCACAAATAGATCTACAGACACGATAACTAATTAAGATGATGTAATTAGGCGCAATTAAAATAAGTCTACAATTGTCTCCAGTTACCTAGTAACAATGGTATGCTACGGCACTGTTTGGTCTGTCAGAGAGGATAATTGCCTCACGGAGTCTCTTTGGAATGCCTTATGATTGTTCAAGACTGTCTTTCTTAAAATGTGAGACATTCAAGTTTGAGATCTTCTGCGCTTTTCTGCCGCTGGTGGTATTCATGATTGCCCACAGTTAAAATTGTAACTAAATTTAACATAGTATTAATATTAGCGGCATCTGCACCGCGATGAAATTGACTATATTACATCTAACATATTACGGCAATGGTATAAAATATTTCATCCATTGATCAGTAACTTTTCTTTGTTTAATTCCATAATAAAAATAATTCATCGTGTTTAGCAGTAGGCAGTAACTGACAATCTTAAATTTGATTTTTTTTTGGGGGTTTTGCTACTTCTTTATTCAATTAGCTGCCCAGCCTGTTTATTCAACTGGATACCCAGCTATCCGTCTAAGGTGGATCAGAACCATTTCTGATAGAAATCACCTTGGATGAGCCGGGGATAGAACCCAGATCTGTCCAGTTAGAAGTCAGCATGTTGACATTAACACTAAGGAGAATCCGCTGTGGCTTAGAATACTCTAACTACTATCCCATAAATGCAGGAGTTCCACAGGGCAGTGCCCTTAGCCCCATTCTCTATAACCTATACACCGCTGATGTCCTCTCTACCCTCAATACTTTCTTGGCAATATTTGCAGATGACACTGCAGTCCTGCCCACCCACGCAGGCCCCGATATAGCATTCCTTAACCTTCAAAGCAACTTGAAGAGATCGAGCATTCGTGCAACCTGGATTAAAGTTAATGAAGCAAAATGTTCCCACATTACCTTCACCCTCTGCCGCAAGTAATGTCCACTAGTTTTTTTAAATTTCAATCCTCTCCCTGTAGCCGAGTTAGTACGGTACTTAGGCTTCCATCTTGACAAACGGATGACCTGAACTAAACAGACGCTTTGGAAAAAGATACAGACTACTTCAATAGGCATCCCATCTCTCAATAGAAAACATCATCGAACATCAAGCGTATCCAATCCTTTCAATCAAACGTTCTGAGAACAATAGTAAATGCCCCTTATCACGTCAGCCACAAAACCCATCGTAACGATCTTAATATACCTTACATTCTCGAACTCATCCCTTCCAAGTTCATGAAATTCCATAGTAACCTATCCAACCACCCTAATTTCCTAGCACAGTCATTGTACTGCACCACTCATCCCTATAATCCTCCTCGAAGACTAAAAGGCCACTGCCCTCGTGACATGCTATTAATGCGTAACAGTGGGAGTCCTGGCAATGGCCAGCTTCTCCAATCATGGCCTGAGCGTTAGTGACTCTCGCGCTCTGGGTCAGCCTCCACTGGCTCGATCCGGCGACACGACTGACTGAGGAGTGTGGGGGACTTCCCAAGACTCCGCTTCCTCTTTCGCATGTGAGGGAGTTGACAACCATGTGGATTTGTGAGGTCTCTGGACTGTTTGTAAATACTGTACGAATGAGCGAGTAAATGAAGAATTGTAAATATGGTATGAATGCAAACATTTATGACAATTACTTATTGCCCACAACAAAGTTGTTTTATTAATTTTAACACTAAGGAGACGTTATTGATTCTTTATTAAAGTTTTTCTTTTATTTTGTCCTATTTTTTTTAATTATGCACTGATTTGAATTTTTTTAATATACACAATTATTAACAAAATTGATGACGTAAATGATATATAAAGACTATTACAACATACTCACTGGGCTTCATTATTTAGTTAACGATCTTAAGGAACTTAGTTAAATAAGTTAAGGAACTTTTTTTTAAACGCCAAACCATATTGATTACTTAATGGTGTTTAAACTAAATTAATATAAACCTAAAAAATCTATTGAAAACGCGGTCATTGAAAAATTATTTTTATTACCCACTAAAATATATATTTTCAACTATAAACCTATCTCGTGCTAATTTTTTTTGTCTCATTAAATATTTTGTCAAATCAATCAATCGGCAAGTTTACTTCGCATACTGCGAAGTGATACATTTAAAAGTCCCTCAACCCTTTGAAGAATGGCCCACAACCAGCATTGCATGTTTCGAAACTTCAGATAGGTTGAATTGATTTTATGACCGATGAGTACAATAGACATTAAAACATACATTCGTTGAAAAGTTACGAAAGCTCCGTTACTTATTGAAAGTGTAGCCTCTCACTTAGGGCTCGTAAATTTTAATTTTTATGTTTTTCTTGCTTATTGATACTTCCGTATGCGCTTAATTCCTTATCTCTTTCTCAGCTCTGTTGATCAATACAATTGAAGAAAATTTCACTTGCACAGTATTGCACAAAATAATGACTCATAGACAATAGTCACAATAATGGAAACATCGGCTTTGTTTGCAACAACTTTGTGCGCGTTGCGAGCCGCCGTAGTCACACACAAACAACATCAGGCGTACGATTTACTCTTCTGCTGGTATAAAAGGTGGTAGTGCTACAATTTTACACGCGCTTGCCCCTGCTCTGTCAATGATCTTTTTATACTAGCATAAATACGATTGAATTAAATTCAAAGCGTATTCCTCCTTCCCTATTGAAGTGTGGGACTACGCCATAATGTAAGGGATTGTCTTCGCCACATCCTGTAGGATTCCACGGTCGAAGGTGAGAAGAGGAAACGGTAAGGAGAAACGAGGAAGCATTACAAGAATGGAATGCTAAAATGAAGTCGTGAAAGCCTTGTGCTTTATAGGAAAGGGGAAACAAACGAGGTAATTCAAAGGTCAGAGGCCAATCAATTTCGTTTATTAGTTTTTTGAAAATTAAGGTTGTGTATAGTACAATTTGTTAAATACAAATGATAAATAAAGTTATTTAGAAGACATTAATAGACCAAAAGGACTAAACATTTATGCTAATATTATGTTTATTTTATTATGTACACTACAATGTTCACTGTTAATAAATATTTTCAACAAATAAATAATATTACAAATACTTAAACTATAGATAACAAAAGCTATTAGTAAAATCCCGACTTCTGTAGAACTGCATTTAATGTGTTATCAAGAGCGAGGGGGAAAAATAGATCGTAAATAGCTTCTCAGCTGAGAGAATGCGTATCCTGTTGATTTTTTTTTTTTTTCTAAGTGCCCTTATATCATCAGGAAAACATGAACCCACCCTCAGTGCATAAATACGAATAAACCATTGTGGTTGTTCTTTAGCTGATGAATGATTGTTTGAAAGTATAAATTAGGAGTTATACTCCTATATTACCTCCGGACTTGGCTAAGAAAATGCCAGATTCGTCAAGTAAAGGTAACGTCAGTGGAATGTTCAACTGTAGGTAGCTAATACTGATGGTAAGGGCTTAGATCACCTGAACCTGAAAAAAAAAACCTGAAAACAAAATTCAATTCACACTTCTCTGTGTGTTTCTGGTCTGAATGTCGAGAGATGATCTGGTACGAATCATATATTATCATCCAATATCAACAATCGGCTCCTTAAACAATTAAATTTTTGGAAAAAATTACTATCTAGTACTTCTTTTTATATTTTAATTACAGCTGTATTTGGACACGTTGATTGACACAAATTGACTAGATGATATAAAATTCTCATATCTAATTTTTTTTGTTTTCTTCTTCATAGCCCCCTTAAATTCACAGATAATTATATACAATTATAGATCCTTAGGCAAGTCTATTTACAAATTATTTTTGTATTTCCTCTAGCGTCGCTACATTATATACAGGTTTTGTTATTTTATAAAAATTATATAACGGAATAAACAAGTATAATGATACACATTATACGTGACTGGACTGAACTGACTAAAAATGGGGCTCACCTTTTTGATCAAAAACTTAAAACTAACTTAAATAATAATTCTTAACCTAATTTTTCCCCGACAGTCTGTTCCCATCGATGCGGGAGGGGTACCTAGGAAGAATACGATATCTAAATTTGATTCTAAGCTTTATATTTTGCCCATTGCCGACTTTAGCTACGAAATAAAATCAAAACATTATATTTGAACATTTGGCTCCATGGTTGTCAATTGAAATGTTCGACTTTAGCGAGGGCTTTTTCACTTAGATGTTTTTTTTCAAACTTCTTGTTATTTTATTTTAGGTAACACATAGGATCCCCGGGATGTTGTTGAATGATCCCTAAAGATTTTCAGATGCGTACTATCATAAGCTGTTAAAATGTAGGGCCTTTCCCTTTTAGCTCAAAAATTTCCCGTTTTCATGTAAAATCAAATCCACCTGAGGTCTGCAATAATACCGTAATGGCTTTAATAATCTAAGACAGTTGATACCTTACCATGGCATTATTTCTACTTCATTTCCTCATGAGACTAACGAACACTCGCTTAGAGGCCTTTCATTCTCTAACAGCGTGTTCCGATCTGGTGGTTGGTTTATCTGCGGCCGCATGAGAGGAGATTGCCAGACCACGAAATTATTTGTCTGGCTCTGAATAGTTACTACCTTATTGCTTTCATAAGTCATTATCGATCTCCACTTTTACCAGCTAATTTTGATCCACTATTACTCGATCTAGGTCATCAGTCAAACAGTAAAATTATAAACCATCAACTTATTTCATTTGATATATTTTCTCTAAGCTCAGAGGACATTATCGACTTGAACTCGATTTTAAATTAAATAAAAAATACTGTTATATATGCGCAACTTAAAATTATTGAATACTTATTGAAAAAAAAACCTTTTTCTTTTTTGAGCAGGACAAAGCAGGTTAAAAGCAACAATAATAACAATTCATTTTTATTTTAGCAAAATACATGAATCATTTTAATCAAATATTTGCAATTCAGTACTGTTAATAACGTAGATATATGTTTTACTTACTGATTGGTTATCGTTGTTGCTTTTAACGAAAGAATTTAAGATCTTTATGTCACTTTTCATTTTAGCAAATGAAGATGACTGACGAAAACGTTATTTGGAGAATAATTACCATATTGTGGAAAAACGAAAGCTGTTATTATTTAATTATACCCCTTTATCACATTGTGAGACTCGTCAAATGTCATTTTTGGGACCTTTAAATAATTATGATTTCCAATTGATTGAATAATTTTTACTACCACTATTTTAGACCATACAGACAAATACACAGTAGATGATTGAACCATGGCCTTTTCAAAGTAGAGCCTCTCCGTTCGGGCCACGTAATAACGTTGGAATTCGGCACTGTTAGTAATGTGAATATGTTTAACTTACTGATTGGTTATCATTGCTCCTTTTAATTAATATAATTATTAAACAGCTTTATTATGATAAAATTACAATCTGCCTCATTGGGCAATAAGTAATTGTGTTGAAGGTTTTCATCCATACCATATTTACAATTTTCATTCATACAGTATTTACATACAGCCCAGAGACATCCAAAATCCACATGGTTGTCACCTCCCTCGCATGCGAAAGAGGAAGCGGAGTCTTGGAAAGTCCCCCACTCTTCTCCGTCAGCCGCGTCACCGGATACGAGCCAGTGGAGGCTGACGAATAGCGCGAGAGCCACATACGCTCAGGACATGATTGGAGAACTAGCCATTGCCAGGACTCCCACTGTTACGCATTTATAGCAGGTTACGAATTGTTGTTTTTAATGAAAGAATTAGGGCAGTCTCTATATGTGCAGTTAAGATTTTTATTATGTCACTTTTCATTTTAGCAAACTGAAGATGACTGTTACGTCAAAACGTTATTTTGAGAATAATCACCATATTTTGGAAACACGTAAGATGTATTATTATACAGCCATTAATCATTTGACTGAATTGTATTTTTATATTGTGTCTGATTGTAGGCTATTCATATTAATAAACAAATTTCTCCTCTAGTGTACCCAACATTTATTTTACAATGGTAGAAGCGCTTTTGGTGAATATACCACCGCTCTAAAGGGTAACAGGTCTGATTGCGTTAGAATACGAGACATGTTTAGGTTTTCACTGTAATTTTTAAACTTTAAGGTCCTAGATGTTCATTTAATTTATAAGATACTTGAGAATGGTGATGTGACCACCGAAAGTTCTCGTATTAAATTATGAGTGACCAGAAGAGGTGTATATTAATTTATTTTTTATAGTTAATTTTAATTGTAATAATGGAGGAGTTCGAGAAACAATATCAAAAGGCACTTATAGGACTAATATTGATTTTGTTAAATAGTTAACTTATCTATATCAAACTTTTTATTTTAAAACACTACATTTTATTTGTTGAATCGTTGCAACCAATAAAAAAAGCAACATATAACTAGGCGAAATTCTGAGAAAAAAATAAATAACTGAATCCTAAGAGACAATCAATTGGGGTATTCTTGTGTTGGCTCCCAAGAACAAATTTTTGAATATTTGTCCTTTTTTTTGGCCCTCACTAAAAGGAAAATAAGAGAACATAAAATTAGGACTTAAAAAATATATAAATACATATATTTTTTTTTTTTTTCTAAGATCTCTAGTTAGAATTTTAGGATGAGGGAGAAATATTTAGGGTGATCGGATCCTTGTACTAGGAGGACCTGCTTGAAGGTGGTGTGAGAGGAGTAAGGAGTGTGGGAATCCTCGGTGGAGGTTGATTGTTACGGTACAGTGGTGAGAGTCCACTGGTGGCTGGGCCTAGAGTCTTCTCTAGGCATGTAGTGCAGTCGTATTTAGTCTGATATCAGTGAGGGTGCCCCTTAGAGGCTTGTTGTTGGTGGGCCGAGCGCCGTGATGTCAACCATTTCTTCTACTTTACTCTATCTTGTGAGTTGCCATCGTGCCGGTAGTGGTGGTGGTGTCATGTCTCGGAAGAGAGGGTTTAGACTGTGCTTCATCGAGTCGAAGAACTTGATGTGACGTCGTCTGATGGCTTCGGTGATGGTGGGGAGCTCGAACTTTTCGTGCATGTCGGAAGCCTTCATTTCACGAAAAGGGGTATGCCACAGTGCCGTTCGCAGGATGTTGTTCTGGAAGCTCTGGAGGCGAGTTATGGTGCTGGCATGTAGGAATCTAAAGAGTGGTGTCCCAAACAGTAGAGCTGGCCTCAGGACGCTCTTGTATATGAGGAGTTTCAGTCGAAGGGATATGGCCTGGCTTGTGATGAGATGCTGGAGAGAGTAGTAAGTTCTGCGGACTCGTGTTAATTTCTTTTGCAAGTGTGTGCCGAACGTCATGTGCCTGCCTAGGTTGATGCCCAGGTAGCAGATACTGTTGGCTAATTTACATTGAGTCCTGCCTATGGTAAAGCTGGGTGGACGCTTCTTTTTCCCATGCTGGCAGGAGAAGATGATCCCCTGAGTCTTGGCTGGTTCACTTGAATGTGGACAGCTCGCAGCCTGTCGGCGATTAATTGGCTAACGCCATCTGCAGCCTTTAGTGCTTTCGTTGGGTTGAGGCTGGTGCTGTAGACCCCTATGTCGTCCGCATATACCGCTACCTCACAATTGGAGTATGAAGCTCCTACTATATGCGCGGTGTATATGCTGAAGAGTAGGGGTCCCAGCACCGACCCTTGGGGAACTCCGACCACGAAATCTCTTCTGGTGGCTAAGACGGCTCCTATTCGTACAGAAAATGTTCTGCCTGCTAGGTAGGAGGACATAATGTTCTGGAGTTGCGCATAAAAAATATATGCGTGGTGGTGTTAATATTTAAGCTTTTTGTAAAAAAAAAAGAAAAGCGATTTGAGGTGACTAGCATACGTAGTGAGTAGGGTTCGATTCTTTCTTCAATCAGCTATTTTTTGTTTCTGAGACCGATTTATCAGAAATATTCTTGTAATTTTATAAAAAAAAATACACGAACAGGCTAAAAATTCCACCCACCTGATTTTTCATGTTTTTATCTCAAAATATTTCTGCTTTGGATTGATCAATTTTTTTTTATGAATAAATATGTTTTTTTTTCAATTAGAAATGTCAATATAGAGGATAGTAACCCATAATCCTTAATTCAGTTAAAGGACTGTCGTTCCCAATGTTTACTTTCCATGGAATTAAAAATGTTTATTCAGTGTCATTTGCGTTCTGGTGCAATTTCTGAACGTACTCCTCGGAGAAGAATAAATGAGTATGGACTATTGGCTTTCTGCCCAGTAAGAGGACCAGAACTCAAAGAGTTACACGGCTGGCTTTTGCTCGAGAACACAGTCATTGGACTAGGTACTTTTTACAGATGAATCTAGATTTGCTCTACGATCTCCATACGGGCGTTAAAGGGCGTGGAGAAGAAGAAATGAAAGGTATGCAGCCTGTAATTTTACCCAGAGCTAAGCTTTTCAACGTGATTCCTTAATGGTGTGGGCTGGGATTTCAATGGAGTTCCGCACAGAATTGGTTGTTGTTCGTGGAGGGTCTTTGACGGCCACTCGCTATGTAGATGAGATTATGGAACCTCATGTGTTGCCTATCCTCATCGAAATCAGCGATCATTCATTTCTAATGCACGTCCACATGTCACTCGCATAGTACAGACGTTCCTTCATCAGCACAACATTGAGGTCTTAGCCTGGCCAGCCCGTTCTCCAGATTTTAATCCTGTCGAGCATTTACGGGATAACCTCGGAAGACAAATAAGAGCGCGATCAGCTTACCATCACTTCCTGATACACTTCAGGACCTTAAAAGGGCTCTTCGGCAAGAATGGGCTAACCTCCAGCAAAGAGACATTTCCCGAATGGTGGAAAGTATGCCGAGGCGTCTTCAAGAAGTAATAAAGGCAAGAGGAGGAAATACGCGCTATTAAATGATCCTGTCATTACTTTCTTTTAGGATAAAAATGGTTATTTTTCAATTTTTTTTTTCATGTTTCTTAGCAGTTCACATTTTGATTTTAAATTTTTAAACAAAGACTCATTTAATAAACGATTAAAACCTTATTAAAGGTAAGAAAGATTTTATAAATTCAATAAATAATAAGTATTATATACAAATACAATTTTTTTACAAGTGGGTGGAATTTTTTGCCTGTCAGTTTATATGCGAAGATCTTGTATCAAACCGACCGGAGTCAAGCTGAAAACTGATTTGATGGAGCCTAGTATTATTAACTGTTTAGAAAGAGATAATGGGGGCATCACAGGGCAATACTACCGTCGGGGGCCGATCACGAAGAGAGTGTGAAGCAAGAAGAGATTACGGCCAGTGAGTGCTGCACAGGGATCTGTTGAAACTGTAATTGTGTGCCAGGACACATGGGCCGGGCAGGGCTAATGAAACTTTAATTTTTAACAAGCACCCCCTTCTTGAGAGATATTGCGCAATCTTGCTAATTACCACAGCCGGCTGTGTGGATATTGTTCCTCCTTGTACTGCCGTGGTAATTGTGGTCTGGCCGCGCGTGAGCTATGCGCTCTGTAGGCATCTTCTTCCTAATGTTTTCTATTTAGACGGCCAGCTTATTTAGCAGTACTGTATAATTTACTTTCAAGGTAATTAGTCGAGGGCTGATCATCAGGCACAGCTGCTACATCCACAATTATGTATTAGAAAGCATACATACTATGTATGAACTGATTAGAGAGCAGTACAATTTAGAGTATTTGATACTGCGGCATGGTTCTACTGACTAACTTCCCTCATTTAACAAAATATTGGCAGTTTCATTTGCACATATAAAATGAGCTCAAATTTATAGATATGCTACAAAAAGTACAGATACTCATTTTTCAATTTGAAAAAAAACACTTATCAATCAAGTCTAATCACAGGTGCACTACTTTAAGTGCAAAATCAAACCATACACACTTACTTCAATTTCCTTAATTAGAAAATTACACAGAATATTTCACGCCAACCTAAAGAGACGCCCTAACTTACTGATACAAGGACTATTTACACCTCTTACGTTCCACGAAGACTCAGGATACGCAGATCTTCTAAATTAATAACAATAACCAATCTTGAAAGATTCGGGGGGGGGGGGGGGTACTCCCTGAATGCCGTGTCATTTTGACAAACTTACAGCCTATTCGTTGGTTTTGATGTGAACAAGAAAAGAAAATATACCATGAGGTGTTAGATTGGAAGGTATGATATAATTCAGGTTTTAAATAATAGCACATGGAACCCACATACGAGGCTGAAAAGACAAGAACTAAACAGACGCTTTGGACAACTGTACAGACTACTTTAAAGGATATCCCATCTCTCAATAGAAAATAAATTACTAATCTACAAAGTTATGCTTAAGCCAATCTGTACATACGGAATAGAACTATAGGTGACAGCAAATAAGTCAAACATCAAGCATATCTAATCCTTTAAAAGTACTGAGAACAATGGTAAATGCCCCTTACTACGTCAGCAACAAAACCCTTCATAGCGATCTTAATATACCTTACATTCTCGAACTGATCCCTTACAAGTTCATTAAATTCCATAGTAACCTATCCAACCACCCTAATCCTGTAGCACAGTCATCTACTGTACCACTCATCCCTATAATCCTCCTCGAAGACTAAAACGGCAGTGGCCTCGTGACCTGCTATAAATACGTAACAGTGAGAGTCCTGGTAATGGCCATTTTCTCCAATCATGTCCTGAGCGTATGTGGCTCTAGCGCTCTTGGTCAGCCTCCGCTGTAATACTGTATGAGTGAGCGAATGAATGAAAATTGTACCACCACATTTTTAAACTGAAGGTGAGCCCCATCACCTAACATTATATTCATGTAATTTTCCTATTAACTTCAATCTGATTTTATGTAACCCAACCTCCTTCAAATGCATCTGCGCATAGCAGAATGAGGAGAAAAAATTGTCAATTCTTTGTTTATATTGTTCATATTTTTACATATTGTATAAAAATTAAATGGGTTAAGAAAAAAAAAAGAATGAATGAAAATTGTAAATATGGTATGAATGAAAACATTTATCACAATTACTTATTGCCCAATGAGGCAGATTGTAATTTTATCTTAATAAAAATTGTTTAAAATAACAACATCGTCCCGGATTCATAAGTTTTTTTTTTAATTGGCGAGTGCTTTAACAGTCAACGGTAACATCATCAGATGCCAGACATCTATCACACCAACACTACAGGCTATAGAGAATACTATACAGCAGAGCAACAAACAGAAGCACTGGCTACTTTAATAGACGTTGCATTGTATGGTGATTAGTGACACTCATGTGCAGCAGAAATGCCGAAGGCCCCTCAATAGGTAATAAGCTCTTCTCAACTTTTCAATACATCACAGCCGGAAGAAATTCAAGTGAATATGCAGAAATCACATTAACTTAATTGAAATGCCAGGAAACAATAACAAAATATGTGCTTGAGTGGTCATAATATAATGTTAAAAAAAGTTTTGTTTTCATTAAATGATGATCTATCAGATTGCGTGCATTGTATAGTAGCTGAAAAAAGAAATCAACTGATTTGACACGTTAAAGGTATTTCCCTAAAAGGTTTTTTCTTTGAAAGGCAATAACCGGAAATATAGGCACAAATATTTTTTTTTTAGTCAATATTTTAGTTATTTGGCATATTTTTATCAGTTTCGAGTAACTTTGCTTTAAAAAAATAAGATTCAATTCTTTTCGTCAAAAATATTGATTAATTTTACAATCACTTTATGAGGTTTTTAAGAAAGTGACATAATCATACCGGGACTTTGACTTTTATAAAATCCTTTCTAACTTACCAGTAACTTTCTACATCCTTAATTCCATTTATATATATTTCTGCAATGCAATTTAAATCAAGATGTGAGAAATAAAAAAAAAATTAATCTACTTAAGTTTAGTACACTTGTAAAGTTTTATTTATTTAACTGCCTCCTTTTCACGTCTGTTCATGGAAAAAGTCAAAATGAAATTTCATTTTATAAATCCATTAAATGGAATCGACTACAGAAGAAATAGGAGCTGACATTAGCTGATGATAGTACTAGGAAGAACAGAGTGGGACAGAGTTAATAATACCGTGACGGCAATAATGTAACTGCATGGCACTAGGTCACGGAACAATTGTAGTTCCATTTGCAATCAGTGCTCTCTAGTAACTAGTTACAGTGGAGTTATTCAATATGTTTTCTCGGCGGCAATTATGGCTATTTACATTGTTTCAGCTAGGGGGCTATACGTCGTTGTATTATATAGTACGTCAAGAATTTCTGGGAGAGACTAATACCTAACTATCCATACTCCATCTTTCAGCAATTTTGGCGAACTCTTATAAATTTGTGAACTGTTTTTTTTATTAAACAGCTTTATTATGATAAAATGACAATCTGCCTTATTGGGCACTAAGCAATTGTGATAAATGATCTCATTCATACCATATTTACAATTTTTCATTCACTCTCTCATTCATACAGTATTACAAACAGCCCAGAGACCTCCCAAATCCACATGGTTGTCACCTTCCTTGCAGGCGAGAGAAAGCGGAGTCTTGGGAAGTCCCCACGCTGCTCCGTCAGGCGCGTCACCAGATACGAACCAGTGGAGGCTGACGAAGAGCGCGACAGCCACATACGCTCAGGACATGATTGGAGAAGCTGTCCATTGCCAGGACTCCCACTGTCACGCATTTATAGCATGTGACGGGGCCACTGTCGTTTTAGTCTCCGAGGAGGATTATAGGGATGAGTGGTACTGTGCTAGGGGATTTGGGGGGGTTGGATATGTTACTATGGAATCAAATGTGTAACAAGTTTTTTAGGAGTTTGTTGAGTTTTTTCTTTTATTTGTTCAAAATCATAAACCATGTCTGTCTCCCCTGGAGATTGTGTACGCTTGAAAATCTAGGCTAGTCGATGTTTCAAAACTGGATAAGCCTCGTACAAATAAAAGTAATAATAAATTTGACACGATAATTTTAGGAAGAAGTTAAATTCGTTTCGTTTTTTTCCTGTATTATTTCTTTTCAAAGTTGTTTTTTTTTTGGTATTCGAATGTAAACTGCTTATAGTGTCTTATGTATCTTCCACTTTAACCAATATTGAATCCGCTACCAAAAACCATGAGATTTAGTTGAAAATGCAAAAGTAAGGAATAAGAGTAATAGTGAAGGAAGACAGGGAAATCCCGCTGACTGGAGATATTGCAGGCGGAGATAGAAGAGGGGTGTGTATCCCACTGAGGCGGAGTCGGCCGCAGATAGACAGCTTAAAGCCTGGCCAAGCGTTTACTGGCCAGATATGGTTTATCTGCGCGCTTGGCTAAGTCCGTCGGGTGATGTAGTGACTGTGCATCTAACCAGAGAGCTCTTCTTCACTCCAGCAGGCTTCTTCATAATTAGTAGTAGTAGGGGTTGACTTTTGCCTCGGGGGGAGTCCATCTTGTGCTGGCGCTTCGAGAACCGGGTGGTTTGTGCTGGCTGGTGTAAATGCCAAGATACGAAGGAAGGACAGTGAGTTAGGTCCAATTCTTGACTTGGTGAAAGAAATGTAGCTAGGGAAATAAATTTAACAGAATTCTGACTAAATTTATTCCTTCAGTTAGGAAGTCCTTCAGTCCGTATTTATCCTAGCTGGAAAATAACCAGCCGGTCGAAGGGGTCGTGGATATTTGTTTTCTATAACTTTAAATGATATTCTCTTTATTCTAACTGTTAAAAAACTATCCCACTTCAAAACTTAATTTATTATTAGTGTATATATATATATATATACGAGGTTTGATCAAAAACAAGAATTTGATAATTTCTCGGGCATTATGATCCCGATAGTAAAATTATTTTTTTATTATGTTGGTACACATGTTTCTGAAATACGTTGAAATTTGCCACTGTTTTCAATTTAGTAACAGTCACTAAGATCATACATGTTTTGTTGTTCTTGGCGATTTTTAGTTTCGAAAAAAATGGATAAAAAAATTTGTATTAAATTTTGTCAAAAAAATGAATGGCTTTTGGCGAATTTACCATGAGTTTATGAGTGGTATGGACGTTTCAAAGAGGGCCGTGAAGACGTTTAAGATGATGATCGCTCTGGACGCCTTAACCCTTCAATAAATGACGACAACATCGAAGAAAATGTTTCTGGACGATCGCTTGCTAAAGAACTTATACCATTTGGATCATGCCATTTTTTTTCCTGAAGTTTTAGGCATGAAATGTATGGGAGCAAAGTTCGTTCCAAAGTTGTTGAATTTCGATAAAAAAAAACATCGTATGGATATAGCCAAAGAATTGCTCAACGGCGGGACAAATCTCTTATATCTGATGGGGATTACTCGAAGGGGACAAAATTGATATCGATGAAAAAATACTATGGAATACTATGGAATTTCATATACTTGGAAGGGATGAGTTCAAGAATGTAGGGTATGTTAAGATTGTTATAAAGGTTTTGTTCCTGACATAATAAGGGGCATTTACTGTTGTTCTCAGGACTCTCAGGATTATATATAAAAATTTTTGTTACTTTTTGATCAAACCTTGTATATGTATATTATAATGGGGTATTAGAAATAGCCAGGTCGGGATTCATAAAAGAAACACTGTGTTGAAGAACAGAGATAACTATTTAATGAACTATAAACACTAGCGAAAGAAGGCAAGAAGGAAGGGCCTTGAACAGTTTGTGCACCATCAGTGTTCACACCACACTCCACTGGCCGTCTACTTCGGGGTGAATCCGCAAGATGACGCTGGTCGCGTACTCTTGCCGGCTCTGCTTATTGGTCCATTCTGACAAGCCCACATATATATTTATAAATGTATGACCAAAAAAAAGCCCAAAAAACAAAAAAAAAAATCAGTATTGAGAAATACTGCGACTCACACTTTTATAGGGAGTTTTATTAATATTATGTACCTAAAGTCACTATTTTTTTTATACTTGTTAAGCCATCTGAGAGTATCCTTTTTAAGAAATAAAAAAAAATTATGTGAAATGAGATGAATCTCTCAAAGTTTGCTTCACGGCTATGAAAACGATTTCATATCTAGAAATTTGAAATAGTTTTGTCTACAATATTATTTATTATGTAATCATACATTAGAACTCTCTAATTTGATACTCTTGTCAATGTGATGAACAAATATTCAATTTATTACTTATACCGCTTTTATTATTTTTCATATCACTGATCATTGGACCATTAAATAACACTACCATGCAAAAGTTTAGTTAAATTTGTGTGCAAAATATTAAAAAAAGTTTTAGTGAATCAGATATTTGATAAACCAATTATAATTAAAAATCTTCCCTTACAAAATTATATTTATTTTACCGCAATTGCATCTAAACATATTATGCTTTCTTTCTGTTTAATTTCACCCCCCCTCGAAATATTTCCCGATTTACCTCGTATCAATGGCTACGCCACTATGGGCTACGTGCTCATAATTGTGATATTTTTATAACTATTTTCTTTCTTGCAACGCTCTTTAATTTTTCATTATTTTTTTAGCCTACAAACCCAATTGGCACAACCGTCCTCTTCCCCCCAGTCGTTGTCGTTCGTATATTTCTTTATCCCACTGTCGGGATATGGTTGAACAATTGTCGGAGGTGAACAATTGTCGGAAAAGGTGAACAATTGTCGGAAAAGGTGAACAATTGTTGGAGGTCAACAATTGTCGGATTGTTGTAGTTAATAACATGGACCATGTTCCATGTAGGCGTTAATATCTGACTCCATTTATTGATAGGAATGTGTCCCGACAAGACACTATGTTCAGGATGAGGTTCAGAGGTTCATAAATAATAAGACCAGTTTTCAGAGTTCAGGCGAGAGATCGGCAGCGTAAAGAGTACAAGTCGTCAGAGGTCTGCTATAGGCTGTGAGGCAAAGTTCCATCGTAGAGGTGTAGCATAGCGAGAGTCGATTAGCGGAAGGCTGAGGGGGCTTAATCGGCGGTGGAGAGTAGGGAACAGAGTGTAGAGGGGGCCTACCAGGGGCCAAGTGCCCCTGGTGTCAAGTTACAAGTAGTGTGGCTCAGGAGACTAAGAGACAGAGTGTCTTTCAGGGCGAAATTTACTGATATAAATATGGTAACCCCCTCCCTCGTGGAAGGCGGACTCTGTCTGCAGGGGTATGTTTTACGATACACAGGTAGTCACTTCCTTTTAGTTTTATGACCGTTGGGGTAAAAGGGTGTGTTTTATATGGCTGCTAGCAGGGACTGAAGGTCTATTCTAATAGGGGTAAGTGTCCTTGCCCTAGGTTATATGGCAGTCAGGTGGCTAATTCTCGTAGGTTTATTGCCGTACCCTTTGAGTTACTTGTCTACGACTTCCGACCTCTCTATGATTTATTACCAGAAGTTACATAGATTTGCATTTCTATTATAATACATTATGAACCAGAGTGTAGGGTAATTTACATATATAGTTAGCGGTCGCTACACCCACCTTCAGAAATACTTTTATATTATATTGTTGGGGAAGGTTCTTGTCACGGGAGCCTACCGGGTCACTGGCAAAGGCTAGGATGGTTAAGGGTAGACTGCTTTCTTGTGTAGCCAAGGAACAGTCTTCTGCTTAATCACTGTATTGATTAAATGAACTTCCATACTTTGCGATGTTTTTAGACGATGTATGATAACCATTAATAACTTGTGCCATTTCTGGTATTTGGATGGATAAAATGTATTGGTGCCGGTTGAAGATACCAGTCGGTCTAGAGGACGAATCTTGTTACAGTGACTATATATTATCATTAACACAATAATTATAAAAAAAAATACGACTAATAATTCATGGTGGTATTTATTTTTTAAAAGACCTAATAGCCTAAAAAAGATAGGTGCTCTGATAATTTAACCATTGATTACGGAACTAATACCGGTCATAGTACTCGAGTCGGAAAAGTAATCAGAGCTGTATTTATAAGTATCATATCCTCGATTTCCTCCTAAGTGAGATGAATGGTGAGGGGAAGTGAAGATTTACTTGTTTGCAGTCGCCATACAGAAACATTAGGAGAGGAAACAGGAAGAAGTAGTATTAGAAGAGGACTCAAAGTTGTTCCTTGCAGAACACCATCCGAATCTATGACAAAGTTTTTCTCGGCCGTAAATAGCGGACGGCCAGCAGAGAGTTTGTGAACGGTAATTCCCCGGCCTTTGGGAGCTTACAACTTGCTCCAGTCTCAACCGCAACCATACATTATGCAGTCTGACATGTCAGATTTATTTGCTGTCTTTGTTATCCTCGGGACTGTTCCCTAGGTTATTTAATGTAGAGTTTTTCGTACGCCTTGTGCTAGGAGTTTATCAACTATAATAAGCACATAGTTACCATCATAACAAAATCGTTATCTGGGGTAGTAAAAACTATTAGAATCCAAAAATCGCCTGCCTATTGATTTATAAGGTACGATGTTTTCTTCAAAATAAAAACCTCCAAGACGGTAAACACTTTTAAAGAAGTGTTTTTTTTGGTTTTTTGGGTTTTTTTTGGGTTTTTTTTCTAAACCCCTTTAAATTTTAATACAATGTGTAAAAACATGAACAAAATAATAGACAAATTTTCTCCTCATTCTGCTATGCGCAGATGCATATGAAGGAGCTGGGGTTATAGTGTTAAACACTGGGTTTGTCAAGTATTACAGGGAGTCGAAAAATTTGATATGTCTACGTTGGATGAATTCATCCACCGTAGGCAGCTCAAAGATCTCGTGAAGATCACTGTTGCTCCGCTGCTCGAATGAAGTACCTCTGACCACTTTCATAATTATACCATTTTGGAATTATTGGAGTCACCAAGCTGTCGTATACGTCAGATGACGAAAAAGCGGTGCACCATACAGCAGAGTAGGCCTGAGTTCGCTCTTGTAAATCAGTAGCTTGAGACCTAGTGATAGATTGGGGGAAGTCAATAAATGCGTAAGCCGGTAAGACTTCGTGCGGGTTTGCTTCAACTTCCTCGCTAAATGGTTACTAAAATGGAGCACTAAAGAAGTGCAGGATTTCTCCCTAATATAACCACCAGTATAAGTGGCTTTATTATCTTACCGTGGAACTTTGATATGGTGTTACACCACGACAAGAAACCCAAGCCGCATCTCTCCCTGGTAATATAAATAAAGTCTTCAATAACCTCATCTTACTTAAGATGCTTGCCACAAGCACTTAAAAGCTTGCAAGGCTTTGTGATTTCTACTTACCGGCTAGAGGCTCCCCACTTATCTACGTGCATTGAATCATTCTTATTTTTTAGTAAGTATATTTTGTATAGTTAAATGTTATTTACCAGGCCCCTTGATAATTGAAAACCACCCGCTTATGTCCTTTTTGAAAATATTATATGATACATTAATACGAATCAAAATATGCTTGACGCACATGACAGCATAACACCTCGTGTAGAGATAAAGATGGTCGAGTTGTCACATTAGTTGATAGTTAACCATCATTTTTTTTTAACCTATTTCTTTATTCATCTAGCTAAACATTTTTATTCACGAGGCTTGTCTCCTAAGTTAGAAGGCAGCATGACTTATTTTAGGCTCTCTAAACTTCATTATTTATATGTTTGTTATTTTGTTTTGTTCTGTCTTATGTATTCTTCTTGAAACTGTAAATCATAAATAGCAAATAGCATTCACTCGGAATGCAAGCTTTTTCTTGTCTAGCCTTTTAACTTATCTATTAAAATAGAATCATCTATATTTGGATTGAGGAGGGGTATTTGAGCTGCACAAGAGCTGCGTTTTAAGGAGGATCTTACATGCTAACTAGTCATAGTTAAAATTACACAAACAAAAACAAGACGACACGATAGTGAAAATTTTTATTGGGTACTAGAGGGTTCCGCAGACAGTTTCCTAGCTTTTTCTTTTTTTTCCATATCCCTTTGTTATAAAAATATTAAAGAATTCTACATAAATGAATCTATTTACAGTGGGTCATTATCATATTCACATATATCCTGAAGCATGGCTACATTTTATACAATTTCTAATTATCGCGATTTGCGCTTGTAACAAAAGTATAATGATGTACATTATACATTGATTTTCTGCATATCTTTAAAAGTGATGTGGCTCACTGTCATCATACACTTAACTCTAACTACAAAATCTTAATTTTCACCGACAATATGTTACCATCGATGCGTCAAGGATGGTGGGGTCACAGCGTTTGTTAAGTACTGGGTTTGTTAGGTGCTGCAACGAGTTAAATAACTTAATGTGTCCCCGGTGGATGAACTCACCCATCGACGTCACACCAAGCAACGGGTGCAGGTCGGCGTTCTTAAACCTCTCGAGAGAGGTATGTTGGACCACTTTTCGTATGATCCCATTCTGGAAATGCTGGAGCCATTTGGCTGTATTGTCAGTCAAGAGGGTAAATAGCGGGGCACCGTACAGCAGAGCTGGCCAGAGGACACATTTATGTATCCCCAGTTTAAAACGAAGCGACAAGTTGGGTGGAGTTAACAAGTGCGATAGCCGGTAAGACCTGTGTCGTAATTTTTCAATTTTGTTACTATAGAGAAATAGAGGTGCCTATCCATTTATATACCCTCCACTGATACCAAGGTTTTCAACATCTGGAGATACCGAGCTCCTTGGAGACGCCCAATCGCCATACGCAGTGTAATGCTCGATCAAAGTCCTGGAGCCAATAGTGTCTAGGAGGGGACAGTGTGTGAGACACACTGGTGTCCATTAGTGGGCCCTTTATCAAATTAGGTCCGAGCTCTATCAGTCACTGTCCCTCTTTAATGACTAGTTCGAATCACTCTCTTGGCCCAGTTCTTATTATGTGCTCCCTGACGGCCTTCTCTTTCTTCCCGGCTCACCCTCATCGGGTGAACAAATGGATAGAATATAACTAGGATCACCCCTAATTGCTTGTCAGTGTATACTACCGCTCATTGATTTAGATTATCTGAATTGTTCCTCATGAATCCCATAGAATAATTAGGATATATAATATTTTCTTGAGAAAAATTCACCAAATAGTAAATTAAATACAGAATGAAAAATACATTGTTAATGTTTTCTTAAATAATAATTGAGCTATTTGATTCAAGGATCATAAGCCTAGTAAGTTTTTTTTATTTATTTTTTTAAATATTTTACCAGCTACACCTTAGTTCATTTCAATCATTGTCTATATAATAAAACTACTAAGACACATTTAATGGAAATAAAAATGTATACAAATAAAAAAAAAAGAACGAAGGAAAGGAATAAGATATACGGCATTTGGTTGTAGTATTTGTTACACAAAATAAATAAACTAATCTAAATACTTCAACATACCATTAGGTCCCTGAAATATCCTTAATACAAACAAAAGAATTGTAAATAGCTGCAATATGGCCATGAAATCCTATCGAACTTGATTAATGATGATTTTTCGTTACATCTTTGAAATAATAGCTCAAGCTTTTGACAGGGTTCAGCACTCAGGTTTGCTTTACAAGTGCAAAAGATATTTACCACAGACCCTTTTCCTAATCATACAGTCCTACTTTTTAAACCACTTATTCCAAGTACGCTTTGGCTTAGAATATTCTAACTAATATCCCATAAAAGCAGGAGTTCCACAGGGGAGCATCCTGGGTCCCATCTTCTATACCCTATACACAATATACTTTCTCGGCAATATTTGCAGATGACACTGCAGTCCTGTCATACCACGCAGGCCCCAATATAGCATCGCATAACCTTCAAAAGTGTCTTGATGAGATCGAGTATTGGTCCATGGAATCCACACAAAGACAAAAACTAAACAGACGCTTTGGACAACTGTACAGACTACTTCGAAAGACACCCCATCTCCTAATAGAAAAGAAATTACTAATGTACAAACTTATACTTAAGCCAATCTGGACATACGGAATAGAGCTATGGGGGACAGTAAAAAAATCGAACATCAAGTGGATACGCATCCTTTCAATCAAAAATCCTGAGAAAAATAGTTAATGCACCTTATTACGTCCGCAACAAAACCCTTCATATCGATCTTAATATACCTCAAATTCTTGGACTCATCCCTTCCAAGTTCATGAAATTCCATAGTAACCTATCAAGCCACCCTAATCCCCTAGGACAGTTATTACATTGCTCCACTCGTCCCTTTAATCCTCCTCGGAGACTAAAATGGCAGTGGTCTCGTGACCTGCTATAAATACGCGACAGTGGGAGTCCTGGCAACGGTCAGTTTCTCCAATCATCTCCTGAGCGTATGTGGCTCTCGCGTTCTTGCTCAGCCTCCACTTGTTCGTAATCCAGTGACGCAGCTGAGGGATGAACGACTTCCCAAGACTTCGCTTTCTCTTTTGCATGCAAGGGTGGTGACAACCATGTGGATTTTGGAGGTCTCTATTTGGGAGGCTGTTTGTAAATACTTCATGAATGAGTGAGGGAATGCGAAAATTGTAATATGGTATAAATGTCAATTAATTAATGCCCAATGAGGCAGATTGTAATTTTATCATAATAAACTTAATATATTTCAAATAGATTTTTCGAGGTCATTAATGTGCCCTTAAGAAAAGTCATAACCATGCCCTAATAATAATTTAATAAAAACTTGCCCCTAAGTAAACATGGTATAGTGAATAACAAATAACAATTTGATAAAAGAACAGCATATGTACCGCCAAAGCGAGTACTTAGTGCCTCATAAGGCAGATTGCGATTTTATCATAATAAAGTTTTATACAGACATAAAATAATAAATAAAACATTAGCTATTTGGTGCTCACTACAATGTCGATACAGTCTATACTGATTGATCTGTGGTTTTGTAATCTTGTATTTTTTTTAATAATTGTAATTTACTTTTGAAGGCCAAAACCCACATGACTTTTTCCAAAATAAATATCAACCCTTCGAAAGATATTTTTCGCCATTGTTTTTAATGTGTCCTTAAGTAATGTCATAACTCTAATCTTTAATAGCTTTTTAGTTTCGTTATTTTTAGAAAACCTGCATGATTTTTACACGTCTTAACAAAAAATGGATGAGCACATATCGAGATGAAATGTACATTTAATACTTCAGGTCGCGAGTCTGTATTTATCCCATAACAATTACACATAATTCAGTAAATACCAAACTCTGTGAATTCGGTGAATAAACAAAGTCGAATGAGGGGCGAATCACATCAAAAGAAGAGATCACCGAAAAACTGAGGTAAATCTTGGTTATTCTAGACCCCCTTTTCTCCTTGTACCCTAAGAGAGCCGGGCCCTTATTCCTGGACCTTAACAGAGGTACCCTCATTCCAGCCACCCTAAACCCTATCGTGTATCGGAGTCTCTGTATTATTTCCAGGGTCTTGTCCCTTCCCTGTCTATTCCAGGCTAAATATTTCTTCAACTTGTTATCCAGTCTTCTAAGAAACCTAACAACAGAATTCAGCTTTCCCCCTTGCAAATTGTTATATATTTCTTGCTCACCCTTGAAAATAATCCACCTCTAGATGATTTCATTTTATAGTAAATCATTCATCGTTAAACCTAGACCCTAATTAACATGCTACATTGAATAATTCGATAAAACATTGGGATCTTGGGACATAGGACATTGGGAACGGTTATTTGGCGCTCACTACAATGTTGATCCAGTCTTTACTGATTGATCTCTGGTTTTGTAAAGAATTTTAATTTATTTTTTAGCTGGAAAAAGCAACATGATTTTTCTCAAAATAAATATGAGATAATGTAGAGCAAAATTACTTGATTTAATTTTTCAAACCAGTGTGGCTACTGAAACTTTCCTTTTAAATAAATAAAAAAAGAAGGAAATAACTAATACACTAAAAAAAATATATATATAACTTTGAATACATTAATAAGTTTTTGTATTTCGGTCCTCAAAACTTTAGTGTTTGGAATATCTTTAAAATTATTTTTACACTATGATCGTTGAAAGAAACTCAGAAAATGTTAAATAGATTCTTCACTGGGGCTTAAAATATCCTTTTTTCCAAGTATAATTGATTCCATACTTCCAGTTATTATAATTTATTCAAAAACTAATCAGCATATACATATATTTCGAGAAGTTTGGGAATGAATCTTTGACATTTCCGATTGACTAAAGCATCTTCTCAAAAAAATTTTTATGAATAAAAAAAATTTACATTAAAGATTATTGTCGTGTCAACCTCTTAATTACGAATAATTAGATGTTCCTATCTTCTTGGTCCAGAAAATGTTTCTACATTTTAATAATGAACTTAGGGCGTCAGTAAGAGATGGACAAGCTACTAGGGTACGAAACATCCACAGGTTCCACATGGTGTGCCGGGGGCAACCCCACCACGGCTGGCCTGCCTATATAAGCAGCGAGACTGGCCGAAGTCTTACAGAGAGAACTTACAGAACCGGCACTTGGAACACTGCTCTCTCTCTCTCTCTTTCTCTCTCTCTCTCTTTCTCTCTCTCTCTCTCTCTCTCTCTCTCTCTGCACTGGCGTTAGCTGCTCTACTCAAATATGTCTTCTCATTCAACTACCTCTGCATCTCTCTCTCCTAGCCTCGCTATGTTTAAGTCCGGCGTTGTCAGGCCCCACACCTTCCTTGTGGGAATCCCCGCCTTCGTCTCGCTAAAACTAGCACCTCCTTGGGAGAGACCTCTCCCTCGCGGACGACGGTTGCCGTGGCCCTACAAACTTTACCTAGTAGCGTCTCTCACGGCAATCCAGTCTGCCTCTCGCTGGTTCACACTCGTCTTTGGGATCTGGACGATTTTCAGCTACCCTTACATGCCGAGTGTAAATTCGTGGTTATTCAAAAACCACATTATCTACCTATAATACCTACCCTGTTTCTCTTCTCCTTACTCTCTTAAAACTTAGTGCACTGTCGCGGCACACCTTTTAAGATTTTATGGAGTCAGATAAAAACAAATTAAGCTGCCCGCCGACTAGGCAGCCAGCAAGGGTGAAAGACCACAGGTTTACCCATTTTATCTCTTTCTAGGCGCCGCCGGTCAGCGGCTAGAGGTTGTAGCGACCCTAGCCCGCGGCGGGCGTCCTCTCTGTACCTTGGCGAACCAACGTCACTGAACCCGACAATTATTAATATAGGAGTTTATAAAGCACTGTTTGATTTTACCTGACACCTGGGTCCAATTTTGCTTGCTTTTTCGTTACTTCGGTTTGCTTTAGGCTGTTGGCTGTATGAAGGAGGTCAAGACCTTTGTGTCATCTCATGGAAAACGCGAGCTATGCCACATAGACAAAAGTATATACTTACCCTTCGAGCTCGGTAATTATATTGGAGAAATAATGTCGAATAACATTGATATTTGTAGCCCCAAGGTCGGTGCTGGGACCCCTACTCTTCAACATCTTCACCGCGCACATAGTAGGAGCATCATACTCCAATTGTGTAGTGGCATATGTGGACGACATAGGGGTCTACAGCACCAGCCTCAACCCAGCGAAAGCTCTAAAGGCTGCAGAGGGCGCCAGTCAGTTAATCGCCGACAGGCTGCGAGCTGTCCACATTCAGGTGAACCCGGCTAAAACTCAAGGGATCGTCTTCTCCTTCTAGCATGGAAAACGGAAGCTTCCAACCAGCTTCACCATAGACGGGACTGAATGCAAACTTTCCAACAGCATATGCTACCTCGGCATCAACCTAGGCAAACACATGACGTTCTACACACACCTGCAGAAGAAGTTAAAAAGAGTACGTAGGACTTACTACTCTCTCCAGCATCTCATCACAAGCCCGGCTATAATACATAAGAGACTGTTAATTGCGTCCTGAGGCCAACTCTACTGTTTGGGACACCACTCTTCCGATTCCTACACAATAGCACAATAACTCGACTCCTGAGCTTCCAGAACAAAATCCTGCGCATGGCGCTATGGCATAGCCCTTTTCGTGATATGAAGGCTCTCGACATCCACGAAAAGTTCGAAGTTCCCACCATCACCGAAGCCATCTCAAGAAGACACATTAAGTTCTTTGACTCGATGAAACATAGCCAAAACCCTCTATTCCGAGACATGACACTCCCACCGCTACCGGCTGGATGGCAACTCTCATGATTTAGTAAAGCAGACCAAATGGTGGACATCACGGCGCTTGGCCCACCAACAACAAGCCTCTAACGGGCACCCAACACTGCTATCCAACTAAATAAGACTGCACTACATGCATAGAGGGACTCTAGGCCCAGCCACCAGTGGACTCTAACCACTGTACCGCAACTATCAACCTCCACCGAGGCTTCCCACACTCCTGAATTCCCTCGCACCACCTTCAAGCAGGTACACCTAGTACAAGGATCCGCTTAACCCAAATATCCCTTTATTTTTCCCTCATCCTTAATCTTATAATTAGAGAGCTAAGAAAAAAAAAAGCCATTATGAAATATTTTTATTGCAATACACATGTTTATACTGGCCTGTGTGTTTATGTATGCGGCCTGTGTAGCCCCACCCCATTGGTATTTCCTATCACGACCTGTACCAGGGATAACCCTACTGGGACCAACCCTTCCACAGCCCCCTCACTTAATACCCTTCATCTTCATCAACTTCATTAACGCAACTCTCAACCCTTCGCACCCTCCTCCAAAGTACGGTGGCCGGGACTAAGTGTGTTGTCCCAAGGACTGATCCTTAGGAAAAATAACTGTGAGTATGTTTACCCCTTCTAACTCCCCGCTGAGGTGCTCAGGAGGATTAGCAGGTTGTGTCAGCAAACTGTTAAGAAGGACTTAGTATACCTTCAGCAGCTTCCGGCGTTAGTAAGTTCAGCGAAGGCTTTACGAAACACTGTAAGCACCTTGCTAAGCGTGACGTCTTCTCCGAGATGTAACATTGACCGGCTACTTAAAGGTCAGTACTTTTGGAACAATATCAATTGAACCTACTTTATAAAGGCGATTGCATATTTTACTACTAGATGAAATTCAACCAGAATGTTGTCATCTTTTAATTTTAACCAATTGATTTTTTTCCCGTCGATTTACAACTACATCGTATTACTTATTTTTAATCTGTATAAACGAAATAAAGTAATTATACAGTGACAATTTTCTTTTTTTTTACAATTATATTCTTTATTGTGCTAAAATTATAATCTTCCTTACTAGGCAATAAGTAATTGAGATAAATGTTCTCATTCACACAATATTTACAAAAAGACCAGAGGCCTTCCTGATACATCTTTCATAATTTGGTATTTGTTCTCAAAATCACGTCTTCGACAGCCATAGTTTGCTAAAATGAAAAGTCACATGATAAAATCCTTAGCTGTGCATATGGAGACAAACCCAATTCTCTCATTAAAAGCAGTCAAAGTAACAGTCAATTTTTATTTTAGTAAAATAGATGAACCATTTTAATGAAATGTGTGGAATTCAGCACTGTTAGTAATGTGAATATGTTTTACTAACTGATTAGTTATCATTGCTGCTTTTAATTAATTAATTATTAAACAGCTTTATTATGATAAAATTACAATCTGCCTCATTGGGCAATAAGTAATTGTGATAAAGGTTTTCATTCATACCATATTTACAATTTTCATTCACTCGCTCATTCACACAGTATTTACAAACAGCCCAGAGACCTCCAAAATCTACATGTTGGTCACCTCTCTCGCATGCGAAAGAGAAAGCGGCGGCTTGGGAAGTCCCCCACTCTCGTCCGTCAGCCGCGTCACAGGATCCGAGCCAGTGGAGGCTGACGAAGAGCGCGAGAGCCACAGACGCTCAGGACATGATTGGCTTCTACAGTGAAGATACATCATTTAGAGATGCTGACTGTACTAAACTCTGACTGTACTCCACGTTAGCTTATTAAATACTTGACTTAAGAACTGCGGTCTACTATTTAACGTTTATTTTTTTATAAAGACTTCTGGTTGTTATATCATAACTAATTCTATGCAATTTAGCCAGAGGGCCAAGCATAAATCAAAAGTTTAAAACGATTGAATTAATTTTATTGCTCATATCGTAGAAATCATAGAATATAGTCGTAACGAAAGACAATTATCCAATCTGAATCAGATTCTCTCCTTTCAGTTTAATACTATATAAAGAAGTTATATGGTCCATCTCTTTTCAATTCTCCTATTTCATTTATAGTTGTATACTATCTTTGGGTACCATTACAGATCATAAAATCCTACCTATACTAAACAAAATTTAATTCATCGAATTATCTTTTACTGTTTATGAACGTGACAATCCTGAACGATCTCCAACAAAACTTTTAAAATAAATTAAAAGTATCGAAGGATATAAATATGTTATCACTGTGTCTCAAGCTATTGATATACAAGAGCATACTTAGGCCTACTCTGCTGTATGGTGCACCGCTATTTCGTTATCTGACGTATATGACAGCTCGGCGACTCCGACAATTCCAAAACGATATACTGATGAAAGTGGTCAGACATACTTCATTCAAGCAGCGGAGCAACAGTGAGCTTCACGAGATCTTTGAGCTGCCTACGGTGGATGAATTCATCTAACGTAGACATATCCAATTTTTCGACTCTTTACAATACCTAACAAACCCGGTGTTTAACGCTATAACCATCTTTATCTCTACACGCGGTGTTATGCTGTTCTGTGCGTCAAGCATATTTTGATTCGTATTAATGTATCATATAATATTTTCAAAAAGGACACAAGCGGGTGGTTTTCAATTATCAAGGGGCTTGACAAATAACATTTAATTATACAAAATATACTTCCTAAAAAATAAGAATGATTCAATGGACGTAGATAAGTGGGGAGCCAGTGGTAGGGGTAAATATGAGGTAAGTAGAAATCACAAAGCCTTGCAAGCTTTTAAGTGCTTGTGGCAAGCATCTTAAGTAAGATGAGGTTATTGAAGACTTTATTTATATTACCAGGGAGAGCTGCGGCTTGGGTGTCTTGTTGTGGTGTAACAACCATATCAAAGTTCCACGGTAAGATAATAAAGCTACTTATACTGGTGGTTATATTAGGGAGAAATCCAGCACTTCTTTAGCCCTCCATTTTAGTAACCATTTTGCGAGGAAGTTGAAGCAAACCCGCACGAAGTCTTACCGGCTTACGCATTTATTGACTTCCCCCACTCTATCACTGGGTCTCAAGCTACTGATTTACAAGAGCAAACTTAGGCCTACTCTGCTGTATGGTGCACCGCTTTTTCGTTATCTGACGTATACGACAGCTCGGCGACTCCAACAATTCCAAAGCGGTATACTGATGAAATGGTCAGACATACTTCATTGGAGCAGCGGAGCAACAGTGAGCTTCACGAGATCTTTGAGCTGCCTACGGTGGATGAATTCATCCAAATTTTTCGACTCCTTACAATACCTAACAAACCCGGTGTTTAACACTATAACCCCCGCTCTGTTCCGTCGATGGGGGAACGACGGGAAGGACGCTGTCACGGCTGGAACGGTTTAGTCTTAGGTTCTAGGTATAGGTTTTAGTTTTTTAGTTTCCCGGTTGTAAGCTGAAGGTGAGCCTCATCTTCTAGTGTGTGTATGTGACTATGGACTTTTAACTTCAAAAAGAAAGTATTATATTATTCACTCCTTCAAATGCATCCGTGTATGCAGAAAGAGGAGAAAATGTAAATTATAAATTATTTAGTTTGTTCACTGCAATTTTCAATAAAGGGGATTTGATATAAAAAAAAAATATATTCATAAATATGTCTTCTATGCCACGATTTCCCCAACACTTCGAGCCAGCACAAATAAACTCAAAGCTAAAGAGACGGAAATTTTTGAGAAAATTGATGGAAAAATTCGAAGAGGAAGGGTCGAAAATGCATCAGTGCTGTATGTAACGACAGCTAATAGATTGGTCGGGTCAAAGTAAAAGAGAAATGCGGAATTACGGAGAGACTGAGGACGCTTGAGTGCTGGAACGGAGAAAAAGATTATTCAAGAATTTTTCGGATTGAGCTCTACAGAAGGAACCCTCAGGTGGTATAAGACAGACACATTGTGAATAAGGAGATTGTGTATCAAAAAGAAGTTAGAATAGTTTACTCCAGTTTATAACGAAATATATTTTCGTTGACATCATTGCTTGTTGCAAGTATATAAAACTATTAACGATCCGGTATTACAAGCTGCCAATCTCAAATGTTTAACTTTCTCTCCGACCAGGACAGTGTCTGGCCTGTTGCGCTTATAAACGTATTTTCATTTTGTCGTCTGCCTTAAATATCTCTCTAGTGCTGCAGGTGCTAAAATATGCAAGGGGAAAAAACTCGCCAGTAAATAGAAAGAAGGGAATGTCTCCCGGGTACCCTCGAGACGTGAAGAGTTTTCTGTAAAAGTTGGGTCACTAGTGTATATATGACCTATTAGGTATGCAGTAGGTAAAAGGTAAGTTGGCCAACTCCAAATTGATATGAATACTCGAGGTAGCGGAGAAGATGGCCGGAAAAGTTTCTGATAATGTATGGCTGGGGTAAGCCACTCATGGGATTGGGCCTCAGCGACCCACAGTTGGGTTTTTGCCATCTCATTTTCCCCGTGTCCTTGGGGGAATACCCTTTTGTCCTCTGCTTTGAACAGTTCCGCTTTTGTTTGAAGAGGAAAATAAATTTTATTTTTCATTTCGCAGTTCAATTCCATCGTAAAACCAGTGGTAGAAACTTCAGTGATCGATGATCTCAATGTACCTACCAACATCTACTCACCAGGTGCTCGAGATACCTATACAGCTAGAGAATGATTTATTTGTTTAGTTTGTTATTTTCATGATTCTCTTTTTACTTTGACCTTGTAATATCCTGTTTTTTTCAATTGTTCTTTATATATGTAACGATTCACATATTTATTTACTGGATGTTTTTCTGGAATCTATTTGCAATGTCCTGTAACTCTGCTACATTTTATACAATTTTTAATAATTTTATTGCATATACACGGATTGTTTAAACATGTTTAAAAGTGATGGGGTTCACCCTATGAATCATAGACTTTAAACCGACTTGCAACTAAATACAAAATCATAACCTGATTTTCCCCGAATTGGGAATGGAGGTGGGGACATTGTATTAAACACTGGTTTGTTAGGTGGTGTAACGAGTCAAAAAACTTGTCTTTCATACGACAGAGGTGTGTCTGACCACTCAAATCGAATTAGTTCACTTCCACCTTAAATTCCTGAATACATTTTTCTTTCTATCCTATGAGAGCCAAAACAAAAACTTTCCTTACCACGCAGTTTGGCTGAGGGTAAAAGTATTGGAAGATGGATCAGCGCATGTAAAATCTCACTCGTGAGAGAGAGGGAGAGAGAGACGAATCCCTAATACAGAGAGATATAGAGAGGGAGAGGGAGAGAGAGAGAGTGAGTGGGAGAGATGTGAAGCAGAGGAGACTATTAGAGGTTAATTATTGGGGTAATTAGGCGGTGAATGGGCCAAGCTAATGGCATCCATATTGTAGTTGGCAGCCAAGTCCTTTTAACTGCAAGTTGCCACGTCTCAACTTGGCCGCTATATCTCTCCGTATCAGTGTTGCCACTCTCGCCGCCATATTGCCAACTTTCTGTATTAGCTACGGTGGGAATTTATTCGATAACCTCTTCGCCTAAGTTAGTCGTTAATGGTCGTAGGCCAGAATATCGGCTAAATACCTGGCTGCCTATAACCCTTCAGGGCTGTAGTTCGTCCAACTTCTCCACGCTCCTTTTAGCTACTCTTCTTCTCCATTAACGAAACTATCATATTCGCCGATTTTAAGTGGTATCACTTAAAAAGATTCGGACGAATCGTATTTTGGATGTACTGACTGATCACAGTTTCTGCATAGACATTATTTTGTTTATTTACGCGCACTAACGCTCCCCATAGCTCAAATAAATAATCAAAAATACATATAACTTTGTTGATAAAATAGATTATCAGATACATATTGGGTATTTCATTGAGTGGTTTCTATCTTTAAATTTAAATAGAACAAAGTGTGTGTGAGATATCATCAAAATTTTTTATTCGTTTGAAAGGCCTATAGATGCCATTATGTATGAAATATAACATTGTGCCGTGGCTTTGCTGGGTGGCGCGCATCCGAAATTTTACATGACTCTGGTGCATAAATCAGGCTGAATTTGACCGATGGCATGGGTTATGTTGGCTTTGAGGACCACTGTGATTTGTGGCTTATTCGCATAGACCCCCGACTTAAGAAAATCACAAGAAAAAGTCTAACGGGGTCAAATCGCACGATCTCGGTGTCCAGTTCACATCACCTCCACGTGAGATTACCACACGTCGTTGCCTATGGTCCTTTACCTTCAGCTCCTGGGTCAGTTGAATTTTGTCCAGGTGCAGGCCGAAGTCACGACGCGAAATTCCCCAAGTTGTGGTCTGCGAAAGACCGAGTTATAGTGAGCTACGCGAATTTGACTGCTTCGGATTTCCTGCACGCTCTCACGGACAGTGGGGAATATTTCGGCAGATCTTGCGTTTCGTCGACGTACGATTGTTGAATGATTGTTTACTGAACGAGTGGACTAAAATTTATCCACCACACTGTGAATAGTCCTCTCGGTAGGACGGTTATGACAACCACGGATCGTTGCCCGAACAGAACACCCTTATTGATAAAACAATTTTATCATTTGCACGTGTTCTTGAACGCTATATCCATTCATGGTGATTTGGCAAAACAGACTAAATAAATGACAGCCGATTCGACGGATGCAGCTTCAACAATATGGCCGCTATGAAATGTCAACGTTCAAAGGTCCCTATTGGAAAACGCTTTATATGTAAGATCATTATTAAATTAATACTAAGGTACACTAAAATTAAAAATATTATGCACATATCCTTAAAAAATAATATAAAATAAAACGAGATGAAATTAGAAACGTGTGAAATACTCAAAATAATTATAACACAATCAAAATTTCTCTCCTAATGAGCTGTTGAGCTCTGATTACTAAAAGACTGTAAATATTAAAATTTCAAAGGTGACTTACCAATTACATGTTGAATCCCAAAGCCGGACCTATACTACAGTGGAGGGGAGGTTATTGCCAAAATGGAGGAAATTGAGATGTTCTCCAATCCAGCTTCATTCTGGGTCAAGTCACTTGCCACTCGGTGATGGATAGAGTGGGGATGACTAACCTTATCAAGGTCTGAGTCACCTGTGGGTATCCATGTTGCCAAATTATAATTAACCCTTATTAAAAACCAGGTGACTTGGTCGCGATGTATAGCTTTTCCCGTTGTTTCAACTTATAGCACTTGAAGGTGGTGTCAAGCGGTGTTGTGCTGAGCCGCAACAACGGGAAGTCAGGAGGAACATTATGGGCACAGGTGCTAGACCAGGTGAGTGGTTCTTTCTCTACCTCCCCGGTGTGCCAAGATAGTGACAATCACTATTATAAAGTCCACTTATTGCGGTCTTGGCTGTTTAGGCGTATACAGAGGTTTTAGGACATTCCCATGCAGTCAGGCGACTGTTCCTCCGAAACGCCTATAGTAAGTGTTGAGTAGTCCAATTTTCTAAGGAAGATAAAAATCATCCAAGTGAGGTAAAATAAACATTCAAAATAAAAGTAACTCGTCCCAATAGGACGCAATCATCAAGCTACACTAAAAATGTTCCAGGAAAACATATACCAAGCACTAGTGCGTAGGCAAGGAGACCTACGACGACGAAAGCTGAAATGAGAGAGGGAGGGGTAATCGATAAGCGAAATCAATTGATTATCTTTATTGATCGTTACTCCAGCTTTTGTGATCAGCGGAATGCAAAACGTCTCCATGACTCCCATTCATGGCAAAAATAAAATACGAAATAAAGTTTCTTCATTATAGCGAACTACTGATTTAAGCAAACTGAGCTGATTAATAGTAACAATCCTTCTATCTATAGTATATACATTTTATTCATTATTGTAAATATTATACACAAATGACAATACCAAATAACTCATTAAGAACAAAAAATGTAAAAATAAAAAAAGCGTATGTGGCTCTCACGCTCTTGTTCGGCCTCCGTTGGCTCGTATCCAGTAACGTGACTGACGGAGGAGCGTGGGAGACTTCCCAAGACTCCGATTCCTCTCTCGCTTGCGACAACCATGTGGATTTGGGAGGTCTCTGGGCTGTTTGTAAATACTGTATGAATGAATAATTGTATTCGAATGATATGAATGAGATCAATTAGAATAATTACTTATTGCCCAATAGTTGGTAATTTTACCATAGTAAAACTGTTTAATAAAAAATAGTAGTTATGGATAAATGGTAAAACCAAGAATATAAATAATAGGTAAACACATTTTAAAAAGGTTACAATAATTAATAAAAACGAGCTAAAAATCAAAGAAGAAGACGCTATTCACTCAATCAAAGAGAGTAGTTTCTTATCCCCCTCCTTGCTCTTTAACCGTTCCTGTTTCCCATTGGTTTGATCTCAGTCTAACTTGTTTGTGTGTGATCTCACAATAATGGAGCTCACTCCTCCAATTGGTCTTGGGTGAAATTGAGTAAATTATTGTTTTATTTTCATATTATCCATAATATTGCTTATTTTCACTGCTATGCACAAGTTCAAGTGATTGCCAAGTGGCATTCTTGGTGATCAGAATTTGTTACGTGTAAATAACCTATTCTTTGGTATATATTTAATATAATTCTGCTCAAGTTAGTAAGGTTAGTTCAGTCGGATAAATTAACGGTTCATTATCCTTCTCTCTTTGCTCGTCGTAAAAATAGAGAATAGCCAAACCATCCCTTGGTTTTCATTCATTATGATTTACACTGTTCAATTCTTTTAAATTCTCGCTTATAAAGTTTGTCATTATCATTATATAGCGTTTGTCTTTTTTATAGATATTATATGCCCCACTCATCCCTATAATCCTCCTTGGAGACTAAAACGGCAGTGACCTCGTGACCTGTTATAAATATGTGACAGTGGGAGTCCTGGAAATGGTCTGTTTCTCCAATCATGTCCTGAGCGTATGTGGCTCTCGCGATCGTGGTCAGGCTCCGCTGGTTCTTATCCGGTGATGTCGCTGATGGAGGAGCATAGGGGACTTCCCAGAACTTCGCTTCCTCCTTTGCACGCGAGGGAGGTGACAATCTTATAGACTTGGGAGGTCTCCGGGCTGTTTGTAAATACTGTATGAATGAGTGAGTGAATGAAAATTGTAAATACGGTATGAATGAGATCATTTGTCACAACTACTTATTGCCCGTTGAGGCAGATTGTAATTTTATCATAATAAAGTTTTTGTTAATAGATATACGAATATAGGAATCCACATGCAGAGACAATCTATACTATATCTTTCTTGTACATATCTTGACGAATAAGGAATCAAATACCACTTTGTAATGTTATGTGAAACCAGAAAATTAGTAGAATTTTCAAAGAAAAAAATCATTTAGAAATAAAAATAAATTTATTATAAAATCAATCATAATTGCCAGTAAAGAGACATTTTCATGCCCCTGCGACGCTGTGGAGCATCAACTCTACCAAACCGTAGAGCACTGCGGGTGCAGTATAGACTTCGCCTCATTCGTAACTACATATTACCAATTGAATATGGAAATTATGGTAAAAATAGTTTAATGACAGTTAAATCGGCCGCGATTGGCTTTATTATTTTATTAGTGTCTCAGAAAAGTTTTATTTTTTTTTATAATTCTTCTATTTCAGTCAAGTCATCCTTTTCTATTTAAAAACTTAAAAAAAAAAGCTAATGACGAGATTATTGATCATTTAGATTAGATTATGGAACATCTTCTTTATTAATTTATTTACAGCCCAAGTATTGGCTACCTTATTAACATAAATACCATAAAAGCACCACATTACGTTTAATGGCTATCAGCTCACATGGTTCAAGTGTAACGACGATCGGTTCTGCCAAAGGCCACCATCACTAGAACAAGAGACGGCTGTACCGCAGTCCTGATCAGATTTCTCCAACGACGAGAGGGGGGGGGGTGGAGGCAATATTGACTACCCCCCTCCCATTTGGATTTATCTTACCGCCCTTCCTGCCCCCGGTAGTGGCTTCCTCGTCCTTATCTCAGGCAGCACCAGTCCACACACCGGATCAATGGACTACTCACTACTGGGGCCTGATCAACTTCCTAATGCAAACAAACATAGAGCAGCTGTATTAACTGTTGTTTTTGTTTGCTGTCGTCTCTTTTCCGCAATAAGTACATCAAGAGCTCTTTGTTTGTCACAGTGATAGTAATCACAACCCAGTCTGCACAAATACGCTTTTGTCTGCCTTTCTAGGGAGGTTTTTCTTATTGCATTTTGTAATGACATGGTTTCTCAACTAAGAAATAGTAGCATACCCATTTTTCATTTCATAATTGAAACATCTCACTTACTTAACATCACCTTTTCAACATTAAAAAAATATTGTGAAGATATGTATAATAACATGTAACATGGAAAAAAAGATGTACATAATGGCATTATTACATAACAATTGAAGTGACCCCTCACAAAAATGGACCGTTTATTTTATAACACTTTCCAAATTATCTGTCTATATAGATCAACTTTATAAAACACTATCTGTTTTAATTATCGTTCTGAATCTAATTGTCTTACTAAAATCTGAATCTGAATATAACATTTGGTGTTTATAGATCGATCAGGATGGTTTAACGTGAAATTCCCCGTATGAAAAACCGAAAAAGGAGCACTAAAATAATTGACACTTATTTAAATTAACTCATCATTAAATAAATTAACTTTTTCGGTTTTTGGTCGCCAAAAAAATATTTGTTTGAATGCATTAATTTTTATAATTGCAGCGTTTAGTGTGTTCTATGCCACAGGGACACATTCAGAACATCAAACATGAACCGGACCTTGTGCGGTGACTCGGGATAGTTTAAAAATCAGTACGAATTGAGTCATTTAATGGATACAATATTACTGAATTTTTAGTTTGATTTTGTCAGACAACTTTCGTTATTACAACCTTAACCATATTCATTGATGGTTATGCTTTTAAAATTTCATTTGGAACGTTATCGCAGAGAACCTGTTTAAAAGTAGATCCCTTCCCATCAAGCTTAGAAATGAAATGAATATTATGCTGTCAATCCAGATGAAATGTACATATGTAGTAGCTATTATTGTGTGTATTTAATTGTGTGCTAGGTAAAGCATTGCTGTTGCTTCAGTGATAAAAGACTTAGCATTGTTCCTGTTTAGTAAATAGTGAATAGAATAGTTCTACAGTTTGGTTCCAACTTCTATTCCGAAGTTCCTTTCAAACTGTTGGCTTTAATCCAAGTATGGGATTACTCTTCTCTGCTGCTTGGAATTAAGGTAAAGTGAAGTGAGCAATTTCTACAACATTTGCGTAAATTTATGTATCACGAACTGTGATATATTTCTCAATGTATTTTGTTTGTTTGTATAACAAAATGTGTCATTCATACGACCTCATGATTATACTTGTCCTTTTAAAGTAATACATTCTTATTTAAGGGTATTATTGCAACCAAATTCTGATTGAGTATTATTTAGAAAATGCTATGAAGTAAACGTCGGTTGGACTCTGCGGATACTTTCTTTCTTTATTCAATGATGTTCGTTTTACCCCGTGAAACACCTAGTAACAATACCTGGTCATTAATAATTCCTTTGAAGTCAATGGTTTCACGAATGAGAAATATTTGTGGTAGTAATTTAATTAAACATTGGCAATCAAAAACAGTATTTGAATTCAACACGGCAAAGGAGGGAATTAAATACACTAACTACTTTATTTCTTACATGTATTTGCCAGGAACAATTACACAATTATCACAACTAATCTATTTAGCTCCAATATCATCTCTATTTCCTTTTCCTCTTGGCAGAGGGCCGACAATGCAAGCTCATACAGCAACAATTATTGAATAGATAATGTAAATATTTTATATGAAAAATAATAACTCGGACTAAATTGAAGCTACAACTTTCTCAAAACAGAGACAAACGATATAACTAACAATACCAGTTAATAGAACCATCATCAAACATTGATCTAAATCTGTTCAAAATCTGGGGTGAACTCTAGAAAGGTGCTTATTATTTAATGGACGTAGTAACAATATAATAGAAAAATCAAAAATAAAAATCAATATTTTAATAAAAGATAAAAAATGTCAGCAACTTAATTCATTCTACGTAAAACAGTACTCAGTGTGTGTTAAGTTAGCTGAGTTCGCTAAAATGTTTTAAGTATTTGCACCCAATTGCAATAGCAGATGCAGACAGAAATATTCTGTAGAAACATCGCCCATAAACATATACATGAAGTAAATCAAACATCTCACGATATGTCAGTCTGTTCATTTTTTGTTTTTAAGTTACTGTTATTGCTTTTACTATTTGTTAGTTAATAGCCCTATCCCGTGGGTACTGAACATGTTGATGTTTTAGAAAACAAGTACACACTATATCTTATTTTTTCATTTATTTGTAAACATTCAATCTGAAATTGTATTATATTTACGACCTCCTTCGAATGCATCAGCTCATCGCAGAAAGAGGAAAAAATTGTAAATCAAAATTTTTGTTCACATCAATAAAGAGGTTTTGAAATAAAAAAAAATTTTTGTCGCAAACTCTCGGAACCCGATACCTAAATAACACAGCTCTCTCTCTCTCTCTCTCTCTCTCTCTCTCTCTCTCTCTCTCTCTCTCTCTCTCTCTCTCTCTCTCTCTCTCTCTCTCTACATATATATATATATATATATATATATATATATATATATATATATTGTAACATTCATGATATTTGAGCATATCATGGCCAGGAACCTTCACAGATGTGACCAGATGGTAAGCATCTTCCCTTATGTTCCTAGGAGTGGGGATGAGATAAACGGTCAGTCTTAGCACAACCGTCGAGAAAAGCGGACTCTTAGCAAGCTCCCGAACTGGCGGTACCATACAGGAAGAGAGGAGAAGAACCAACAGCAGACAGTAACGTTGATTGGATTATACGGACATCATCGATTGGGTGATATTGATATTGTTTTTTTATTATGGATCCTTTAAAGGAAATTGAGCTCAAATTTCATGTTTTTTTTTTTGTAATTAGTAGTAAATATCCTAATTTAAAAGGAATTGAATATTTTTTTATATACTTTTTTCAGCACTATATAATTATAGTTATTTGTTATAACCATTTTATTTGTATATATTTCACAATTCCCAGTTTCTCAATTTATTAATAACTACAACATTAGCCTTGAGATCGGGCGATTCAATCGGGATAATTTCCTATGTTGAAGACATAAAAACAATTTGAATTAAAGATCTCGTGACGGACCTGCCAAATTAGTTAAGGTAAATTGATCAATAAAGTAGAAAAAGAAATGGTAAAAAATGAGGTAGGTTTCAATATATATATGTTGACTTTTTAACTTCAATCTGAAATTGTATTATATTTATGCCCTCTTTCGAATGCATCAGCCAATCGCAGAAAGAGGAAAAAATTGTAAATTATTGTTCATATCAATAAAAAGGTTTTGAAATAAAAAATGTTTACAACCCATACAACCCATACAATTAAATGTTTACAAATAAGTTAATATCTTTGTTGTTATTAAATAAACGATATTCTATTCTAATGGCGTATAAGGGACTCTAGTACTGGAAATTGATCGTGAAAAAGGCCTTTAGGTATGACGTAATTATACCATTATTTAACTTGACTATCCATGAAGTTATTTGCCATAATTTGACAGCTGCCCCACAAAATATCCAAAACTATGTTTCCAATACGATTTGATCAAAAATCTCTTTTGGTTGTTGGTGCATTGAACATTTAAAATTTCCTTATGCTGGAAGTAAGGGGATATTCCGTTCTGTCCCTGCTACTGGGAGAGATATATATCTGATTCCAGATGACGATGTGATTCTGGAAGACGCCTACTGTGAATAATGCTAGCATGTGTGCTCTTTGAAGCTGCATCGCTGATGTCCCAGGTGACCGTGGCAGGCAGGAGATGTGGGCATTAAATAGTCACATCTCGAAGGGGTGCTATGGAGGAACCACCCCTACCACCAATCTCCAGCCGATGGCAACATCCCCTAGGGTTTGACCCTCCCGCCTAATCCTTATTCTCAGGCATAAACACCGCAAGGTACAGGTGCTCTTTGAATACACTCACGGACGCTAAGCGTATTCGCTTTGAGTTATAAATAGAATAATGACGCTCACACTTGTTTACCGATGTTTGCCGGTGGATGGATCGTTTGAAAGTTGAGTGCAACGTAACGCACAAATACTGTACAGAAATTAACCAACATTGGATTTTAATTTCAATCGTACATTATTTGTCAGAGCACGGTAGTTAGGATCGGATATTTTAACACACTTCCGCCTCAGGGAGGGTATCAGCCGAGATCTGGGAATGTGGGCTATCTTGCAATCTCCTCCCTCGTGCTCTCTTGCTGCCCCGAAACAAAAGGACACTCGCCAACTAAGCAGTTTGGTTGAGAAGGCTTTTTAAAAAGGTAGGCGATATTTTATCTACTGTCTTAAATTTAATCCTTTCTGCGTCTCTTGATTTTTTGACTGAAAGCTATGTCTTTTTGTGAAACTACAATGTTTTTTTTTTTTTACACATATTGTCGGTTAATAATAAATTTCTTACATGTAAATAATAAAAATTACTGCCGAATTGAGGAATGGTATGATTATAAGTTTATAATTAACAGTTTTATTGTCTTTCCATAACTGATAACTTCTTCTTTAATGTAATAGCCCTTTCGACAGCTCTAAGCTGTCATCTTCAGTTAAAAATAAAAAGTCAAATGATGATAATTTTTACCTAGTCATATGGAGACGAAATAATTACTATTATTATACGTAAATATGGTATGAATAAGATCATTTATCACGATTAATTATTGCCCAATGAGACAGTAATTTTATCATAATATGTCATTCTATTTTTTCCAGGACTTCCTCTTTCGGACGCGAGGGAGGTGAAAACCACGTGGACTTGGGAGTTCTCTGGGCTGTTATGTTATGCTGTAAATGGTGTATGAATGAGCGAGTGAATTTTACACGTAACAATGGTTGAAATTGTCCTTCTATCCTGCTACAATCAAAAATTCTTAAAATTCAAAAAGTAACCCTTAAAACCATACAAAATTATCAATAAGCTATGTATCAATCCTATTGCCACTCACCCAATCGGTTATGTGGGATATATAACGGCTGCTATGAAGGCTGCTACATCCACGCTCCTCACTTTACGACTGGCTTTGTCCAGGAGGTATGGAGGAATAACGAAATATAACTGTTTTATAATAATACTTATATACGCCATTGAAGTATAATAAGTAAGTAAGATTGAAAGAGATAGTATAATTGAGGTTTTACAATAGAGTTCTCCATGATCCCAATTGAATGACTCTTCAGGACGACTCTCCGTTAGCCAATTAAAGAAAGATATCTGAAGAAAAACTAACATTGTTTATTTAATTTCTAAATAAACTAATTGGTGGAAGGTCCACTTCGATAAATTGTTTGCCTCGTCATTTTACATATTTTTGTTATTATATTTTAATTATTTTTTACCAACCAAAATTTGTTTATGTCAATTATGAATTACAATGTATTCTTTTCAGTATTTAAATAATAAAATATTTTTTTGCTTTCCGATAAGCAGGTATTCGACAAAACCCCTTATTACCTAAAGAAGTACTCGTTCAGGAACATGTGTACGTTCTTCGATGTTCTGAACGAACAAGGACACAGAAGCCTTTGCGCAGGTCAGTTCAGGAGAGCATCCCCCTGGAAGCGTTCGCAATAAGGACTCCCACCACCCCAGGACGAATTGCTATTCACCGGATATCGCCCCCTAGGAAATAAAATTTATCAGGAGACGATGGTGCGAGTTACAGTTTGCCTGGCGGGAACGTGACCCAAATATCCAACTCAAAGGCTCCTTGATACCGGGCCGCTATTATTTGGTTTGCTAAGTAGCCAGCTCTCTAATCAACACTGGCCCTCAAGTGCCCGCTACATCTATCTCATGTCTTCTTATCCGCTCCTACAAGTTTTATACTGATTGTATAGGCCCTTATAGGCTAGTTAACATACTTACCATTTAGCTGGAGGGGGTAAAAACGGTAATTAAGGGTTTTGACAAACATATACGCAATCAATAACAAATATATATATATTAAAGTTAACTTTAAAAGTTAGTAAAATAATGTATGAGTTTCCTGCTAGGCGCGGATCAGGAGGACAAATGAATAAGGCTTACATTGATGAATCTGGTAAAGAAGAATATGCTTATTGGGCAATAAGTAATTGTGACAAATGATCTCATTCATACCATATTAGCATTTTTCATTCACTCGCTCATTCATACAGTATATAAACACAGCCAAGAGACCTCCCAAGTCCACGTGGTTGTCACCACCCTCGCGTATGAAGAAGAAAGCGGAGTCTTGGGAAGTCCTCCACGCTTCTCCGTCAGCCACGGCACTGGATAAGAGCCAGCGGAGGCTGACCAAGAGCGCGAGAGCCACAGACGCTCAGGACATGATTCGGAGAACATGATTATTGCCAGGACTCACACTATCACGTATTTATAGCAGGTCACGTGGCCACTGCCGTTTTTGTTTCCTAGGAGGATTATAGGGGTGAGTGGTGCAGTGCAATAACGCTACGGGATTAGAGGTACTATGGAATTTCATGAACTTGGAAGGATTGAGTTCAAGAAGGTAGGGTGTATTAAGCTCGTTATGAAGGGTTTTGTTGCTGACGTAATAAGGGGCATTTACTATTGTTCTCAGGACTTTTGATTGAAAGGATTGGATACGCTTGTTGTTCGACGTTTTTGCTGTCCCCCATAGCTCTATTCCGTATGTCCAGATTGGTTTAAGTATAACTTTGTAGATTAGTAGTTTATTTTCTATTGAGATATGGGATGTCCTTCGAAGTAGTCTGTACAGTTGTCCAAAGCATCAGTTTAACCTCGTGTGTGGGTTCCATGTCAGTCTTTTGTGGAGCTGAAAGCCTAAATACCGTTAAAGAAGGAATATATTAAAGTATATTAATTAAACTAATAATAATATATTAGGTATTTTTTGTAGATTCATACTGGTTTCATAAAAAAAAGAAGTAGATTTTTTCAGACCCACCCATTGTATCTGTTTTTGACCTAGTTATTGTACCGAACACTTCACAATTATCGTCAAAACAAGTCTTACTATATTTCTTAAATATTTTTCCAAGAAACAATCGTTTATCCCTCCTCATTTTACAATTCAACATAAAGCGTTTTTTATAGTTTTTCTGTTCTTTTAAAACCGTTTATTTTTAATTAATCTAAAATAATATGATATGTTAGTATTAAGTTAGTGGTTTAAGTTCATTTTAAAATATTCGCTGGTGTGCCTAAGTGTCTGTTTTTGTATTAGTGGGTCTTTTTTTAAAGATAACCATATACAATCATAGATCCTCATGTAAATCTATTTACAAATTATTTTTGTGTATATTATTATTATTATTAGTTATTAGTATTGTGCCCCTGTCCCCTGAGTATAGATGTGGAATTTCATATTTCATTTAGTATTGGGAAGATGAGAAAACTCCAGTCATAGATTTAGTGTCATTAGTAAATCAATTATTTAGCACTAACGTGCAGATTTATATAGTTAAGTTATCAAATTAGTCACATCTTATAATTATAACATGTTTTTAAAATTGACTTGAGATATTTTATCCCAATCATAATTAAACCTTTCATTGTTGCGATGCATCACACTTGTCTTATTTATTTTTTAATATGTCGACTCATTTTTCAATTGACTTATCAAAGTGACAGTTACCACGGAGAAAGTGATAATAAAGATGGAACTGCAGTACAACAGTAGAAGACAAACGACTGCAGTAATTGCCAAGTTGCTAATTAGCTAATGCACTCGGTAGCCTAGGTAACTTGTACAGGTTTGTTTGCCCTATGCTCTACTGTACATCTAGGGTTTGTTGTTTCTGTTAGTTTGTTTGCATACTGCACAGTTGTGTCAACTCCCAGCGCTCATATGTGTGCACACAGTAGTTTTAGCTATGAAAGGGCCAACTGTCGAGACAACTAGTAAACAATTTTATGGAAATGAGAAATATTATTAATCAAGGCTATTTTTAATTTTAGTAACCTCCTCATATTTAAATAGTTTATTATAGGATGAGACATGAATTAACAGGGGGTAGATTCAGGGATTTAGTCTTGTTAATAAGCTAACTTTATAATCCTACACCTGTATTTTGTAAACTCTTGTATTACGAAGGGAGGCAGGATTATAAGCTCCCTTTGATACTTAGCGAAAATTTAGGCAGTACAAAATGGTAGAGCAACATAAAATCAACAGAACATGAAATATAAAATGTCTTTAAGACTATGCATTAAGTGTTTGGGCTTCATTGGGCTATTATCACTAAGTATAAATCACTAATTCACTAAAGTATTTTCCAGTGTTGTCCGTAATGAGAGCATTAATTATGTAATTGATTACACTTGACTAACATCTCTTTTATATTTAAAAAAAAATGCAGCGACAGTTTAATCTGTAAGAATAATAACATACAACATTTGTTACAATCAGAAAACTAAATAAATAAAACTACTGTGATTACAATTTTGTAAAGTATATACGATACCGTGGTAAATACCTAAAAACCAAACTAAAATTTGTAAATTTGTAAAACTATATTCCAAACACCTCATATACTGTTAATATGTCAAAATATACTGTGATTAGTTTTGGTCAAATTAAAATAACGGAAAGTATGAAAAAAAGAAAAGTAAACCTTAAAAAACAGGTTCGGTTTGCTTACTTTTTAGATTCCTTAATGGTTGAGAAAACTTTCGTAATTACTTACTACACTAATGACAATGCCACAAAAGTGATTAAAAAAGTTTTAAGGACTAACATTGGAAATCACGTACAGTCCTAATCGTTACTTTCAAACGGGTGCAAAAGGGAGCTGTACATGAGTTCTGCTAACGTGATTTAATATACTGGTATCCTGACCATGTAAAATTCTAAAATAGAACAAAAACAAATAGGGTGACCTAAGAATGTAAAGGCAAGATAAAAATCTAAAGGAATTTGAAATAAAAGAAAAGTGTAAAAATTTGTCCCCGTCTGTTTAAACAGAGCTACATGACATACCTGTAGGTTTGTTACATTAGGGTTATGGCGGGGGGCATGGGCCACCTCCATGGACGTAAGAAGCATGGACGAAATAGCAAATGTTAATTTAAATTAATAAATGTAGAAAAATGAATTAAGTTAACGTTTAAAAAAATACGGAAAAAAAATGGTTATAAATATATGTATTTTGTTTACATGTTTCCTACTTATTAATGATGCCCTCTCTATAGCAAGATCATATATTTACTACATATACACCTTTATTTACTCATATACAACTTAAGTATACATTCGTTTTACATGAAAGAAATTATACGCAGTTCATTTTTAAATATACGTGCATAACAGATCAACCATCAGCATGAAAAAGGAATCGGTTAATATATTTGAACCCATTAAGTTAACTATTAAGCTCCAGTATTGAATCATAAAACGTGTATATTGAATTAGTTGCTAATCGTATTTTTATTTATTTTAATATCCTTCTACACAAAATATTCAATCATAGATAATACTAATAAATCAACTCACTATAAAACAAATTTATTGCTTATCGTATATTATTTAAACCAGATATCATACAAGTATAGGGAGTCCCAGAATTAACGCAGGATTTGATTTAAATAGAAAACATTTTTTTTGTTATTTTTTCATTGAATTATAAAGTAAATAGGGTTATTTATGGAATAACACATCGGGCAAATGGGCTCCACGGCTTTGCTGGCACATACGCACTCTTTTTCCATGCCCATTTGGCATAAATGTGGTTGAGTTTCGTTGAAGCAGCGTTGAATTTCCTCTTTTAATCCGCGAGTGGATGTGGGCTTGTTGACATACACCTTTGACTTCAAATAACCCTATAAAAAGAAATCTAAAGATGTTAAATCACAAGATCTAGGGGGCCAATTCTGATCACCGAAACGAGAGAGTACACGACCTGGAAATGTCTCATGCAGTATTTGAATTGTTTCATGGGCTGTATGGCATGTGGCACCATCTTGTTGAAACCACATATTGGCCACATCAATATCATCCAATTTCGGCACAAATAATTGTGCTTACGACGCCGAATTGATGTTCCTGGATTTTCAACAACACTCTCATGCACTGCTTCGATATTGACATTTGAACGGCTTGTTTTTGGACGACCAGTGTGTTTAGTGTCTCCAACTGATCCAGTCTCCTTAAATTTTTCAATTAATCTCTTCACAGTTGATGAAGTCAAAACACTATTCCGACCATATTTTGTATGAAATTTTTGAACTGCGGCCGCCAAACTTTCATTATTTTTGAGATAATGTTCAATAATAAAGACACGTTGTGCTATCGTGTAACGCTCCATTTTTACTAACCCTAAACTGTCAGCTGTCAAGTTTTTTTTTTTAGGGTTGCCAGCACTTTAATGCACGAATGGCGGCAAATTCAAATCTTGCGTTTATTACATCCTTTATAATATACCTGGTAATATTAATGGACAGTCATTATAAAAAATAAAAAATAATGGTAACTAATGGAGTAACTTTGTATGAATTAATATTTGTTCCAACGCTCCAATATATAATATTCAATATTACTTATATACGAGCCTTCTCCTTAATTTTACTAGTGCATTAAATAATGTTTTCATACATAGTAATGATTTCAAATGACAAAGGAATGTCGGTCTAAATGAAGGATTGAAGTGTGGAGGCGCTGAGCTAATGCAGTCGCTGTTAGCCAACAAGACAGGACCTGATAAGCACATAAATATCCAGCGATGGGTTTGAGTCCTGCCCTATCTCGCAGGGCCACTCCTATAAAAGAGGGACACCTTATTTCTTCCCTGAGCCCTTCGCCTTCGATCAGCCACTCTCATCACTGGGCTCCTGCTATTTCACTTCCAGCCGTTTTTTTGTCTTTTTCGGCAACCGTTGTTCTACTTTTTAGATAAGAAAATCAATCATCAGCTCTCTGCTATAAATCACCACCTGCTTTTTCATCATATTTTTACTGAAAGCTATGAAAGTTAGCCTGACGGTTATGTAAAATGTAAGAAATATTATTTAAAGGGATTTTTTGAATATAGTAAGTATTATAGTAAAACTTATGATGTATGTATTTCTAAACCATTTCTTGGAAACCATACAATTCCTCATGACCAAATAAATAATATACATAAAAGAGCCATTTAGTATATAGACACTAACACCAAATGGGGTGCTACATTAAATCAATATGCTATGTTAGGTTTAAACTATGTGAAAATCGGACTGTGTTTCTGAAGAAAATACTTTTATTAATCCTGTTTCATCGGCATCATCTGACCTGTCTTTGTGCCTTTACCGGGAATACTTAAGCCTCCAAACAAGTAAGGTTTCGGTGCCGCCTTGCATTAGCATTGATCATTCTGATAGGTTCTTCTTAGTGATCTCAGATTCATAGTTTTCAATCCGTAAATATATGATTACAATGAGGCAGATTGTAATTTTGTCATAATAAAGTTGTTTTATCAAAAAATATATAACTATATTGATAAACATATAAAAATTATATTTGGCATGTTAAAAACTCAGCTTTTTGACTTTATGCGATTTGCAGTGCTGATTCCAACAATCACACTATTTTTTTTCGATCACCTAATGTTATCTATCAAAGAAGAAGTTATGTTTTAAAATAAATACTTATAACACAAAAGTTTTGGATTTTTGTTTCTGTGTATAGTTTTAACAATTCAAAAGTTAAAAACATTTTCGAAGAGAAAAAAAATGGTCAATTGTTATAGTAACGATTTGCTAAAAATTATTTTTCTGCTGTAAACTTGCCTATGACCTTCCAATTCAACATCCAACAACAGTGCACTATCAAAGTGAAAATCTTCCTTGATACCTCTTTTTCATTTAATGTTAATATTTTACCCTGAACTTCGCTGATGGAAGCAAGATTTTGAGGATTGAACAGTCAAGATGTGAATGGCGGAAACTAATTTATGGGCTCAATTTAGGCCCTAAGATCTAATATCCATCTCAACATATCTGGTACAGAAGTATTGTTATAACAAGTATATAACATCATCCGGTTTCTTGTTCATTAATCTTTTATAAGTTTTCTGATGCCAGGTTCATAAAATACACTTTCCTTTGGATTTCTTTGCCTTAGGTAAACTCGGAAAATGTCCACAAAGATATTCAAAACAGTCTCCTCCTTTTGGCAATGCTCAGACAAATTGTTTGATTAGGCCCTGATTGTTATGAAGGAATGGAAAAACTCCTTTTTTAGTTTTTCACACTTTCCCTTTTGAAGTTTTGGATTATAGACTGTAATAACTTTTTCATTGGTTATTTCTCCTTTGCATATTGCTCTTATAACTGTTTCATTCGCACTGAAAATATGCGTCTTTTGCGTAGCCATTTTATAAATAAGTCTAAAAGTTGAAACCGTACTTTCCGAAAAATGAGATGTGTCAATATCAGATCTATGATTTATAGTTAAACTGCTCGTGATATATTCTTCATTATTTTTCCTCTAATCAGCACCCATAAAAGAGCTACTAAATTAATTGTACGATAAAATCGAAAATGAAAACTAAAAATATAAACAAAATCTGTTTGGTAGTGATAAAAACTCGAAATAATTTTAACTAAAATATTATGCAGAAAAACGGAAGTTGGCTGAAAACGAGAAAAGCTAGACCTAATTACAACAGTAATTCAGGAGGGAGACTGAAAAGCTGTAAATCACACAAATGTAGAAACTGATACTTAAAGGTAACTCACCAGTTCCACATCGTAGCTCGAAGACGGATCTAGATATGAGCTGAGGGAGGATAATCGGGAAGGTGTAGGAAATTAAGGTTTTGGGACATGCACCTGTGGTCAGTTGTCTGTTGCTCCAAAGCCACCATAGAAATAGTAAGCCCTCATCAGTCCACTCTTCTAGGGACAAGTTAGATAAAATAGAGAGAACTTGTCCCAAGAGGACGAGAAAAAACTTTATGGTTTAAACAAGGTCTAAATCACAAATGTTTCAGGATAAGATGTACCAAGCTCCAATGCGTAGTGACATACGACATGAGCAAAGATTGGTAACAGAATGAGAGAGATACAAGGGTAAGACGAGACAGATAAAACATGTGCAACCGATAAACTCGATCGATATCGGCTAGTAGAACACGAAACGTTTATACGCGTACCCCGCACAAGGGAAAAATAACATGAGGCCAAGCAAATAAATCATTATGCTTTAAATATCTATTGTACATAAATGTATATTATACTAATAATAAATATCTGCATCTCAGCCTCTAGTAGCTTTTATAATTAATTAAATCTGCCGTAAGATTAACCTCCGGTAGGTTCTAATAATTACTTAGTAAGTAAATCTACCATAAAACAATACAAAATCAATTAATTTTTATGAATAATGACATTTTAATTTAAGGAATTAATAACAATACCAAACATTAACTGAATGCACTTTTATAACGCAGACCTCTATAATTAGTTTTATTTGTAGGTCTATTATTAAAACACTTCTTATTGCAAGCGTTAGCCTGAATCCACTCCTGCATGTTTACGAGCCTAAAACAAAAAATGAGATGTATTGACCATATTTGCTGTTCAGACATCCGTATTACTCTAAAATTACAAATAGGTTGAAAAATAATATATATATATATGAAATATTACAGGGTTTAAAACAATCGTTGACAATATGAACAGGGTACAATTAACAAGCTACGATGTTACATCAAGCTTTAAGAGCCTGGTTTGTTTGCTAATCAGTAGTAAGTGATGTGGAGCCCAAAATCACGATTAGAAACTAGTGTGTTGTCATAAACTGTAAACGTTACCATTAATTTATCACAAACACCCATAAGCTTTAATAACATATTCTATTCCTCAAAATATATTTCGAAACCTATATTTGTTTTTTTTTGCGGATTTGATCTTCATGTGATATAAACAAAAAACATTATTTTTGTCACTAATGGTAGAAGTGGTATTATTATGCGACGGGCCGACAGCGTGACCCATATCTTCGGGGAGCCACAACCCTGCGACCGGACGAGATATGACCAGAGAACGGATTGCGGTCGCACTAATCCTCTATCCATGGGCCTGGCCAGCTCTGCGGCTGATAGTTCTCTCCTCAGTGACAGATATCCTGCGTCCTGTGGCCATTGTCCCACCGCAGGACATGGTCGTCCTCGCAGGACAAAAGAGAGTTGGCCGCACTCCTGCTCTGGTACTAGACTCCATATCGAAAATATAATGGCACATTGTGTGTTAGCGGTTTTGCACTGGCTGTTGGCGGTACAGCATTGCCAACCCCTTCGGCTAAAACATGGCTGCAACACCTAGCAATATATCATCCCTTATCTGCCCTGGGCTCTGGTCAAATACCACGGCTTCGATCCCCAACGCTCCACATATTCTTCACTCCAATCACTATGAAATATAAACATATTCTGAATTTTAAACTTAAATATTTATTTTTTCAAACCCTATTTCCTCAAAAACTTCAATTTTTACTGCAACGGATTGAATCTAAGGTTCAAAACGTACAATGAGCTTAATTAATCAAGGATACAAACAGATTATTACCTAAAATCCTATGAACAACACCTTCTGATTTTTAATGTAATAACTTGGGCTTTCCCTAATAAGTTCGAATTATTAAATATTCTACTTCTAAAGAATTATGAATATTCTTTTCATCAGTCTGTCTGTCTGTGTGTCCTACTATAGCCGCAGGGAAAATGACCAATCTGAAACGTTTCAGGTTCATTCAAAAGTTAGTGAAAAAAAAAAATATTAAATAATAATTAAAAATTGGCATTTACCCGGGTTTCACTGTGAATGCTTTTATTGCCACGGACCTGTTTAATTTTTTTTCCCTGATTTTAGAGAACACAGTTAAGACGGTAATACCCCCAAAACTTATTCCAGTAATAAAGTTATGGTATCAAACATTTCGCGTATTTACTACAATAGCAGTTTGCATTTTTGTTTTTATAGGCGACTTGTAGATAATAAAGTGTAATAATATAGTGTACCACTTTTTTTTTAATAAGCACGAAAGGAACACTTGTCCCTGCCACAAAAAAATTATTTGATATAGCGAATTTCCGTCGATAAAAAAAAATCTACGTAATTTAGAAACAAAGAAAACCCTACAAATGACGTAGCTACTGATCCTTGGAACTACAAGAAATAATGATCAGCAACGAAAGACCTTTTGTTTGGAGGTTTTACAAAGTGGTTGCAAATGTGATCCGATCGATGTCAAAATTAGAAATAAAGTTAAAAATTGAATTGTGGTTTCACCACAGTTCAGAATCTATTTAAACTTTGTAATTTTGATGTCGATTCATGGTCTATGACCCGATTGTGATTGATGTGATTACTCAAGCTATTATTAAAAAAAATATATAAGTTTTGATAGCTTATTGTTTTTTAATAAAACACCTAGTTACTTGTGGTTATAAATATCTAATAAATACGGATGAACCACGGCCATATCCGAAACATCTGTAAATATTATATAACTTAGTTTCAACCTCCTTTATTTCGTCATATGTGTTAAAATAAAAATGTATATAAAAATATACATTTTTTTTTCTTTCATAGGCCCTATAATTATATACAATTATAGATCCTCAGGCGAATCTATTTACAAATAATTTTTGTACTTCCTGTAGCATCGCTACATTATATACAGGTTATGTTATTTTATAAAAATTATATAATGAATAAACAAGTATAATGATAAACATTATGCGTGACTGGACTAAACTGACTATGATGAATATGACTGATAAAGTGTTTTTATTAATATTTTTATATAAAAATATGTATAAAACAACTTTATCATGATAAAAAAACAATCTGCCTCAATGAGTAGTCCCCACGCTCCTCCGTCAGCCGCATCACTGGATAAGAGCCAGTGGAGGCTGACGAGGAGCGCGTGAACCACAGACGCTCAGGACACGATTGGAGAAACTGACCACTGCCAGGACTCACACTGTTTCGCATTTATAGTAGGTCACGAGGCCACTGCCGTTGTTAAAAATAATGAAATTCGTTTGAATGTTTTTATAAACATACGAAAAGTCACTGATAGTACAAAAATCTGTTAAACCATAGGACTTCAAATTTATTATTTTGCTTTCTTTAATAAAACCATATGACCTATTAATTCTTTATTGCAGAAACCATCAACCATCAAGTTGTTTAACAAGAACCTGTATGCTCTTCCTTTCCCTGCTTCGTGCTGTGTATGCTGTCCAGCATGACTGATCGGTCGTGCGCTATTGTATCCCTGTCAGCCGTCCACCTAAGTAACAACTCTTCATAATAGGAAGAAACAAAAATGTTATGGTATGGGCTATTTTGTCTGTATGTACTATTCGACCCAGTTTTTCGCATTTAATGTTTTTTATCACTTTTGTTTGAATAGGTCAATTATAAACTAATTGCAGTTTTTTTAACTAAAAATAGGCAATTGGAAGTGAAAGATTCTCTTTTCGCACCCACTATTTCGTATTAATATATATGCATTTTTTTCTTTTTATATTCAAATTATTTTTTTTTAATTCTAAAAAAAAGTTAGAGAAATCTTCTTAATAGTGAAAAGAAATTTCAAGACCACTGATCCTCGGACCGAGAAGTATTTCTTATATATTATTTTTATAATAATTGTAACTATTAAAAACTTCCTATGAAATAGTATGTTGAAACCATTGTAAGAAAGTTAAACATTGGATAAATACGGAGAAGAGACAAACGACGAGGTACAAGGAAGTTATGTCGAAAGGTGTATGGTGGTTGACAGGCAGCAAGTCTGCGCAGAGGTGATAAGGCCTTCAGTGTAAGCTCACTCTTAAATCCATCTTACTCTTCGGCCAATTAACGTGCCCAATCCACGTGAGGATCGCGTATTCCCTAATCCATGGATTAGCGGGATCTTCTACATAATCCTCCATGTAGCTTCAAACTCCAGAATCCTGCTGTAACTAGTATACTGTACTATCTTGGACTAGTTTCTTCATCCATGTGGCTTAAGGTTTAATATTAAATTAAATTTACTACTAAACCGTAGCATTTTTTCCATTCTCAATGTAAACACTACAATTTTTTTTTTAAATTCAAAGATAATTATTTACAATTATAGATCCTCAGGCGGATCTTTTTTTGTATTTCCTGTAGCTTTGCTACACTATATACAGGTTTCCTTAATTTGTAAAATTTATATAATGGAATAAACAAATATAACGGTACACATTATACGTGACTGGACTGAACTGACTCTAATAAAGGTGATGGGGCTCACCTTTTTGATCAAACTTAAAACTAACTTACAAACTAATTCTTAGCCTAATTTTTCCCTGGCAGTCTGTTGCCATCGATGCGGGAGGTGTGGTGGGGTCATAGTGTTAAATTGGGTTGGTTAGGTGCTGCAACGAGTCAAAACACTTGATGTGTCAATATGACAACCAAAATTGTATGAATTTATAGGTTATATATTTAACTGTCTTTAGCTTTTTAACTTTAGGTTGGTATACTAATTTTCTCCTATTAATGCGGAAGAGTAACCTATTAAACTGTTTGACTTTTAATTTTTTACAACTTTATTATGATAAAATTACAATTTACCTCATTGGGCAATAAGTAATTGTGATAAATGTTTTCATTCATACCATATTTACAATTTTCATTGATTCGTTATTTCATACAGTATTTACAAACAGCCCAGAGACCTCCCAAATCCACAAGGTTGTCACCTCCCACACATGCGAAAGAGGAAGCGGAGTCTTGGGTATCCTCCACGCTCCTGCGTCAGTCCCGTCACCGGGTAAGAATCAGTGGAGGCTGATGAAGAGCGGGAAAGCCACAGACGCTCAGGACACGATTGGAGAAGCTGACCATTGCCAGGACTACCACTGTTACGCATTTATAGCAGGTCACGAGGCCACTGCCGTTTTAGTCTCCGAGTAGGAATATAGGGATGAGTGGTGCGGTGCAATGACTGTACTAGAGGATTAGGGTGGTTGGATAGGTTACTATGGAATTTCATGAACTTGGAAGGGATGAGTTCGAATATGTAAGGCATATTAAGAGACTTTTAATTAATTAACAAGATATAATTATAAATTGTTTATGTATTATATAGTATTTCTTATCACGTCACTATACGTTGTAGCCTTACTGTTATCTGTTTGACAGTATAATGGCTTCGCTAAAATATAAAACGAGGTGCGTTATTACTTAAACTGTAGTAATCAATTACTAATGGGTCCATTTTTTCTCCATTTTCGCAGGTTTGAATGCATCTGCTTGGAATTCCTCTTCAGTTGGCCTGGTAAACTCGGAAACAATTCTGAGAGCACTTGAAAAGCATCGCAAGAATGGAATCGAAATGGTGATCAGTGACCCGAACCGTTGAGGTGGGGGAGAGGAGGGTTACATCGGTATTCAGGTCGAGGCCGCATTTTAAACTTAAGAGTCAGATAATATGAAATAAAATTCAGGGACTGGTTTCCCGACCATTTGCCTTGATGAGGCTGTACCCTTTGATTAAAGGAAAAAAAAGAGGGTTAAGAGGAAATATAAAAGGATTGTAGGAGAGGTAATGGCGGGGGGATCTGCATCGGGGTTTGTTTAGGATGCGGTTTCCGCTGGAGCGTGAGATTGCATCCCAGCCTAGCCACTAGGGCTAACTCGCTCTCTTCTAAATCTCATCTCTAGCCCCCCCCCCATCTCCAATGCCTCCTTGATTCATTATAACAGGCAAAGGCGGATCCAACTGTCGTTCGTTCTATTTTATTATATTATAATGTAACCATTTTGTGATGTCTTCCTTCGTCTTTTGTTTGACTGTTTCGCGAAAATGGTCGTCAACGGAAAACATATTAAGATATTCTAAATTTTATTAAAAATTTATTTTATTAAAAAATAAAGAATTCACACATCTATTGGCCATGTGCAAGCGGAAAGGGTTTTTTTTCTCCATAGTCCCTTCAAATTTACAAATAATTCTATATAATTATAGATCCTCAGGCGAATCTATCGCGGAGAGGGTTTATCAAACGTGCCCCTATAAATCTGTTCCTTCTGCCAAAATATAAAACTCACGAGAACAGACAAGATTTTTTGCATCCCTAAGTTAACAACCAGCACTAACGCGTAACTACTGAAATAATTATTTAAGTAATTATAGTGATTAATTAAAATTTTAATAATTAAAAATAAATAAATAAAAACACGTGATTCCTATGGCCAATGAGAGTGAGCCAGGTGGCGTTGAAGAGGGAAATGTTAGTTCACGCCTAGCCTTGAATGAAAGTCGTACTAACGTTCATATGATCGGTTATTTCTAAATTATCGGAGAAAGATTACACTAAAGAATAAAGAATATTTCCACTATTGACATATCGGTGGGGCCGCTTCCAGAAAAAGCACTGTTGATGAAGAATCATTGGACAAACCGACGACCACAAAGGAAAAGAGTTACAATATATATATTTTATAACAAGTTGTATGTTTTAGTTGAGAAATTAATTTTGCAAAGTAAATGTTAAATGATTTAACAATAAAACAGTTAGACGTTGTAAAAGCACTTCACCTAACTCAGCGCCCTCTATTTAATTCGCAATTTCTTAATCTTCTACCTGTGGTAATCATTGGGTAGAGAAGATGTTTTAGGAAGCAAGGAGGCGATTATTAAATGAGGATTAGAAACTTCTGATATATTTTTTTTTTTTTTTTTCCTAAATCGACAACTTTATTGTGATAAAATTACAATCTGGCTCATTGTCCGATAAGTAATTGTGATAAATGATCTCATTAATAACATATTTACTATATTATATCTTAAAACAAAAACTCTATAACACTCACAGAGACACAACGGGGAGACACGACATCTTGCAAAAACGTGCCACCATATTGATAGATTACTCTCAGGTAAAACAGTCAGGCACATTTACCTCCAGGTAAAATATTTTTTTATTGCAAAAATGCTTTTCCTCTACATGAAACTGCGATAGAATAAAAAAAATCGGAATACTCTGACCAGAGTTATAACGATTTTACCTGATTATAGTCCATTTAATCCACTACAAAATATATTCTTTATTAGGACCATGAGATCTTCAAATTGGCACTCAACTTAAATTTATAGTATTTTTTTTTTAATATTTTTTAAAACCTTGGCCAAAAAAAAAAGGATTGAATCTGAACTTGACAATCAGAGAGAAATTTCATTGTAGAAAAAAAAGGTGCACTGAAATACAGAACGCTTTTGTTCAAACGCTTCAATGCTGAAAATAACTGTTCAAGCCTAGATCATGTCCCCTTTAGTTGTCGGAAGCTCCAAATTCAAGTACTGACGGAGAGATGGGTAAACGTTTTTTACAATAAAGGATATCTTTTGGAGAGCTACACTTAAGTCAGTATTTTTTTTGCTGTATACAATTTTAAGGATAAAAACGGTTGTAAAAAGATTAAAGTACAATAGTGGGAAGTATGAAAAAGTTAAAAAACCTGCAAAAAGAAAATTCAGCTCTAAAGGTGTTATTGTAAGATTTCTCCACGGTGTTTAATGAATGACACAGTAAATACATTAACTTGAAAATAATGTTTTGAAGGCTATTTAATGCTGTTCAAAGCGAATACAATAGTGCTTTTTTTCTGGCCAACCTCATAGGGGGTTTAATTGTTTTATAAGCAATTAAAAGTCAATTTTCACTAAATGAAATGGTTTTACAAATAAAATTAAATCTGTCTATAACAAAAATGCTTTGGTTTTTTCACAACTAGTTAACAGTTTAAGTTCAGAAATTTTTTCGTAACTCTGGGACAGGAACTACATTACTGCTTCTTCACATTTCACTTTTATTATTGATTATATGATTATTTCTAAAATTATTTTAGTACGATTTGGCTCACAAATAGAAAGAATAGCATATTCTACACTGCTATTTACTACACTCATATCATTGAAATTTCAAGTTTATTATCAATACAGCACATGTGTGGCTATTGACTCAATAAAGCATGTGGACAATCATAATTACTCTAGTTTTTCAATGGTAATGAAACGGCCATCACACATGTCCAACCTTCTACCCTATATTTAACTAACCTAGTTACTTAGGCATTACCATTGATTCAAATCACAAATTAAATTTAAATTATTGCCCAATTAAAAATAATTAATATAATTGCAATGAGACACGCAACCCTATGAAATTTCTCCACAAACTAGCCTTCCTAGGTCTGCGCTTTTGCACATGGTAGAAACGCTTTTAGTAACCTTAAGAAATTATTGACACGTTCTATAACTTTAATCTTTAAAACACTTGGTCTTAATTAGAAATTTAGTTCGATAGAGCAATAAATCATTATTAAGTTATACAGCATACTTGTTGCTGCTGAGTCCAATTCTACCTTTTTTTCATCAAATTTTTATTAAGAGTCTTCGTTGTTTCTTTTTGACACTACTCCTTTAATCAATCAGAATTTTTATTGTGGTATTGGGTCTACTATTACTTATAATACTAATGATTAACAGCCAAACAATTAATTACTGGTAATATCCGGACTCGAACTCGGGACCTCTCAAATATCTAGTCGAGAGCTCTACCTCTATAGCTACCCTGCCTTGAGTGATGACCTACCCAATATGAAAGGTGAAGACTTTACGCAATCATATATGCACGGAGGCAGAAATGCTGCGAGGGCCATAATATAATTTCCAATGGTAACGAGAGCTAGTTTTCCAATGTTAACGGACTATAAAAAACATTTTTTTTTCTTTTCTTTCTTCTCAGCTCTCAAACTTTGAAAATGTAGGATAAGGGAAAAATAAAGAAAATTTTATTTGGGGAGAACGGATCCTTTTACTAGGAGGACCTATTTGAAGGTTGTGGGAAGGAATTAAGGAGTATGGGAGACCTCGGTAGAGGTGTAAATATCGCGGTGCAGAGGTGAGAGTCCACTGAAGGCTGAGCCTAGAGTCCGTCTAGGCATGTAGTGCAGGCTCATTCAGTTGGATAGCAGTGGTGGGTGCCCGTCAGGGGCTTGTTGGTTGACCTAGGGCCGTAATGTCAACCATTTTGTCTGCTTTCCCAGACCTAGTGAGTTGCCATCTTGCAGGTCACGGAGTGGGTTTTGGCAGTGTTTTGTTGGATCGAAGAACTTGATGTGTCTTCTTCTGATGGTAGGGACCTCGAACTATTGTATGACGGGAGTCTTCATTTCACGGAAAGAGACTATGGTGCCGAGCATGAATATGAAACAATTATTTTTCTAGTAACTATTGATATTAATTGCTTTATTGTATCGACCAGATAAAGACAAAAATGCATTAGTACAGTTATATTTTTATTATATTATACGTCTATTGAGAAAACAACACTCGTTGTGACCACCTAAAGTCAATTGTACTTTGTAAAATACAAAAAAACAAATAAGTATAGTATTCATTTAGAGCTGTCTTAATGGAAGGAGGTAACGACACGAGGAGAAAGGGTTGAGGCCGCCCGGACCTCCATCGTGAGGGCGTGGCAGGACAAAAAGAGAAAATGGAAATTCACCACTGACAGGATCCTTGAAAGATGAGTCCGGGGAGGAAACAGACGGAGAAGATCGATATTTCTCTGATGATTGATCGATGACGGACAAAAGTCATTAAAGTCGCGTGCGACTGTACGGCCATTAATGGCCATGACTGATGGTCATTTCCATTCTATTATTTAGTCTTGTTAGTGTCTCTGTCTATATTTACCTCTTTTGCAGCTTTGTACCTTCGTATGTTCCCTTTGTGGGATGTATTGATATCCCACACGGAGATTTTCAGTTTCCAGTCTATCTGATGCAGGCATAGATAGTAATTTGAAACACACTAATAAATTTTATGAAAAGCTACAAACGTTCGTTCGTCAACCCCCCCCCCCCCCCTGCTGGCTCTACCACTCAAACCCTACATTAACTAGGTCAGCTTCTGGGAATGCATCAGCCAATTGCAATATTCCATCGAAGGTAAACAAATTTTCTCTCCCTTATTTATTATTTGAGACATGCCATCAACTAGTTTCCTAGATAACCCACTTTTATGTAATTGTCTAGATAATTATTGTTGTACCTGCAATGTCTCTGGGTAGCTGTTAGTGTAGCTATTAATTTTCCAAATCCGCATCCTATTATCAGCAGCATAATTCATTCATGAGCACTCCTAATATCAGTAATTGATGGGGTCCCATCAAAGCAGTATCACAATCCATATGCATTGATATAATGTGCAGAAACATGTATGCACATCAAAGCATGATTATATCCGAAATGTTGCAGAAATCACCGTAACGCGAATATGTATTAAATTAATTAACTAAATATAATTGACTGGCTAAACTTCCCATAGCAATGGTCTCTTCAAACGGAAGAGGTTAATGACAATAGTACTTTTGATGGACAACACATACAATACTGGTCTAACAAAAGCATAGCTTAGCTAGTAATAATTTCTGTTTGTAGTGTTTCTGCATATCTAATATTAATATTATAAATTGTGCTCTTTACTCCAGAAGAGTGATATTGAATAGATATAACAAATTGTTTAGTCGAATTATTAAAAATAAAATTATTGCAGATTTTTTATTTATTTTTATTTTTATTAAGGAAGATTGTAATTTTATCACTATAAAGAAGTTTAAAATATATATTATTATAATATCTCTGACTGTATCACTCACTCATCATGAGGTTGTAGGCTATGTCATATTTTTAAATTATGTCGTTGGAATTCATAACAAAAAAAACCACAATTTTAGTTAATTTATAACATAAAGAATTTAAATTGATTGAAAACTAAGATGGTACTACTTCTGTTCATATTTTTACCTGATCAAAGCATTTAACATTTACAGTATTTTGTGATTGACAGTTCTAACGTTTTGGATGATTCTAATATAACAATCGTATACTTGCATATTTCGTTCCCGGGCACCAGGGAATGATGAAATAAAGTGCTCGAAAGAGAAGCAGAGAAAGATTGAGATAGAAAAAAAATTGTTATGCTAAATAAATTAAAAAAAAAATGAAGTGACAAGAAAACGCATACTTTGTTTGTTTTGAGCCAAGGTGGAACCTCTCAGGTTGATACTCCATAGCTAAGACAGCAGAACTAAACATAAGTTGTATGAGAAAACCACGAATGTTCTACGGGCATAAAAAACTCTCATTATTGTTACAACTATTGACATTTTGAGCACCTACCTAGATCATACCTACGGAACAAAACCGGAAGATATGTTTTGATATGCATCCTCTTGGATGATGATTTAATAGAATGAATTACTGTGATCGTTTATATCACTATCATTTCACGACTTTCATGAAATATTTTTCATGAAATGTCTCTTCGTGGTATTATTGTTTGTTTTTTTTCACACAATATCTGCCTCATATTTAATGCTTCATGGTTTTTTTCTGTATATAGAGCTGGCCGATAAATTTATCCTCCGGTCAGCTCTGCTGCATGGTGCCCCGCTATTTACCCTCTTGGCTGACAATACAGACAAATGTCTCAAACATTTCCAGAATGGGATCATGCGAAAAGTGGTCCGACATACCTCTCTCGAGAGAACGCTGACCTGCACCCGTTGCTTGGTGTGCCGTCGGTGGGTGAGTTCATCCGCCGGAGACACATCAAGTTTTTTGACTCGTTGCAGCACCTGAACAACCCAGTGTTTAACACTATGACCCCACCACCCCTCCCGCATCGATGGCAACACACTGTTGGGGAAAAATTAGGTTAAGAATTAGTAAGTTAGTTTTAAGTTTGATCAAAAAGGTGAGCCCCATCACCTTTATTAGTCAGTTTAGTCCAGTCACGTATAATGTGTATCATTTTCCTCGTTTATTCATTATATAATTTTTATAAAATAACAAAACCTGTATATAATGTAGCGATGCTACAGGAAATACAAAAATAATTTGTAAATAGATTCGCCTGATGATCTATAATTGTATATAATTATCAGTGAATTTATAAGGAGCTAGAAAGAAAACATTTTTTTTGATAACTCCATTTACTGCTACCTTGTATGGTATCAATCTCATTATTAAAATAAATGTATTTCCATAACTCATTGAATAACGAACAATAGGTGATGCATTGAAGGGGGTTATATCGTAACGGCTGTAGTCTATTGCCCATAACAAACTGATAATGAACTGGAGATATTATAAATACTTCGCGGAGAGGAACCACTAAGCGATAAGGACGGAGCTACCTTTGAAAGGGCCCCCAATAAGGACCAAAGAATTGGCGAGGTGGGGGGGGGGGCGAATATAAAATTATATATAGCACCCCCCTCGTTCAAATATCCTGCGAAGCCGATGTCTTCGGACGATCCATCAACGGATGCCTTCCCTTATCGCCTTCGGAGGGACATTTTGGCCCAAGCTCGCTCCAGGGCAGAGTACTTAAGTGTATTTATAGGCTGCGTGGAGAGATACAGTGGAGCTGCGGTTTTGTTCCTTTCTCCTCTTTTATTTCTGAATGGGTTCATTATTCATCAAAATAAAAAAAAGTATTTTTGCTTTAGGTAAAGCATGTTGTACAGATAGAAAGATAAATGTCTGTATTTAACAAAAAAAAATCCTTTTTACAATGAGTTAGTTGAGGACATTGATTACAGATTATTATATTGCACATTACATAAGCTTACCTTACAGTAGACATTATTACCTAGTAACTAATGAAATAAAATAAGGTATCTTAAACAGCGAGTGCAATTTACGATTTAGGCGGGTGACAAAATAAATCAATAACAAAATGTTCACTTCAAAATAAAAAAAAATGTGGAAAATAAGTCAGTAATAAATAATAATTCAGTGCATTTAGTAGAATTATACATAAAACAATTTTTTTCTTTCATAGCCCCTTTAAATTTACAGATAATTATAGATCCTCAGGCGAATCTATTTACAAATTGTTTTTGTACTTCCTGTAGCATCGCTGCGTTATATACAGGTTTTGTTATTTTATAAAAAATATACAATGAATAACCAAATATAATGACACACATTATACGTGACCGGACTAAACTGACTAATAAAGGTGGTGGGGCTCACCTAACATAAAACAATTTTTTTTTTTTTTTTTATAGCCCCTTTAAATTTATAGATAATTATAGATCCTCAGGCGAATATATTTACAAATTATTTTTGTATTTCCTGTCATAAAACAATTATAAGGAGTATATATTTAATATTGAGGAAACCAATAGTAATAACAGGAATATAGGGTTTAAAAAAAATTAAAAAAGACCTCTCAACTTCAAACAATCAAGTAAAGTCCTGTCATATTTACTTACAAATAATCTAATTACAATCTATCAATCTATCTTTACAATGAGAAATTGAAATTTTAATTAAATAATACTTCTGAAAAATAATTCAATTTGGGGCATTCATTAAAAAATGTGTATCAGCAAAATAATTACGTAGAGTAAATTTGAGATTAAGAAAATAGAAAAATGTAAAATTTAAGGAACAGTAGACTCCCATATACGTATTTATTTGGGCGGGGATTATGTGGATATGGGAGAGTGACTAGGATATACGAATAAAGAAATATGAAAGTGATTATAAATATATTTTATATGTTTAGAATAAACTTCAAAATTTTACATCGAACTAAGGAAATTAAAGTTGTTTATTTTGTTGTTTTTTTCCTACCTGTCTGGCCTACGATGTCTTGCCAGTGCCTTATGAGCGTGAAGTGAGCAGGTGTGGACTGATCGTGCTGTTCAACGAATTTTAATGGAACATTAAAAATAATAATAAATGATAGAACTAGATATATATTCTTTGTAATCAAAATAAATATTAAATAATATATGGAATCCCTCTTGGGAAGAAATGCGTTTTTCGTCAATAGTTGAATCGTCACTGCCTTGCTCCTGTTCCTTTTCTTTAACAAGATTTGTGTGATTTCGTCAACTGCTGACTATTGTCAGACATCACATGTCACCCAATCAGCAACTTCAGCGCAAGTAACGCTTTCATAACAATATATCCCTTTGACAATAGCAGTTAGTTCTCTATCGATATTGTCATCTGTTGTCTCTGCGATTTTATCGAACACTTTCTTCCACGTCTGTACCACTTTTGAAGCGTTAACATTTTGACGGATTCCTAGGACTTAGCTGACCAGTGAATGAGATATTGTTTGTTGATTAGAGTCCGTCAACATTATTAGTGTCATTTCCGATTATTTATTGAAGCTCAAGCTTACGATAATTTATTTTGAAACGTTCAATAGGCAATTGATCCATCGGCTGAATCAAACTAGAGGCGTCCGGGGTGAAAAACGTGTTAACTAGAACTCATAAAATACTACTAACTGAAATCTAACTCATGATTTAATTATCCATGGATATTTTAAAAGCAATAAATAGTTAAAACTAAAATTTTAAGTGTTACTATGTATTTAAATGTATATAATTTCAATTCCCACTATAGATTCGTCTTGTTAAATAGGTAATTCTCATTTTAAAAATGACGAAAATTGATTAATTTTTTACTTATTGGCTGTCCGGATATGAAAGAGTCCAGATATGGGTATTACAGTCTACTGTAATTATATTTACAATAACAACTTTATTATGATAAAATTACAATCTGCCTCATTGGACAATAAGTAATTGTGATAAATGATCTCATTCATACAATTTTCATTCACTCGCTCATTCATACAGTACTTACAAACCAGAGACCTCCCAAGTCCACATGGTTCTCACCTCCCTCGCGTGCGGAGGAGGAAGCGGAGTCTTAGAAAGTCCCCCACGCTCCTCCGTCAGCCTCGTCACTGGATAAGAGCCAGCGGAGGCTGACCAAGAGCGAGTGTAATTTTAAAAGGGCGCATTATATACAAATTTACATTGAATATCCACAATGGAGAATTAATCATTTCTTTATATAATAAAACAAACATTATCGTTCTGTACAATAATGTATCCGTCTGAACAATACAAGGCTCAGCTGCAAATTGGTGAAGAGGCTAAATTTAATTTTGAATTTCTACCCATATGTTCAGTTTTGATATGATCAATATTCATGCAGCCTAAGTGCCCTACAGACGACCTGATTAGGTTGGCCTGACTGTATCATCCATAAAATTGGGTCGCACAATCACTCGGTCTCTACTTTTGGATATGGACACACGGCCATCCAAGCAACCTAAAGTGAATTTTTTTTGGCATTAAGTATTAATTTAGAGAACAAAATAACAAAGAGAAGATCATGGGCCAAAGGATGGTTATAGAAAGGGAATGCATTTCGCTAAATCAAATTAATTAGAAGACTTGACAGTGATGATTATCGCAGTTATTTGAGAATAGACAATGAAAGTTTTACTGAGATGCTAAATTTAGTAAAACCTCTTGTCAGAAAACAGGATACCATCACTGAGTTTTTAGCGAAGGCTACAGAATTTGCTGATCTCTAGTTCAAGGTAACAATATCAGCACGATTGCTATCACAATCCGCTCTCAGAGCAACTGAAGGGAGAATTCGGCCTGACTTTATCATGTCTTGAACTACACACATGACCTGATCTAGTCAGGTCTGGCAAGATCGGCCGACTCAGTCACCCGACGTTTTAGGACTAGGATTTATCAGGTAACAAACCTATAGACCATATGATATTATTCCTGATCAGATCATGTCGTCTGTACGGGGCTTTGGCTTTCCATAGGCAGTGTTGTATTCAAGTACAGTAATCGTTTTCTTCACATTGTCGTTTATACCGTTCCTATTATTTTCTTAAAATTACCTTCAGAAAGTCTTAAAAAAAAAAACTTAATCCAGCCAGCCAATTGGCCGTAAAACTGATAATTTCATATCCAATTTTCAAGTGACAGAATCTATGCTACTAATTTTATTCATACCTAGATTGTCAAGAAGCAAAACTGTAAGTATTATTTCCGCATATATTAGAACCCGTTTTGTGCAACTACTCAAGTGAAAAACCACACTAAATACCACAATGTCGAAGGTTTTTAAATGTTCTACAACTTTATTCATATCAATGTTCTTATTAGTTTTAGCTGTTCTCAAAATATTAGCCAGTAAAGCACCAAATTAATATATTTCCAGAAGTGTTTTTTTTTTTTTTTTTTAGTCTTTCCAGAATGTTTTAAATTAAACTTTACATACAAACCATGTTAAGAAATGAATTGAATATTTACTGTAATTTTCAATTTCATAAACAAATGTATGAAAACTGGATCTGCTGTTATTAACAAGCTGAATTCAGTTGGTGCTAAAACGACTACAGAAGATTTAAGCTATAAAAATACATGGGTAACTTCTAAGCTAAGTTGAGAGACCAATCAACAAAGGAAAAAAACAGAGAGTTCTCTGCACACAGTTAGCAGATGGATGAAAATAGTAACCCAAAATTTAAATGGACCTAACAATTGACTCGACTAAAAATAAATCAGAAGCTATCTAAACACGTGATCACTATGAGCTAAGTAGTGATAACAGATTTCCACAGACAAAAGTACAGAAAAGGAAAATTGCAGCTTACTATTTTATTGCAGACCCCTGAGTGGAACAAAAGTTAACAAAAACATAAAACTATATTATATATTATAGAGTAACTAGTGTTTAGTGTAAGCCTCAATGATTCATGATTTTCATTTATTTAGATTCAGTTTTGTGCTTCAATGATTTCACTGTCCATCCCCTCTCAACCACATTAATCCCCTAGCACAGTCTTTGCACTACACTACTCATCCCTATAATCCTCCTCGGAGACTAAAACGGCAGTGGCCTCGTGACCTGCTATAAATGCGTTCCAGTTGGAGTCGTGGCAATGTCCAGTTTCTCCAATCATGTCCTCAGGGTCTGTGGCTCTCGTGCTCTTGGTCCTCTGCTGGCTCTTATCCAGTGACGTGGCTGACGCAGGAGCGTGGGGGACTTCCCAAGACTCTGCTTCCTCCTTCGCACGCGAGGAAGGTGACAACCATGTGGACTTGGGAGGTCTCTGGGCTGTTTGTAAATACTGTATGAATGAGCGAGTGAATTAATATTGTAAATGTGGTATGAATGAGATCATTTTTCACAATTACTTGCCCAATGAGGCAGATTGCAATTTTATCATAATAAAGTTGTTGATTCAGTATCTAATGGTTGCAATTGCAGGTTGGTATCCACCTCCACCGAGGCTTCCCACACCCCTTAATCCCCTCACACCACCTTCAAGCAGGTACTCCTAGTATAAGGATCCGATTAACCTAAATATTCTATATTTTTCCCTCATTCTGAATTTCTAACAAGTGAGTTTAGAAAAAAAAAATCTAATGATTTTATTGTTGATATTATATTTTTTTAACTCTATTTCTTACAGTTTAGAGGTGCTTTTCACTGCCGTCAAAATAAATAGTAATGTTGAAATCGACCTGGGAGGCAGGTAAATTATAATGCCAAAGTTACATCAAGTTACTATTGATTAGAAATCATCAATAATAAAATGAAAGTTGAGCATTTATGCTTGCGAAAAAAGAAATCTTTCTTCTTAAGAAAGACAAAAAGGAAAGTTGAAAGAAGTGAATTAAAAGCAGAGAAAAAGGCCTATAACTTCTGACAGCTGTGATGGCGATCAATACGAAATTTAGTAAGGGACTTTTTAAGCGTATGTCAAAAAGTTTTTGAATAATATAGGGGAGAGGGAGAGGTAGGGCACTCCTACCGTTCTTGGTTTTAGCAACAATTGGATGAACCTAGGTTTAGTCTAAGGATTCATTCTCTAAATTAAATAGTCTAATTCTTGTAGTTTAATTTTAATTTAACATTTTCTTGTTTCTGACAATAAGATTGCACGCAACTTGCTATTTTCTATACTTCTCTGTCAAGGAGTCTTGTTAGTGTAGTAATCTTTCACTACACAAGTATACCAAGTGTGGCTATTTTTCAATGCAGAATATTTTCGCTTTCATTAACCTGTCGTATGAAACTAGTGACCAAAAAAAAAAACAAGCTATAGTGTTATTAAAAATGTGATTACGTTACGCAATTTCTTCAAAACCCGGTGCATTATAGCTGAAACTTCAAACGTAAATCCATGATGTTAAAAATAGAGTTATTTTATTTTAGATATGATGATTCATTGTCTGATGAAGTTTAAGCAATTTCACTCTCTAAACTCATATTTGTAGGCAAGGCGTCAGTCAACACCTACATACTCTACATACATTTGATAAGCCAACTAACACGACATGAAAAACTTCACGAGACGATTGACTTCTAATCTCTATTATAAATATAATTAAAACCTTCCAGGAACTCTTTATTTGATTTTGATTGATCTCTGTTATTGTAAAATACGAAGAATCACAGCTCAATGAAGGTAATAAAACGGTGACACGTATGTACATCTTTTGTAAACCTATGTAAAATTGTACATGTTTTTTAATTTAAAACAGATCCCAAAATTAAGATCAGGTGATTTTGTCTAGTTTCGGTTTTGTTGAGCATATAATAACTTTGACAATATGCCTAACTAGAAAGAAACACAGCATTGTTACATGACATAATCAATTTATTTTATTGACAATCATTCGCACAACAACCAGACTGAGCAGTATTCGATGTCGCTAACAGGATGCGCCCCGGTCATGCGAACTGTTCATTCAGATGGGTATCTGCTTATGTCACAAGCTCACTAAATGATTTTGTGCAATCTGCTTCATCTCATGCTGATAATGTCCGCCAGTCATGAAAAGTTAAGATTGTGATGGGTGCTCGCTCTATCGAATCCAAATGTGGATCTGTTCGATTCCAAACACGAACGCGAACAAAACGATTTATAACTGCGCTTAATTATCTGTGAATGATTGGAATAAACAGCAACCATCAGGTATGATCAAAACCACAATTAGAGAAATCTAGCGTGTGATCTAGGGCAGATCTAGTTGTATATTGTTTGTTGTCACTTGGTTTTATGGTTTATTACTATCAAATAAATTCATGAGAAAACTTTTTGAGGTATTTTAGACATAATGTATAATAACGTTGGGATTAAAATGATGTCTATGAACAGTGCATAAACTCAAAAAGTTCGATTTCTTTGTATTCCCATTTTTTTTTCATTCAGTTTTTGATAACTGTAAAAATCAAATAAATTAAGAAGCCACTAAACCTTTAAATATATATTGATAATTTATTATTTTTTTTTAATCCAAACAAAATATACCGTGGAGTAGAAGGAAAATGTACTGTAGTGCTATTTGTACACAGTGCGCAACCACTTTATATATAACATAATACACTCCAAATATTATTTATTAACAGTTATTGTTTGCGTGTTGGAATTTTGTGAACCGGGAAATGCGGTCATTCAGTAAATAATAAGTATTTAGCAACAATCTGTAGAAATATTCATTCATGGTAAAGTTCATAAAGACCAATGATTCGGGACAAAGACGTGTCATTTGCTTGCCTGTTTCATAGTTTCTGTACCATAACTCATAAAGTAACGCTATAAAGATAATTATATGTTTATTACATATTTACAACTCTATTTCTTTTAATTAGTCGTTAGCAACAAAGTGCCTAGAGTTTGTTTAAATCTTCTTAACACTTTTTGATGTATGCGGTGAAGTGAACCCACAGGCAAAACCTCGCTCTATTAGTAAAAAAAGTGTTATAAACTTTATTTTGGAAGTAAAGTTGGGGACCAAACAAGATCAAGCATGTCTGTTGTTTATCATGTTTATCAAAACTGGCATGTCCCATTTGCTATTATTAAAATTTAGAGGGAACCAAAGCCATGTTCTGACTGTTATTTCTGCTTAAGAAACATTGAAGGGATTACATCAAAATCAAAATATACAGTGGTACACCCTAACTTACAATCTGCAATGAATTACCCAGACCAAAGCTCCGGAACATGTGACATTAGATGAAGAGAGCTCAGAGTCTGATGCAATAAAGAAGATTCAAACATATTCTGGTGAAACAATTTTAGAACAAAGCAGTTCATCTGAACCTCATTTACTCATTAAGAAAATATCAACGATCTCATACGAGATATGAATTTGTCAAAAAAACAGTCTGAAATGCTTTCTTTCTGGCTAAAAGGATGGAATCTTCTTCAAAAGAATACAAAGATATGTATTGTCACTCCGAATTCAAAGACTATTGTTTTTAAGATGATGGCTTAGTGTTATGTAATGACATTGCTTCTCTTATGGAGACACTGTAATGAACATAACCTAGCAGAATGGCGCTTGTCCATTAACTCCTGTAAAGTTAGTTAAAAACCTGTGCTTCTGCATGATGACAATAAACTGCAATCAGTACCTGTGGTTCACTTCGCTAGTATGAAAGAAACATAAGAAAAATTTTAATTTATATTGGAAAAGCTTCTATATGCAGTAAATGAATGTTTGTGGTGACTTGAAGGTGATTGCAATCATTCTTGGCCTGCAGCTTGGTTACACAAAATAGTGCTATTTTTTATGTGAATGGGACAGAAAAAAACTTCGAAAAAAGAATTTCTTAAACGCGAATCACTCTTTCATGAACAGAGAAATGTCATGAAACATGGCCCATTGTGTAATCCTAAAAATGTGTACCTGTGTCCATTTCATATCAAACTGGAATCAATGCAGAATTTCATTCTTGGTCAATACTCCTGGTTTCATAAACTTAAAACAGAATTTTCCTAAAATTAGTGATGCAAAAATTAAAAAAGGACTATTTGTGGCGTCACAAACACGATCATGATGTATGATGAAAACATTAGGAACTATTGAATCTTTTGGAAAAAGCAGCTTGACAAAGCTCAATAATGTATTTTGGGTAATTGAGAAGTGGAAAATGACCGCGATATTGTCAATGATCTTATAACAATTTGGGTTGTGATATGTCCTTAAAAGTACAGTTTCAGCACTCGCACCTTGATTTCTTCCCGGGAAATCTTGGCGTAGTGAGCTATGAGAACGGGGAACACTTTTATCAAGATATTTCAGCTATGGAAAAGAGTTAACAAGGCAAATGGAATCCTAATATGCTGGGCGATTCATTGTTGGACAATCAAGAGAGATGCTCCACAGGCGAAATATAGTAGATAATCGTCATTTCATACTTTCGAGATGAGTCAAGTTTGAATATTCCGTTGATAACAGTTAAAATGTTTGAAATGCTAAATGCCGTCTTTTGGAAACCTTATGTGATGTGGGAAACCGATATTATATTTGAATCGAGGAGAAAAAAAATACTATCAGAATCACGTATGTTTCTTCCTGAGACAAAAACAATATTTTTTGTTCCCCAGTGTTATTAGCCAGAGAAAAAACATATCCTGACCTATCCACCCGGTCCCAGTAGATAACCCACCGCGATCGGATAGGGAGGTCCCGGGTTTGTATCGCTGCTTTAGATGTTTTTTTTTACTTGTAATAGGTAAAAACAGCGCAATCATTATAATAATAATGCGTTAAAGCTAAAAATATTCGTTTTTTAAGAGAAAACGTGAATGTTCACTTATATTAGATGACCTAATATAATTGTATTACTATCAGAAGTCAAGGAGAGACTGGCTGCTGTGATAGGTCTGGTGAGAACTGTGTTTCAATGGGGTACATTCCTGCTATTATTTATTTAAGTGAGTTATTTTCTTATCAGTTCTAAGTGAAACATAATCTTTTAATTAGCCAGAGGTACACTTCAAGCTCATGAACTGTTAACACTCGATACTCAGTAAATCTGACAACAACAGTACAGACTCCCAGTTTTTTCATTACTGATTGTTGATTCCTGGAACTGTAATAACTGAACTTAAAAAGAATCTTGAGCATTTTTATAGTTTGCCATATTGCCCATCTAATTTTCTTTTCCATTACGAAGAATAATTATAGTGTTATTATCAACTAAGATATATAGACAAGGGTTGTAGTATAATTAAACCTCCTTCTGAAGTTAGCCTCTTATAAAAACATTGATTATTTTTACCAGAAATATTACTGTGTGGTATTCAGAATTGTATTTCAGTGCTAAGTTGAATTGGAAATGAAAGCAATGTTACTCTACAAAAGCATTAGTCAAAGGTTTTGAGATTCTTTATAGAAATATTCATCTCAATTGAATATTAATTATAATATATATATATCATAGTATATAGCGAAAACGCTGTAGGAGAATTTTGAAAAGACATGTCAAATGTGAAATAATCTCTTTGTTAGAAAAATTGACTTATAACATTTTGCCATCTGAGGACAGAAATAATGATCGAATCCACATTAACTTTCGAATAAAGATTTTATTTAAGTGCTGATGAAAATGTGAAAACGCTGTAGGAGAATTTTGAAAAGACATGTCAAATTTTCTCCATTTCAATTTTAACTAGACAAATTCAGACTATATATAGTCAAAGGTTTTGAGATTCTTTATAGAACTATTCAACTCAATTGAATATTAATCACAATATATGTTTAATATCCCAAACAAAAACTCGCGGTGCTATTGGTGTGTTTTTGTTTGCCCCCAATTTTTTTGGATTAACAACAACTTTATTATGATAAAATTACAATCTGCCTGATGGGACTATACGTAATTGTCATAAACGATTTCATTCATACCAATTTACAATTTTCATTCACTCGCTCATCCATACTATATATACAAACAGCCCAGAGGCCCCCCAAGTCCAAATGGCTGTCACCTCCCTCGCGTGTGAAGGATAAAGCGGAGTCTTGAAAAGTCCCCCACGCTCCTTTGTCAGCCGCGTCACTGGATAAGAGCGAGTGGAGGCAGACCAAGAGCATGAGAGCCACAGACGCTCAAGAGATAATTGGAGAAACTAGCCATTGTCAGGACTCCCAAAGTCACGTATTTATAGCAGCTCACGAGGCAACTGCCATTTTAGTCTCCGAGGAGGATTATAGGGTTGAGTGGTGCAATGCAATGACTGTGCTACATGATTAGGGTGGTTGGATAGGTTTCTATGGAATTTTATGAATTTGGAAGGGATGAGTTCAAGAATTTAGGTTATATTAAGATCGTTATGAAGGGTTTGGTTTCTGACGTAATAAGAGGTGTTTACTATTGTTCTCAGGACTTTTGATTGAAAGAATTGGATGCGCTTGATGTTCGACTTTTTTGCTATCCCCCATAGCTCTATTCCGTATGTCCAGATTGGCTTCAGTATAACTTTGTAAATTAGTAATTTTTTTTCTATTGAGAGATGGGATGTCCTTCGAGTCTGTACAGTTGTCCAAAGCGTCTGTTTAGTTCTTGTCTTCTTAGCCTCGTGTGTGGGTTCCAGGTCCTTCATCGAGATGGAATCCTCAGGACCGTACTGTCTTAGACGCAGGGAGAGGAATAGAATTAAAATAAACTAGTGGACAAGAGTTGCGCCAGGGGGTAACTGTTATGTTGGAACATTTTGCTTCATTGACTTTGATTCGCCATTGGTTGCACCAATACTCGATCTCATCAAGGTGTTTTTGAAGGTTTTGGGATGCTATATCAGGGTCTGGATGGGATGACAGGACTGCAGTGCCCCCTATTAAAGTAGAAATTTTCAGGATTGATCGTGCTGTATAAAAGATACAAAATGTACATGAGAGTCGCTACAGGTGACACTTTCCCTCGTTATCCGGCCAGACATGGAGCAGGCTCCAAGAAGATATGATACAGGAGTGAGAGCTGAGGAGTCTGTGATGGGTGATTGATCACTCCGTGTGAGGTCCAAGCCTCTAGATTGATGACCGGTCATCAGTGGGTCGTTGGCATCATTAGCAATCCTAACTGAATCCATTGTCTCAACAAACACGTGGTCTGCCTTGTCGCTTCTTGTTCTTCTCAGGGGTTCTGGTGAAGGTATTAGTTCTCTGTGACTGGTGAGGTTATTGTTACGCCATGTTTTAGCCATGACTCAAAGATGAGATATTTCGTATCTCTGCCAATGGAAGTCGTGATAGATGATTTAATCAATCTGAAATTTTAATGCGAACGTTATTCTAATGGATAGTGGTGGCCCTGTCACCCCTCGATATTCAAGGGATAGTAACCTTTGCCAAGGGCCCGAAAAATTCTGGTCGTTTTAAATTTTTTTTCTGTTTTTTTTCCTATTTGCGAAGAATTTTTCAAAAACATTCGGAAAACAACGTCTAAAAATTCTTTATATTACATTGGATAGCTGGTTTCGGCTTCCCACAAATTATTTTACACTAATACGAGCGATTTAGGTGGCTATACTACCGTTCTCAAGTATTTTAAAAATAATATGATCGAGTAGGACTTTAAAGAAAGTTTTAAATTTTAAACTAGTTTGCCGCCATTTGTGCAGTAAAGTGCTGACAACCCTAAAAATAAACAATTTGACAGTTGACAGTTTAGGGTTACATTGAGCGTTACACGTGTCTTTATTGTTGAACATGATCTCAAAAATAATGAAAGTTTGGCGGCCGCAGTTCGAAAATTTCATACAAAATATCGTCGGAATAGTGTTTTGACTTCATCAACTGTGAAGAGATTAATTGAAAAACTTAGAGAGACTGGATCAGTTGGAGACACTAAACACACTGGTCGTCCAAAAACAAGCCGTTTAAATGTCAATATCAAAGCAGTGCGTGAGAGTGTTGTTGAAAATCCAGGAACATCAGTTTGGCGTCGTAGACAAGAATTGCAAATTTCAACAAGCTGTAGAGCGTATACTCACTAAAGATCTGAGTCTCCATGCTTACAAAATTCAGTTAACACAACAATTGAAGCCTAATGACCATACACAGCGAAGAGAGTTCGTTGAATGGATTATTGAACATCAACAAGTGGATGTTTTTTTTCGAGCAAAATTATGCGATGAAGCACATGTTTATCTTAATGGCTTTGTTAATCGACAAAATTGTCGCATTTCGGGTTCGGAGAACCCCAATGTGATTGTCAAATAACAAATGCATCCACAACGTGTCACTGTTTGGTGTGGATTTTGTGTTGGAGGCATCCTTGGACCATACTTTTTTGAAAATGAGACTGGTCAAGCAGTGACTGTTACTGGTGCTCGATATCGCGACATGATAACACAGATCTTTGTGCCGAAATTGGATGATATTGATGTGGCCAATATGTGTTTCAACAATAATAGATCGTGTGATTTAACACCTATATCTTTTTATGGGGTTACTTGAAGGGAAAGGTGTATGTCAACAACCCCACATCCACCCGTGCATTAAAAGAGGATATTCAACCACATTTATGTCAAATGGTCATGGAAAATTTCGACAAAAGAGTGCGAATGTGCTGCAAAGTCGTGGAGGCCATTTGCTCGATGTGTTATTCCATAAATAACCCTATCCTATTTACTTTATAATTCAATAAAAACATAACATCAAAAATACTAAAAACTGTGTTTTCTATTTAAATCAAATCTTGCATTAATTCTGGGACACTCTTTATTATGTCAGATGTGTAAGAGGGTTATGTTATTTTTTATTGATGTTATTTATTACATCAAAAAATATAAATAATATCTACTATCTGCTTCTTAATTCACCTAAAAACTAGAAATTTTGTGATGACTATGCTTTTGGGGATGGATGTTCATGAAACAATTTCGAAGTGGGAGACGCTACTGGTAAGTTTGTAGGGCCACGGCTACTGTCGTCCACGGGGGAGAGGTCTCTCCCAAGGAGGTGCTAGTTTTAGCGAGACGAAGGCAGAGATTCCCACTAAGAGAGTGTAGGGTCTGACAATGCCGGACTAAAACATATCGAGGTTAGGAGAGAGAGATGCAGAAGTAGTGAATGAGAAGACCATGGTTTTGAGTAGAGCAGCAAGCGCCAGTGCAGAGAGAGAGGAGATAGTAGTGTTTCAAGTGACGGTCTGGTTCGTTATGCTAATTCGTTCTAATGCCGCTGCTTATATAGGTGGCCAGCCGTGGTGGGGACGGGTTCCCCCCCTCGCACTGACGTCATTTTTTTTTTTTTTTTTTTTTTTTTTTTTTTTTTTTTTTTTTTTTTTTTTTTTTTTTTTTTTTTTTTTTCTAAGCTCTCTAGTTAGAATTTTCGGATGAGGGATAAATATAAAATATTTAGGGTGATCGGATCCTTGTACTAGGAGGACCTGCTTGAAGGTGGTGTGAGAGGAGTAAGGAGTGTGGGAATCCTCGGTGGAGGTTGATTGTTACGGTACAGTAGAGGGACTAGAGGGACTTGTCAGAGGTAGACCGGAAGGATAGGTAGAACTTGAAGGAATCAGATCCATATGATTCTAACGGCTGCTTAACCAGCTTGCAGGTTTAGTTGTAGGAATGGTGATCATAAGGGTGCCCTATTGTTAGCCAGGTGACTTTCAATTGATTTCAATTGGATTATTTCTACAATATGTGTGGGGTTGGGGTTAATATTATGACTGTGATTGGATTAGGAGGCCTGCCAGGGACCTTGCTGGATGGAAGTGGTAAAGATCTCGACAGATAAATACCTTAGCTCCCAAAAACTCAAATATATATATATACATTTACTAAAAAAAGAAAATATATATACACCTCAGAGTAAATAAAAGAAAAATAATTTAATTCTTGAATAGAAAAACAATTTTATTATTAAATAATGTAATCCTTAAACAAGAAGATAGTTTGATCCTCAAGCAATGAAATAGTTTAATCGTTGATAGCAAAGCAAGTCAATTCTTAACCTTTTAAACAACCTTTTAAATATACAAGAAAAGGTATGCCCTAGCTAAAATAAGTAGTTTTATTTTGGGCGAAAATTCCTATTCTTTAATGACAGCTTAAGAACAGATTGTTAAGAAAAGATTGGAGAGGGTTTTGAAAATTAAACCCTGCCCTGCCCTGCCGAAAATCTTCAAAGACAGGCGGTCGTGTATACAGATACGATCAAGAACCGTCCGATGACAACGGCATCACCGGTACAATAAGAATAGATAACGGTCGACTGTGCGGTTAGTGCCGGGTTCTCTCGCACCTTCTGTTCTTTAATTTTTTGTCCACCCGACCAGCGGTTGAGGACGTTTAGCCACTGCCATCCGAATTACAGTCCCTATTGGGAGCAGTCCAACATCAGTGTTTTTTCAAAGCCACCCTGCACCGGTAGACAATGGGTAACGCTAAACCCTTCGGTCCAGGGTGTACCAGGTAGGTTGGCTGAGTTATTCATCCTGACCCACCTTCGAAATTAGCGTTTTTGTGCTTCACCGTTTAAAATAACCAAGGGAAGATTATGCAGCTGAAGGGTAGCAAGAGATGAAGGGTTGTGAGTCGTTTTATTTAAAGAAATATCAAGGCTGATCCTTGTATTTTGTTTAACTTTCATGCGATTCGATCTAAGTATTAATGGCAAAGCCTTTTTTTTTATCTACTAATATTGTATCATTATCTACTAATATTGTATAATTATCTACTAATACCCTTTGTACATCTCCCTTGCAGGAGATTTAATTAAGACCTCTTGTTAAAGGATATTTAAAGTTTGATAAATCTGTTCTCAAATGGCAAAGTCTTATAAGTCACTTTTCCTAACAAAGAGATTTTTCCACATTCCAGAACCCATAAGTACTATAGACATTACCAGTCATATATCATTGATATTCTATCTTTACTTCATAATATGCTGAAGAAATACTTTCATTTCTGTTTTGTCGTGTTTGTGAATCTAATAACATAAATAAAACATATCCCCTAGCCACATATGTTATGAGATACTCATCGTCCATCGGTATTGACATTTGTGAAACGTTGTGGATCCCACGAAATGTTTATTTATTATTGTGTCAAATAAATACTTTACTTGCAATGACAACGTAGCGTTGTAACAGATGCAAGTATCCCTCTTAGTGTAAACAGCTGGGAGGGAGCTAGAATTAATCTAGAAAATTGGCGGCCAATGCGGCTTGACTGACAAGTACCTCATGATTGGAACCTAGCACCTGATAGATAGACGCATTATGGAATAAACATATAATTCATTTAATATGTAGTATATTTTAAATTCTCTACTAGTTCTTGGTCAGCAGCAATATATATAAATTCGAAAATTTATTTTATATAACCTTTATACACTACACTTACACTACCAATAATAGCGGAAAATTTGTAGTCAGTCACCACCCGGAACAATGTCACCATACTTTATGCGCTGGCATAACGCTGAAATTTATTTTTGTTGGAGAATTAACGTTTGATAAATCTGTTCTCAGATGGCAAAGTCTTATAAGTCACTTTTCCTAACAAAGAGATTTTCTACATTCCGAATCCAGAATTCATAATAACTACTATAGTGTTATGAAAAATCACAAAGTTGTTTTAAACGTGTGAACGTATTACAAAAGATAGTATCTTCATCTAGTACTTATAGACTCTGAAATGTAAAAATCTCTTTGTTGTTAGAAAAAGTGACTTATAAAATTTTGCCATCTGGGGACAGAAATAATAATTCACATTAACTTTCGAATAAAGATTTTATTTAAGTGCTGATGGAAGTGCGAAAACGCTGTAGGAGAATTTTGAAAAGACATGTCATATTTTCTCCATTTCAATTTTAACTAGACATATTAGCTCAGGCCAATATATAAACATTGCTTCAGACAAAAGATGTATAAGAAAATGAACTTAACACAAGATCTTAAGAAAATGGTACAATGAAATTTGCGAAATAAATGTTATAGGTTTTTAGTAGTGTTGTTATGTATTATATCCCCCCCTCAAAAAAAACCTACTCGTGCAGAAATGAAATTTATCAATGCTCAAACATTTTTATGCATTATTTATAAAGGTCATGAAAAAGAAATATGACAAAATATAACTTCAAAATTAAATCATGACCTTACTAACCTCTTAAGTCCAAACTATCCATTAAGTAGATTTTTGAAGATTCATTCATATTGTCATATTGACATTTATAATTTGACTAATAGCAGTTTGGTTCATGTTCACAAGAAGATGATAAATAATGAAAAAGTGGTATAGTAAATATCGATGTGTAGACTCACCCTACGGAATGTTGGACAGCAAAAATGTCAAACATCAAGTGCATTCAATTAAAAGTCCTGAGAACAATAGTAAATGCCTCTTATTACGTCAGCAACAAAACCTTCCATAATGATCTAAATATACCCTACATTCTTGAAGTCATCCCTTCCAAGTTCATAAAATTCCATAGTAACCTATCAAACCACCCTAATCCCCTAGCACAGTCACTGCACTGCACCACTCATCCCTATAATCCTCCTCGGAGACTAAAACGGCAGTGGCCTCGTGACCTGCTATAAATGCGTGACAGTGGGAGTCCTGGCAATGATCAGTTTCTCCAATCATGTCCTGAGCGTCTGTGGAGACTCACCATAAAACGAATCAGAGATTAGCATGAAACAGGTGGATTTGTTCAGAACGTTAACAGACATTCCTGAAGACCAAGATCATTGACTTATACGAGAGAGGTTGAAGGCGTTTTTCATCTAAAGCCAGGAACATCGCTTCGCCAGGCTACTCGTAAAATTATCAATCAAACTCAAGCTTGTGAAATTTGGACATGAGTTGAGTAACTATCAAGCAGCGATTTCAATCACACTATGCTCCACCGTTGTCAGCGAGCAAATCAACTCTACACTAACGGGCTTGATATGCCATGCTATCATTTCCAGTTACAAGCCCGTTACAAGTTTGACGTTTCTATCGAACAATCCCTCTCTGCTGTGATCGAGTCAATGGAAGAGAAATTGGTGTAGACTATAAAGCAGTCGCAATGGCCCACTCACGTGTAGGTTTCCATATTCAATAGACTTAGTGATTCGGAATGGAGCGCATCTCTAAAATTCACTTACACACAGTCGAATCACTTGCGCGGATCCCAAGTTTGTGAACCGCTCTCGGCTCTTAATTTGCATGTATAGGACATGGATATGTCTGCCAACATGCAAAGTTGGATGCGCCACGTCGATTTGAATATAGTAGTTGAATTGTCACAGTTATGTAACCCCCCTCCCCTTCCCAAAAAGAACCCAAACAAAAACAAATATAATTAATAATAATTCTGTTTCTTTTTCCCTTTCGCATGAAAAATAATTACTTTTTCACTCTTTTGTGGTGAATTGCCACATATTGCGATGTGAATATAACAATACAACAGGGTAGTTACTATAGTACCAGAGATTAATTAGTATGCATGTCAGGTAATATTAATTAACATACAGTAATATCTCGAGTAACCATGGGCAAACTATCTATAGCATTGGTCTTTACTGCTTACTGATCCATTCGAAGGAAGAGTCTCCACTTTCAAACAGACAAAAGGTAATCTTCTTTCACCATTCTGATTATTTATCAATCTATCCACCATATAGTAAGCTTGACTTCTACTCGAATAACCTTAATAATGATTCAATACAAATTAAATGCCAAAGCTATACTTATCAACTCTAAATCCTTTCTTAACGGGGAATATGTGAATGAAAATTAAAGTGAAATAAGTCAGTTTAGCCTATTAATTAGGCTAATAAACCTACATAACTCATTACATATATTTTTTTTTTAATAGCCCCTTTAAATTTACAGATAATTATAGATCCTCAGGCGAATCTATTTACAAATTATTTTTGTATTTCCTGTAGCGTCACTACATTCTATACAGGTTTTGTTATTTTATTTTATTTTTTTCTAAGCTCTCTAGTTAGAATTGTAGGATGAGGGAGAAATATAAAATATTTAGGGTGATCGGATCCTTGAACTAGGAGGACCGGCTTGAAGGTGGTGTGAGAGGAGTAAGTAGTGTGGGAATCCTCGGTGGATGTTGATTGTGTTATTTTATAAAAATTACATAATGGAATAAACAAGTATAATGATACACATTATACGTGACAGGACTAAACTGACTAATAAAGGTGACGAGGCTCACCTTTTTCATCAAACTTAAAATCACCTTATTTCCTTATTCTCTACCTGGTATGAACAATGAAAGCGAATAAATCATGACATATATATATATATATGTATCATTTTTTTCTTAGCTCTCAAACTTTAAAAATGTAGGGAAAAATAAAGTAAGATCTATTTAGGGTGAACGGATCCTTTTACTAGGAGTAGTAACCTAGTAACTCAAATGTTTGAATGAGGTGACAGTACATATTACAACACTATAACATTATAACAACCCCATCAAAAAATACATAATTTCAAAGATAGAACCATATTTACCATAGTTTTCAGTAATGTCCTTCATTATTATTTCCTTCCTTCCTATCTACTTACGTAGTGCACATCATACGTTCTCTAGTGAATTTTATTTAACTTTTTACAAAAGAATTGTGAATTTACAACTCCCATAGGAGAACAAAACATATTCTTCAATGTTTCCATGTAATAACAATAGTTAAAATAAAGGATATTTTGAAATTACAAGGATTGTCTTGAGTGGGAACTATCGCAAAACAAATATTGTATAACAGATTATTATGAGCAGTGATAGAGAATTATGAAGCATGTAGAGCATAAATGACCCTATATTGGTTGATAAACTGAAAAGAAATATTAATATTGGTACTAAAAATAACAGAAATAATGTACAAATTTAAATGTTTTGTTTCAATACATATATTTATATTTAGTTAGGCAGCCGATTGCTCCTTGTCTATCATCTCGAGACAGACGTCTGCTTGGGCACTGCCTTGTGGGTCCTTGTTCACCCTGGCCAGCCTCTTGGCCTCCGAGCAGTACTCCTTCGCTTTGGAGTACATCTGCTTCTTCATGAGGAGGAGGCCGTTATTGACGTATATAGCGCACATACTCCCCTTCTCCAGAGGGATCTTCTTGCCGATCCTCAACGCCTGAGCCAAAAAGTCCATGGCCTCGTCATCCTGGCCCAACATGGCACTGAGCCGCCCCAACTCGTTGAGACAGTAACAGGCTCTCTCGCTTTCCTCCCCGTGGACCAGCTTCACCAGCCGGTAGACCTTGTTCCGATAATGGAGGGCCTCCTTGAGCCGACTGCGGTCAGCCAGGAACAGGGAGTAGCTGTCCAGGACTCTTTCCAGCACTGCAGTAGCCCACAGGTAGTCCTCCGTGCCCACGTTCATCACCTGGATCTGGGATATGCAGTGCTTGTAAAGATCTTCCGCCTTTCTACAAAACAAATTGTCAGTTATATGTACCTGCTAACAATACTGCTAATTATATTCACCTATGTCTCCATGATTCTTCTTAGTGCTCTAAATAAGTAAGGAAAAGTGCTAAGACGATACAAGGGAGGGGTTTTCCGTTTGTCTGTCTACATGAATAGAAATGATTTGCTATGGGGGACTGCAAAAAAGTCGAACATCAAGCGCATCCAATCCTTTTAATCAAAAGTCCTGAGAACAATAGTAAAGGCCCCTTTTTACGTCAGCAACAAAACCCTTCATAACGATCACAATACACCCTACCTTCTTGAGTTAATCCCTTCCATGTTTATGAAATTCCATAGAAACCTATCCAACCACCCTAATCCCGTAGCACAGTCATTGCTCTGCTCCCCTCATCCCAGTAATCCTCCTCGGAGACTGAAACGGCAGTGGCCTCGTGACCGGCTATAAATGCGTGACAGTGGCAATGGCCAGTTTCTACAATCATGTCCTGAGCGTATGTGGCTCTCGCGCTCTTGGTCAGTCTCCACAGGTTTGTATCCGGTGACGTGGCTAACGGAGGAGCGCGGGGACTTCCCAAGACTCCGCTTCCTCTTTCGCATGCGAGGGAAGTGACAAACATGTGGATTTGGGAGGCCTTTGGGCTGTTTGTAAATATTGTATGAATGAGCGAGTGAATGATGAATTGTAAATATGTATGAATGTAAACATTTATCTCAATTACTTATTGCGTAATAAGGCAGATTGTAATTTTAGCACAATAAAGAAGTTATATATATATATATAACGAGAAAAAAAAGAAAAAAGAAATTATTGAATCAATCCGTAATTTTAAAGGTGTATATGGCTGTTTCAGTGATGTTAGGTGCCAACATGATGTGGGGTCCTAGGTTTGATCTGTGGCCTAAGGATATCTCTTTGGAAGCTAGGTCTGGTTAAGGGTCTCTTTCTCATGAGGATAAACGAGGACCTTCTTAAATATAAAAAAGTAGTGTATCCGATTAATAAAACAGAATTAAAGGTAATGTCCCTAGAGCTGTACACTAGCTCCTCATCGCCACCTACCTATAGTGGTAACCTTTGGTCGGCCTAACTTTTTAAGTAGAGTCATGCATGGATTGATTTTATCCCACATACTTCGATATTTAGTGGCTATTTTTTTTTTTTTTAATTTTTCTCCAAAAAATCAAATTTTTCAAGTCAACTTTCTTGGAAGATATTTTAGATTGAAAGTTCTGATTTTTCTTTTAATTAAGGATACAATAAAGCTAATAATGGTTAGCAATTTAATAGACATTCCAAAAAATAATGGTTTAGTATTTGATAACAGAATTAAACTTTTTAATTTTTTTATTGCACTAGATATTTTTACAGTATACAATATACTATTATATGTTAAAAAGCTGAATTTCAGATGTTGATATCAGAGAAAAATAAAAGATTTTTTACAATTATTCCAGTTCAACAACAGCCATGCACCTTCCACCATCCCACAAAAAAAAAAAAACGTCAAATTTTTATTTTGAAAAATAAAAGAAATAGCGATACACCGAATATAGTTGGTAGATATATAAGATATTATATGAGGAAATGACCTAATTCATATGCACTATTGTGGTTTTCTGATCTAGAGTTATTTATTTAAATAAGCTACACAAAGCTTCTAACGGATTTCAAATGCCACCTTATGGCTTACTTATTTGTGGCTGCCCTTAATTAATAAAATACTTAGTATTAAGTCCAAATTTAGCGGTAAAGCACTAGAGTGTTTGTTGAGTGAAATATACTCGCATGCTCACTGGAACTCTGTGGTGACTTCGTATATCTTGGCCAGATAGAAAGCAGTGTAGACCTTGAGCTTCTTGATGATCGTAGTCTGCTCCTGGGGCATGTTGAAGTTGTTGTTGAGCTCTATGTAGTGGCGCTCAGCTTTCTTGTACTCCTTGTTGTTGTAGGCCATCTTCGCCAGGATGAGGAGCAGGATGTTCGTCCACTCCATGTTGTGCGATCTCTTCGCCGTGTCCACTGCGTTTTCGAGGATCTTTTCCGCCTCTTCAAAACGTCCTGCCTGGTACATTAAGTAAGGTATTAACAAATGAATAACTATCTGTGATTTATTTTACTCTTTTAACTTCAAACATTTGCTTACAAAAAAGTTAACTTGAAACAGTATAAACTCAGACTCACAGCTAGAAGCTCCCTGACATGTTCGAGTAGCTTGACCTTCTGAAGACCGCTATCCGACGTGCTCCTGCCATTGTCCTTGCCACTGCCGAACTCCGGGTCCCAATCTTTGGGGCGGCCGGCCACTACCGCAGGGACTAGGAAACCCAAAGCCAACGGAGGAGTACTCCTTGGCGCCCCGGAACCTCTGCACAGGAGGGTAGTTCCGCATGACCAAAGCAGTCTGAAGAGGCAGGGGTCTTGTCTTATCCTAGCCAACAACAGCTTGAACATGACATAACCTGTACGGGAAATTTATCCGCTCAATGCATAGTGTTCATTTAAACATGTGGTCATATTTCGAAGTTTTGCATTTGGAACTATTCTACATTCAATCGATAGTTAATATCGAATAAAAATAACTACATCTTTTCATGCAGGAATAGATAATTCACACTTGCACTGTTGAGTACTGCAGTCCGATGCATCAGACAGGCAGAAAAAAACTTGTTAATCAACGAAAACGATTTCTGTACATAACTGGGTAACTGAACAAACTTTATTGTACAAGTATGAGCATAGTTGGCATTTTTAAAGTTTTGTTAGCTTTACTCAAAAGCAAAAACCCTTATTTTTTATGTATTACCCCATAATGTAAAGAATACAGGATATGAAATGAATAATAGCTTATTTATTTAAGGCTTTAATAAACATCAAAAACACAACTAATAATACATAAATAGAAACATGGGATGTAAATAATTAACCACATGAACACCTACTTCATTTAAATATAGTCTATGAAGTACGGTGGAAGTCTTGTGGTGCGAAATGATCTTCGAAGTGTGATAGTGCTGCGGTCTGGTTCGGTCGAGAGTAATATGACAAAATATTAAGTATTAATAATTATCGATCGAGAGTCAAATAATCCTTGTAGAGGAGAGTCTTTTAAAAGAAAAGACAGAAAATCTTTATTATGAAGTACAATTAAAACACTGGTATAAACAAATATTACGAGATCAGTTAGAACATACTGGGTGGAATGTCTAGGGACGAGTAGGGTCTGGGACTAAAGGTGATATATATATGTATAAGAAAAGGATAAGATTCTGGCAAGTAGGGAGGTCTTGGAGGGATTCGGTTGCTTACTTAAAAATAACAGGAAACAATCAGTGACTTTCATGAAGTCACGAGGCAGGTGTACAGTTCTGCTCGAGCCCCTTCTACATGTTTTTAGCAAAATTATAAATATTATATATAAAGCAAGCATTATAAAACTGTCGATGCTAGTGGTTTTCTTCTATATAAATTTTTGTATATTATGCAGCAATTTGGTTCGGGCCGTAAGAAAATTACTTTAAATATTGGTTAGTGAAATTCCAAATGATATACATCGGGGAAATGAGACAAAACATCTAACAACGGATTGACGAATGCAACACGTTACTACATACTGGACGGAATGTGTGCGAACAAGTGAGGTCTGGGGCTAAAGATGAGACATATATGTATAAGAAAAGGGTAGTTCTGGGAATAGGGTGGGAGTTCTTGGAGGGATTCGGTTGCTTACTTAAAAATAACAGGAAACAATCAGTGACTTTCATGAAGTCACAAGGCAGGTGTACAGTTCTGCTCGAGCCCCTTCTACATGTTTTTAGCAAAATTATAAATATTATATATAAAGCAAGCATTATAAAACTGTCGATGCTAGTGGTTTTCTTCTATATAAATTTTTGTATATTATGCAGCAATTTGGTTCGGGCCGTAAGAAAATTACTTTAAATATTGGTTAGTGAAATTCCAAATGATATACATCGGGGAAATGAGACAAAACATCTAACAACGGATTGACGAATGCAACACGTTACTACATACTGGACGGAATGTGTGCGAACAAGTGAGGTCTGGGGCTAAAGATGAGACATATATGTATAAGAAAAGGGTAGTTCTGGGAATAGGGTGGGAGTTCTTGGTGGAATGCGGTTGCTTACTTAAAAAATAACAGGAAACATCAGTGACTTCCATGAAGTCACGAGGCAGGTATACACTAGAAGGGGCTTGTTTCTACTTTTAGCATTATATATTATATTAGAATTATAGTATTCTTAGCATTATGTAACGGTGGATGCCTCGTGAGACCGTAATAATAACACTTACGCGAGTTCACTCCCACTCCCACGTTGAATGATAGTGAAAAAGAGTCACGTGGGGACGAGGAACATCGATCTGAACACGCAAGTTGAGATGGACTTGATGTATACGATTCTGAGAAGACCTGGGCAGACTCCAAATCATGGACATTTAAAAAATACAAGGATTATGAAGTCATTGAAAATTATATTGAAATTTTCCTATAGCTTTTGTCTGAGACCATTAATGAATACATCGTGCACCGGTAAATATTGGCTTTGACATCGTGAAAACTAGATTAGCACTTACAACACACAAAGCTAGATGTAATTGGTCTACAGATTCATCTGAGCGTTGATGTCGGTTCATTAACTTGTGCCCTAGCAAAGATTTCATTCTTAGGCTTAATGTAAAGGGACTCCGATAGAGTGATAGATTCATGGTACGATGTACATTAGCTAATTGTTTCAAAAATAGAATGACAACTGATTCTAGAGCAAATTTAATGTTTCTTCGTCTTCGGCTTTGATCGATACGATGAAGGTGTCGGATGTTTTCTTTCAATCAATCCATTTCGAAGTACTTTTGATAGAAGTGTGTTCTGTTTCAAATCTTTCTGGTTTTATGTACCCGTCCATTTCTCAAAAGAACAATTTGTTGATTATTAAATTATTATTACGTCAGCAACAAAACCCTTCATAATGATCTGAACATACCCTACATTCTTGAACTCATCCCTTCCAAGTTCATAAAATTCCATAGTAACCAGCCTAATTCCCTAGCACAGTCATTGCACTGCACCACTCATCCCTATAATCCTCCTCGGAGTCTAAAATGGCAGTGGTGCTATAATGCTGCTATAATTAAGTGATAGTGGGAGTCCTGGCAATGGCCAGTTTCTCTAATTATGTCCTGAGCGTCTGTGGCTCTTGCGCTCTTGGTCAGCCTCCGCTGGCTCTTATCCAGTGACGCGGCTGACGTAGGAGCGTGGGGGACTTCCCAAGACTCCGCTTCCTACTTCGCACGCGAGGGAAGTGACAGCCATGTGGACTTGGGGGGCCTCTGGGCTGTCTGTAAATATTGTGTGAATGATGAATTGTATGAATGAGAACATTTATCTCAATTACTTATTGTCTAATAAGGCAGATTGTAATTTTATCTTAATAAAAATTGTTGTTAAGTATTAAATTATTATAAAATGGTTAATACCTCGTTCATTTAGGTTTTAATAAACATAAAAAATAGATAATGAATAGAAACATATGAGTAACCATATTAACTCGTATCACACATGAATAAAATTCCCATCACCATAATCCAAGAAAAAACTTTCACAGTTTACAGTAGATGTCAAATTAATGAACTTAACGTTAATAATCGAAACTCGTCAATAATATTTAATATTATGTTTTTATCAAACTATAGTTAAAAAAAATTATTAAATTTCCATTATCATCAGTTTTGCAAATTATGTATGCCCCAATCGGAGAAATATTTATATTTTTCGTCTAACAAAATAAACATTTTAATTTTTAATTTAATAGAATAAAGTTTCAAGGTAATCATCTCCACGTCATCATCTATAGAAAGTACTGTTAGTTGGATCTTTAGGGAAAAATTAATTCATCAAAACTGTGATAAAATCGCCTTTGCAACAACGATACACATTTATACCTATACATTTTTCTAAATTTATACTAACAAATGTTTTATCATATCTTAAACACAGAGTTGTTAAATCAAGCTACAAACTATAGCATTTTTCTATTTTATTGATTGCATATCGACTGCTGTAACAGCTTACAGTTACTTTTACAAAGTAATTTCAGACCTGCGAAATTCGTTATTGCTCGGTTATCAAAGGAACTAATTATAGCATTAAATGCACCATATCGAATTCAATTAGACCGGTTTCTACTTAACTACTTAATTAACCGGTTTAAACTTATTATACTTTCATACCTATTTAATTTATCACATTTGATGTTGCGTGCTATTAAAGCAAAATTTTCTTTTCATTGAATAAAAACAAAAAAAGAAGGGGCGAGTTGTCCAATTATGCTGGATTTAGATACCCGACGGGTGGGGGTGGGGATAAAAGAAAAGAATTAGAGGTGGGGTGGCACCCCTCTCCCCCTCCCCGCAACGGTGGCCATTTCATTAGGAGCAGTCCTGCCACCACAAACCTCTGTTTTTGCTCGGTCAAGTTTTTACCCCTGTCGGGCCTTATGTGATTGCCCCCCCAGTAACAACTAATTTCTTGTAGGCAGTTTCTAATTACAAGGCGAGTGGGCCAATCTGTTGTCTCTTATTGGCTAAAATCCTCTTTTTATAATATCCTATAATAAATTGTCTCTTAGTTAGTAACGCACAAGTAAAACGTTAAAATTATCAAAGCTACCTCAAATGGAATATACATAGAAATGATCGATCTATGGATCCAGAACCTCACCGTTTTAAAAAACATGCCAGCTACTACTATTTTTGGTTTTTCATCAATTATAAACTAAATTTTGTATAAATATCTTAGCATCAAATTAATTAAAAAATTGATCTTGGCCACTTGATGTACCTAAATTTTGATTGATGAGCGTTTGAAAAAATATTAATTGAAGGTACAGACTTCTTTCTCAGGAAGTCTGAAACTTCAATATACGTTACTACCAACAAGTAATTTAGTAATAATGAATGCTCATTCATACCTTCTTGTCAAAGAAAAACAATAAGCTATAATTTTGTTTTATGATGAATTGATATTAGTTTTTAAATTAAATGAATCTTTTATGTGAAATGAAATCAAAATACGATTATTAACTAATAAATTAGCATCATATAACAGTACACTGATGTTAAATTGTTAATTCTAACGAGCTCAAAGACCTTATTAGGTTTATTCTTCAGGGGGAGACAGGCCGTACTAGCTCTTAATGACAAGGCGATTCCGTGGAAAACATTAGGAAGTCCAATAGCAGAGCAAGGACAGAACAGATCGTTGGAGCCAAGAGAACTAGAGATCCAACCATATTTGGGGTTCAAACCAAAGTTATCCCCACCCCTGTTTGGTTACAAAGCTGTTTAGTGTAAGCTGTCTTGTCTTGGCTTTGTTTGATATACCGGGGTAATTATTTCCTATGAGTTGGATTTTGTTGGACTTCGTTTAATGCCTTGCTTTATGAGATGTTTTGCTCTAATATATATATATATGTTAGACAATTATTGAAGGTGGGGTGAATAAACTGAAATAAGTTTCTCTGTAAACAAAGTAAGCAATTTTATTCACTATATTTTATATTATAACAATTATTCATATTATTTACACTATCTTACCTGTAAACAAAGAAACTACAGTTACAGTGTATAATGGTCACTTCTCTATTCACACTCTAATTACAACTTTAGTTACCTTCTCTATCCTTTCACTTTTTAGAATCTTGCTGATAGCTCCATCTAGTGGTGATCAGTAGAAGCAGCGTGTTAATATTCAAATTAAAGAATGTATACTTATGAGGTATTAGTTTATTTTTTAGAATATCTTTCAAATACTTTTTTCTGTTAAAACTTTAAACGTTAAAGTCACGAAATCTTACAAATTGGCGTAAAGGCTTAATATTTAATCTTCTGTTCATACTTCTCATAATTGCAATTCAATGAAAAACTGTCAAGCATATTCCAAGAAGAAAACGCCATATCAAACGGATGAATGATGTCTTTTGAAGAAGTTAGTTCTAGCAGATTCTGTTCATTCAAATTTGACTTGATTTAAATGTATAGTTCTTTTCAATCTGTTGCTCTTCAAAGATATTTCCCTCCAGTAAATAAATCAGTGTGCTATATCATCCATATTTGCCCATTTTAGTCTAGGTCTTAATCGTGGTATGCCATCCGTCATTGTCATCTGCTGAGAACGTATGTTTTGTAGATCTAGTCGACAGCGATTCGTATTATTGGAAATGTATTGCATTCACATAGTATACTAAAATACATTGATTGTAACCCTTCCATATGGAAGTCTTGGTTATAAGCCCCAGGTGAATTTTCTATAAAAAGAAAAGTTAATGAATATTTGAATTTGTGACTAAAGATGCGGAAGATTAATGTGATGCGTGTGATAAGAAGATAAATGGCGAAATTACTCCAAGCGTTAGGGGGCTGAATATTCGAGGGCGTGTGGTAAACCTCTAGCTTCTTCCAAGTTTCTAAATTAATTACAGTTTCAACGCCACGAAGAGGAGACGCTTAGCCCATCTTGTTTCTGAAGTACATCGAAGAAATAGAATAACAAACTGGTCTCGGATGTATCAATAAATCAACTTAAGGATTACTTCACTTCGAGAAAGACTTTGTTCTAAAATTGGATTTCCTTTGATTTAGGGGCTTGATTAAATATTCACTCATAATTTCACCTGAATTCAAAACTTATTCCGAAGTGTTTTGAATCGAACTAGAAAATACCATAACTGTGTAGTATGTTATAACGCTAAATTTAAATTTAGCAACATCTCTCTTTCAGAGCTAAATTCTTCAATCAACTGTTTGACTTTTTTAAAAGAAAATTTATTAATAGAATATACAAAAACTACATCAGAGAAGTTGAAGCTGTATCAACTGGCATACTAACATTGCTAGTCTAGGAACTTAGTCAATTTCCTTTCTTCATGAGGACATATATGTATTTAGGTCGAGTCATAAGTAACTTCCGTTTTTTTATCAGACATTTATTTTGCTATCATTAAATGACGTTTTTGCGATTGACGAGAGCAGGACGCTTTTCATGGAGCTTCTCTTGCACTCTTTGCAACAGCTGAATCCCTGAATGTATCTATCCTCAGTAATCGATAAATTGGACTTAAACAACTCGTGGTGAATTATTCCTTGACAATCCCACTATGCACACAATAAAATCTTTTTGCCATGGCTGTTTGCTTTGGGATCTGGTAGGGATGGTTGATCCTTATCAAGGCACTGTCTTTCGCGGACTATATTGTCATAGTTAACCAATTTTTTATCGCCTGGTACAATCCTGTTTAAAAAAGGCTCAATTTTCACCCGTGAGATCTGACTTGTGGTGATTGAAATGCGATCTTCTTTATTCCGTTCACTGAGATTGTGAGATACCACCACTCCTAACTTGCTGACTTTCCATAATTTCTCCAGATAGTGGTTAACAGTTGATTGTGTTGTATTCAACCTTTCTGCTATACCTCTTGTTGATTGACATGGATTTTGCTCCAATATTGCCTTTAAAAGGTTGTCGGCAAAGTCGGAAGTACCTCCCGCCCTCGGTTCGTCTTTTAAGGTCGTATCTCTAGAACGGAATTTTGCAAACCAATTTCTAACTGCCCGATCAGTTACTAGTCCTTCACCATATACACTGCATATTTGTTCAGCTGTCTCCCTAGCACTATTGCCTTGTTTAAATTCCCAAAGCATTACATGACAAATATGTAATTTTTGACTCTCCATTTCAGAGGTTAAAAAAAAACAGTTTAACGTAACGTGTATCACACAAAACAGTTGACAAAAGACTGACTGAAGCCTCGTCTATATAGTAAAAACAAAAACTTGCTGTCATGGTAACTCATAGTGGGTAGATACGAACTATAGATTCTACTTAGCTGCATCGGAAGTTCTTATGACTCGACCTGATATTTATAGAGAGAGATAAGAAGGATTGACCGTGGGTGGCGTTGTTTATGTTTGAAGGTTTTCCAGAAATAAATATTATGTTTATTTTTGACTAGGCACATGAAATATATTAATATGATGAGTGGCAGTGATTATTACGTAAAGAAATGTAAACGGTTGTACCAGGATCAAAAACCGTAGTTTTTTGTTGTGAATATTTGGAGGCATAGTAGACTTGCATCACATTATGGCTCCTACTCTCTGGCGCGAAAGAAAAAGACAACTTACAATATAACAAATTCACTTGTACTTCAATTTACAGCAAGATTTACCTGACAATTAGTACAATTTATTTAAAAATGTGTAATATGTATCCACTTAAGGACTAGATAAAATATATAAATAATAACTGAAACCAACGAGGCCAAACACATTTGCATAGATTAATCCACGACCCGAAGTGTCGCATGATCGCGTGACCACTCTATAAGGGTAGGGAGGAATTTTTTTTTTTAAATCCCAGCATTCTACAGCAGCAACTACCAAAAACCTGAGCACTTGATAGTGTCCATCTTTGCATACTGGCAAATAAAATAATGAAAACCTGTATGGTTGGTTGGTGATTTTGGTTTCATATTGGGCTCAGACTCACATAATTTTAAGGCTGCTTCATAAATAAAAATGTTTTTTATATTTTTACGATATAATGTATAAACGTTTGGGAAGTCGCGCATCAAACTAACGTATGGGTCATGTTAAAGTAAAATCTCTAAACTGATTATTAATATTTTCGGATACTCGTCGGAGAAAATCCTTTTTTTGGCGGAGAATACAATAGGTGTGCCTGCTCAATTAATTTATATTATTAGAAGACACAATAAAATTAACAGTCAAGGGGCAATATTGACTAATAAAACGAAATATTATTGCATTCATCTGTATGGATGTCTGCTTGGGTTGATGAAACAAAAAGTAAGTGATATTCCTAAAATGTTTTTAATTGCTGACAGCTTATCCTTGCAAAATTTCCTTCCATCCTTTAACCATCTTACACTAGGAACTAACATAACTATGTAGTATGTTATAACGCCGTGCGTTAATTAATTTAAAGTTTATTAACATCACTCTTTCAGAGTGTTTGACTTTTTTAAAACAAAATTTATTAATAGAACATACAAAAACTAAATCAGAGAAATATACAGCCTCAACTGGCATACTAACATTGCTAGTCTAGGAACTTTCCTGTCTTCGTGAGGACATATATTTGTATATAGAGAGAGATGAAGCTGATTACAATTATCCCAGGTTCCAACGGGGCTTTAGTGCAGATATGTAATACAAAGCATGCAGGGTATTATAGTCTACAGATAACTATGGTTAAATACAACGATAAGTAGGGTAAAAGGGGTTGGCGTAAAGGATAATCTTATCATCAACTGTACAATTAAGATGGTAACATTAATTTCAGGTAATAAGCCTATATACCAAAAATTACACCACCTGTTTCTGGAAAAAGGCATAACTATGAAGGTTTAAAATGAAGTATTATTGTGAAAATCATTTTTCATCCACTGAATTAATATTAAAAATGGTCTCACAGGCCCATAAGTACCATACGATTTTGGTCTTGGTGCCACTTTCTACTTTTTTTTTTTTTTTATATGTTAACGAAAATTCAATTTAACCCTTAATGATAAAAAGTAATTATCGTTAAAAATAAACGTATATATTTTTTTGTTTTGGAAACTCTCATAGCGATTCATACATATTTATAAATATTTATGTTGATGCGTCAAACCTTACAGTAGAGAATAGGCCATCTCCATCTGTATCTATGACACAGCTGTATCTTCCCTTATTTATTTCTTAATGGGGACCCTCGCTTTCTCCTCTTTTCCCTTTATCCTCTTTATCTGTACATCTCCAATGTACTCCACCCTTTCCGGAAGGGAGGGCGAGGCCGCATCAGATCTACCCCGGAGATATTAAGTGATTTTCCTCAGAGAAAAGAGCTCATTTGCATTTTTTAATTTCGTTTTTCTATTAGCTTTTATTATAAGACTAAATAAATACAATTGTGTTTTTTTGCAGTGAATTTACAATATACGAGTCGGAAAAATAAGTGAAGAAACTCGCTACCCACGTGGGAATCGTATCAACAATTGTCTCGTCTTCTTTTATTTTATCATTTTACAACTTTTATTAGACAATTTTTCTCCCCTGGCTATAAATTACAAAGTGACGATTCTTGGCCTAATCTGTTTAAATTGTGAGATTTGGTTCTCCTACATAAAACGCAAACAGTGTAACTAATTAGGTACCGGTGGGATCCTTAGAAGTTATGGTTCAAGCTCAGTAATTTTATTATAGTATTAACAATGAATGGCGGATGCCAGGGTTGATGTATCCCAAAGAATCACAAATACAAGATTTTTTGGTTGAATTGACCCGGTCGTGCAGACAATACTTTAAATAAAGTGCACATCCTGGAGTACATGAACGCATCGATATTGCATCCTAAATGTAGTCAGGTTTATATTTGATAGACATTAGTTAGATATATTTATTAGGCATGACGGAAACAATATTGTACAACTCGATTCAATAAGGTAGTTTACCTATTTTACGTGTTGTGCATTTAAATATAATTGTGAATTAAAAAAATTCATTATAACCTCTCCTATTCCTCTTCTTAGTTTCAGTTTATATTTGGGAGATTCCAAAAAAACCGTTCTAATGAAAAATTTATTTTTTCGTATCTATCAAGCCGATTCCCAACAAAACTCGCGCATACACAAATTTTAATATTAATATAACCGCACGTCAAATCAATCATGAGGCTTTTCAACAAAAAAAAAACAGACCCAAGTCTGTCTGGGAAGTCTCAGTCCCTGAGTTCAAATTCGATATTTTCTCTGAACGAATGTACATGCATAGGTTGTTCACGGGAGTGGGACAAAAGCATTCCCTCACAGCAGAACAGCCAGATGACAAAAGAACTGTTCTGCTAACTGCGACACATTTGATAGAAATTCGATGTTATGATACGATATTACGCTCCGAACCGAATTGCTGCATAATATACAAAAATAGAAGAAAACCACTTGTATCGAAAGTTTTATAATGCTTGCTTTATATATAATATTTATAATGTTGCTAAAAATAAGTAGAAGGGGCTCGAGCAGAACTGTATACCTGCCTCGTGACTTCATGAAAGTCACTGATGGTTCCCTGTTATTTTTAAGTAAGCAACCGAAGACCTCCCTACTTCCAAGAATCTTATTCTTTTCTTATACATATATGTCTCAGCTTTAGCCCTAGACCTCACTTGTTCCCACACATTCCACCCTGTACGTAGTAACGTGTTGCATTCCTCAACCCGTTGTTAGAGGTTTTGTCTCATTTCACATATGTATGTCACGTGCTTGGAATTTTGCTCTGCAATTTCACTAACCAATATTTAAAATAATCGTCTTACGGTCCGAACCGAATTGCTGCATAATATACAAAAATGTATATAGAAGAAAAGCATTTGCATCGAAAGTTTTATAATTCTGGCTTTATATATAATATTTATACTCTTGCTAAGAACAAAGGGGCTTGAGCAGAACTGTACACCTGCCTCGTGACTTCATCGAAGTCACTGATGGTTTCTGTTATTTTTAAGTAAGCAACCTCATCCAAGACTTCCCCCTACTTTCCAGAATCTTACCCTTTTCTTATACATATATGTCTCAGCTTTAGCCCCAGATCCCACTCGTCCCTAGACCTTCCACCCAGTATGTAGCCAACTTCCTTTACCAAACCTCTTCCATTAAAACCCTATCATAAATATATGACCTCTTCAAACTCAAATACTCCATCCATTCCCACAACACATCTTCTGAAGATCTTCACAAGATCTTGCTTATCCGAACTCTACCCACCCCTGAATTCATATCCTTTTTTTACAATTGCTCTTTTTTCGTCCGTGCATGCAACCTTTCCATCACTCATTCCTCTGGCTTCAAAACCTGTCTCTATGAATAAACAGCTACTTTTCTTTCAATCAACCACTATCAAACTATTTATAGAGTTATCCCAGAAGCATTGAGATTCTGCCTACAATATTAAACAATATATTGGTTACCAGTAAATAAAACATGTCTGCTGTTACGATGTAAATCCGTCGAATTGGAAAATAAATGTTCGCATTGAGCATAATCCTTTGAAGAATGAAGCTATATGAAGTAAGGATGGGCGTATTGAGGGTAGAAAAGAAAGGTAAAAGCAAGGAATGACCGTAGAGTGGCTGGATCACGTACAGGAGAGGACCACGTCTGACGGAGATGTCCCTGGACCCATTCCTGCTCCTCCACTTATAGCATGTTTACTCCCTTAGCTTGTTCCTTATTTTTCCTTTTCTATCCCACCATCGTCCTGACATCGGAGGGTAAAATGGGCAAATTATGATTCAAAGTGAAAGCGTAAAATACCATATTTATCTTCTTAAAGGAGTTCGCATTTATACATGGTTCCAAGTTGACAGTCAATTATAGAGCGGTGAATGGAAAACTCCAATTAACAGAAAGCGGTTACAACAAGATGGAAAATGTGATATAACTATAGGATGTGTTTCAATCCAAAGCAAGTGCTCTATTTGCATCATAAGTATGCACGTTTCTTGATGAAATGCGTTATCTTATTGGGAGTAACTTAGTTGAAGTTAAATGAATGCTCTTATTATTTTTATATACGATCCAACCAACACACATCACATTAATATGATGAAGCTATTGTGCTAACATCTATTATTACAGAGAGATTAATCCATTATTTTAATTCTTTTTCCAAGTACGTTTGAGTGCTCTCTCAGTGGTTAGGTTAAATGCTTCAAGATATGACATTGGTTGTATTACGAAAAATTAGGAAGTATTCATATTTCAGCGGTTATTTAAGAATATAACTGACTGCAATGGTTTTGTTTATAAACTTCGGTTTATAATTTAAATATTGTGTAGCGACCGCTAACTACATAAGATAAATCACCCTATACTCTATTGCATATATATTGTAAGCAAAAATAAATAACATGAACTAAATGTATTACAGACAAAATGTAAATAGCATGAACAAATATAAATCATTGTAAATGTGTTAAGCAATAAAAGATGGGAGCCAAGCAAGTAACACGAGAAGGGTCACCAGCTGTCAGTCATAAACGTAAACAACCCTTTTGCAGCCACTACCCTCCAGGGGGCGGGTAATCAGGCGGCGGTCGCGGTTCATCACATGTGTGGAAACCCAACCGCCGGCCTTGGCCCTTTCAGCCCGCCCAGAGAGGGTACTTAAGCCAGGGCTCCTGGCCCTGTTAATTAGTCTCTGGTGACCTTTACTCGTTGGTGCTTGGTTTCCGCTCGAACTTTGAAAACTTGACTAATTCTTTACGAAACATCTGTACCTCTTCTCTTGAACATAGTGCATTGTCGTGGCACATACCTATCAAAATGGAGTCAGGTAGTAACGCCGTCATGAAACGATTGTCCCGGTTATAAACTCGAACAATCCGCCCTTGTCACCAGGGCTAGGGTGAACAGGCACCTCCCTAGTGACGTCCCGACAATATCATTAAAAAAAAATTCATTGAACATCAAAAAAAAAATACTAAATCTATTCCAACCAATAAAATTTCACACAGCAAACTATTTTGGATATATTTCTAAGACAATTATTGAAGGTGGGGTGAATAAACTGAAATCAGTTTCTCTGTAAACAAAGTAAGCAATTTTATACAATATATTTTATATTATAACAATTATTCATATTATTTATAGAATCTTAACTGTAAACAAAGAAACGAGAATTACAGTTTATAACTATCACTTCTCTATTCACAACTTTAGTTACTTAATATAACCTTCTCTATCCTCTCACTTTTTAGAATATTGCTGATAGCTCCATCTAGTGGTGATCAGTAGAAGCAGCGCGGCCAATTCAAATTAAAGAGAGTATACTTTCTTTACATATTTATAACATATTGCTATCCCATGTGAATTTCTGAGATTTAATTTAGGGAAGGACATGTATTCGTTGTTAAGCAAGATCCACCAAAATGTTTCTTCATTTTCCCGCAGCCAGATCTTAAGATAGTCTCTTTCTTCGTTAGTTGTTATAGCTGTTTAATATGCATAAGCAGTCAGGTCTAAATGGTAAACTTCAGCCAAGAGATAAGTACCTAACCCCTTTATTTTTTCCACTTATAGAATTCATATTCATACTGAAAAGTATAAAAGCAACTGTGCAAAAACAGGGTTATCGAATCGGTCCATCACAAGAAGAAAAACAAGAATAAACAGAAATAGCTGAAGTGGACAAATCCCACAATTGACTTATTGCCTCACAAATGCTCCCTTTGTGCGGGCACAAAGACATAGAGATAGGACAGATCCTGCTTATCTCTTCTGGTCCAGCAGGGAGACTCGGATCTGCCGCATCTCCTGTCACCTGGCTGAAGGATGGTTCGGCGGCGAATTAACATACGGAGGAAATGCCACGGTTTATCTTTCAGTCACCGAATGAGAGTGAATGAATCATTCAGGCATGAATGAGCTGTAAGACTGATGATATGGCAGACCGGATAAGCATGATGATAAGCCGAAGTTATGATTGTTAACTGATGTAGGGTCGCCTTTTGAAATTTTCAGTTTCCTATCACGACTTCTGAGGGAATGAATGCACTTAGTGGAAGAACTTTATCTTTCTCACATATTTTATCTTCTTATAATTTTTTTGTGGGTTAGAACCTGATCAGAATTGAGACCCTCTCATGTTTTCACCTGTGTATCCTGAGCCTACCTGCGCTAGAAAATGTGAATCCCACGTTTAACCTATAACCATGAACTGTGGTAAAAGTTTGGTCTGTGGTCTCGGGGTTGTTATTAATAATTTGCTAAATGTTATGTACCATCAGAAGACTAAAATTCGCCAAGGCTGTCATTATCACTATGTTCTCCACTATAGTCTAATTCGTGTTTTGTTTAGAGACTTGAGGTTTTGATTGGTAGTATCCTCGATAGCTCATTGTTGCTTAAAATAAAGAGGTCCCCCAAAAAAACAAAATGTCTTCAACTAATTGATTGCAGTTAAATTACTTATTAAAATAAAATTGAGCAGGTGTATGGTGGACTATTACATGAAATTATTAATATGAGATTTTTATTTGAGATAATGTTTAAATAAAACAGCAATGTCCACAGTGATAGCCTGGTATGATTAAATAGGGCTTGTAAGAGAAACATATATATCTACGAATGCTAATACAAAAATGTCAATTAAAACTTGTTAAATTAAAAGTAATTTACTAATAAGATCATTGAACCATTTAATTTTGTTACTTATTTTTAGTTTATTTTTTCGTCGTGAATTGTCTAAGGCAAAGTGTACATTTAAAAGCCTCTGGCGTGACAACAGGTTTAAATTTTCGTCAACGAACTCGCAGTTTAATACAATATAATATACTGTTTATTATTGGAGTACATTTGAATCTTGTACGTAAAAAATTAATCATCAATAGCAGTCAAAATGTAAAATTGTTCAAGCTGCTTAATAAAATGTGTTATTATTATTATTATTATTATTTGTTCCGGCATTTGTGCACCGCGGCCTCAGTGAGACCTATTGTGCGCCGTCCATGTCCCTGTCCTATATATGTGACAGGCCCACGGCCTTTGCAAATCTGAGGATACTGAATGGATCGATCAGTTCACATAGTTTGGGGTCTACAATGCGATCACTACCAAAGTGAAGGTATCGCCTTCTAGCTAGGTTATCACAGTCACATATTATATGACGTGCCGTTTCTCCCTCTTTCTTGCAGAATCTGCAGATTGGTGATCCAACTATCCCCAAATTAAAGAGGTGTTTGTTTAACCGACAGTGACCTGTATAGAGTCCTGTCACACTTTTGAGTGTCCACCTGTCCATTGATAGAAGTACTGAGCTTCTTCTCTTACAGGGTCCATCAAGAAACAGTTTTGAGTGTTCCTGTTAATAAAATGTGATACTTATCCATTTCAAAGTAACACATGTTACATATTTGTAGCACTCGACATTAAAAAATTTAGATTTACAAAAACAAAAAAACATTCCACAATTACTTATTACCCAATAAGGTAGATTGTAATTTTATCATAGTAAAGTTGTTGTTAAATCTGTTAGACTATTAAAATAAACTGATGTCTTGATTTTGAGGTTTGAAGTAATTCGCTTTTCATCAGCCTTCGAACTCCGGCGACAGCAAGCCACCGACTATAGGATTTCCAATTAAAACAATGCCTGAAGTATGGAGTTACCGCCCTCGCCGAAGGACCATTAATCACAGATAACTAATTAACTGTTAATTATCCTTGGGTGGAATGCGCTAGCCATCAATATCCCTTTGATTGATACGTTGTGTCCTGCGCACATATCAGCCGGTCTGCGGAGGACCATTATTGAAATGGTCGGTTGACGATCCATCTCTGGGCAACAGTACCAGCTGTGCCGACTCTTGCGTAGGTGCGGGTTTCCGGCAATGAATCACAAAAGATGCTATTTCGCGGAAGGTTTTCAGTGTGTCCATAGGCCTTTAACTTCCAAAATAATGGAACACGGCAAATAATGGTCAGCACACTATTTTCTACACTATTTCCTGACGCCGGTCTATCTGGTAAGGCAAAGTATCATACAAGCAGTGATTAAAAGAAAAATGTTTGGAAAAGAAAGACCTTTAACTTCTTCACCATGAAATAAAAGTTACTCTCTCCACGAGTCATAAAACACCCTCCTACCTTTGTATATTTTATCAATAAATTTTCGGTGTCAGTATCGAGAGAGGGGACTAGTTCATGATCTCGACACGGCAAGAGTCCACTATGGCGCGGGGGTAGTATCCCCTGATTTGTCCAAATAAACGATCATATGATCGGCCGAAATAACCATGATATTTACTGTCATATTAAAGTCATGGTAGTATCCCCTGATTTGTTCAAATAAACGATCATATGATTGGCCGAAATAACCATGATATTTACTGTCATATTAAAGTCATGGTAGTATCCCCTGATTTGTTCAAATAAACGATCATATGATCGGCCGAAATAACCATGATATTTACTGTCATATTAAAGTCATGGTAGTATCCCCTGATTTGTTCAAATAAACGATCATATGATTGGCCGAAATAACCATGATATTTACTGTCATATTAAAGTCATGGTAGTATCCCCTGATTTGTTCAAATAAACGATCATATGATTGGCCGAAATAACCATGATATTTACTGTCATATTAAAGTCATGGTAGTATCTCCTGATTTGTCCAAATAAACGATCATATGATTGGCCGAAATAACCATGATATTTACTGTCATATTAAAGTCATGGTAGTATCTCCTGATTTGTCCAAATAAACGATCATATGATCGGCCGAAATAACCATGATATTTACTGTCATATTAAAGTCATGGTAGTATCCCCTGATTTGTTCAAATAAACGATCATATGATTGGCCGAAATAACCATGATATTTACTGTCATATTAAAGTCATGGTAGTATCCCCTGATTTGTTCAAATAAACGATCATATGATTGGCCGAAATAACCATGATATTTACTGTCATATTAAAGTCATGGTAGTATCTCCTGATTTGTCCAAATAAACGATCATATGATTGGCCGAAATAACCATGATATTTACTGTCATATTAAAGTCATGGTAGTATCTCCTGATTTGTCCAAATAAACGATCATATGATCGGCCGAAATAACCATGATATTTACTGTCATATTAAAGTCATGGTAGTATCTCCTGATTTGTCCAAATAAACGATCATATGATCGGCCGAAATAACCATGATATTTACTGTCATATTAAAGTCATGGTAGTATCTCCTGATTTGTTCAAATAAACGATCATATGATTGGCCGAAATAACCATGATATTTACTGTCATATTAAAGTCATGGTAGTATCTCCTGATTTGTCCAAATAAACGATCATATGATTGGCCGAAATAACCATGATATTTACTGTCATATTAAAGTCATGGTAGTATCTCCTGATTTGTCCAAATAAACGATCATATGATCGGCCGAAATAACCATGATATTTACTGTCATATTAAAGTCATGGTAGTATCTCCTGATTTGTTCAAATAAACGATCATATGATTGGCCGAAATAACCATGATATTTACTGTCATATTAAAGTCATGGTAGTATCTCCTGATTTGTCCAAATAAACGATCATATGATTGGCCGAAATAACCATGATATTTACTGTCATATTAAAGTCATGGTAGTATCTCCTGATTTGTCCAAATAAACGATCATATGATTGGCCGAAATAACCATGATATTTACTGTCATATTAAAGTCATGGTAGTATCTCCTGATTTGTCCAAATAAACGATCATATGATTGGCCGAAATAACCATGATATTTACTGTCATATTAAAGTCATGGTAGTATCCCCTGATTTGTTCAAATAAACGATCATATGATTGGCCGAAATAACCATGATATTTACTGTCATATTAAAGTCATGGTAGTATCTCCTGATTTGTCCAAATAAACGATCATATGATTGGCCGAAATAACCATGATATTTACTGTCATATTAAAGTCATGGTAGTATCTCCTGATTTGTCCAAATAAACGATCATATGATTGGCCGAAATAACCATGATATTTACTGTCATATTAAAGTCATGGTAGTATCTCCTGATTTGTTCAAATAAACGATCATATGATTGGCCGAAATAACCATGATATTTACTGTCATATTAAAGTCATGGTAGTATCTCCTGATTTGTCCAAATAAACGATCATATGATTGGCCGAAATAACCATGATATTTACTGTCATATTAAAGTCATGGTAGTATCTCCTGATTTGTCCAAATAAACGATCATATGATCGGCCGAAATAACCATGATATTTACTGTCATATTAAAGTCATGGTAGTATCCCCTGATTTGTTCAAATAAACGATCATATGATTGGCCGAAATAACCATGATATTTACTGTCATATTAAAGTCATGGTAGTATCTCCTGATTTGTCCAAATAAACGATCATATGATTGGCCGAAATAACCATGATATTTACTGTCATATTAAAGTCATGGTAGTATCTCCTGATTTGTCCAAATAAACGATCATATGATTGGCCGAAATAACCATGATATTTACTGTCATATTAAAGTCATGGTAGTATCTCCTGATTTGTTCAAATAAACGATCATATGATTGGCCGAAATAACCATGATATTTACTGTCATATTAAAGTCATGGTAGTATCTCCTGATTTGTCCAAATAAACGATCATATGATTGGCCGAAATAACCATGATATTTACTGTCATATTAAAGTCATGGTAGTATCTCCTGATTTGTCCAAATAAACGATCATATGATCGGCCGAAATAACCATGATATTTACTGTCATATTAAAGTCATGGTAGTATCTCCTGATTTGTCCAAATAAACGATCATATGATCGGCCGAAATAACCATGATATTTACTGTCATATTAAAGTCATGGTAGTATCTCCTGATTTGTTCAAATAAACGATCATATGATTGGCCGAAATAACCATGATATTTACTGTCATATTAAAGTCATGGTAGTATCTCCTGATTTGTCCAAATAAACGATCATATGATTGGCCGAAATAACCATGATATTTACTGTCATATTAAAGTCATGGTAGTATCTCCTGATTTGTCCAAATAAACGATCATATGATCGGCCGAAATAACCATGATATTTACTGTCATATTAAAGTCATGGTAGTATCTCCTGATTTGTCCAAATAAACGATCATATGATCGGCCGAAATAACCATGATATTTACTGTCATATTAAAGTCATGGTAGTATCTCCTGATTTGTTCAAATAAACGATCATATGATTGGCCGAAATAACCATGATATTTACTGTCATATTAAAGTCATGGTAGTATCTCCTGATTTGTCCAAATAAACGATCATATGATCGGCCGAAATAACCATGATATTTACTGTCATATTAAAGTCATGGTAGTATCTCCTGATTTGTTCAAATAAACGATCATATGATTGGCCGAAATAACCATGATATTTACTGTCATATTAAAGTCATGGTAGTATCTCCTGATTTGTCCAAATAAACGATCATATGATTGGCCGAAATAACCATGATATTTACTGTCATATTAAAGTCATGGTAGTATCTCCTGATTTGTCCAAATAAACGATCATATGATTGGCCGAAATAACCATGATATTTACTGTCATATTAAAGTCATGGTAGTATCTCCTGATTTGTCCAAATAAACGATCATATGATTGGCCGAAATAACCATGATATTTACTGTCATATTAAAGTCATGGTAGTATCTCCTGATTTAGTATGGCTCCAACCGTTGATGAGGCAACACCTATGTCGAACGCTCCCGAGGATTATCCCCACCTATTTGCTGGCATCATCTGAGAGCAGTAGCTGTCGATCACCCGAGGAGAGTAGACGTGGAACAGTCTAGCTCCTCATTTTGAGGTAGTCTGACTTAGAATTATTTTCATTTTTATTTTCCCGTTTTTTTTTTCTAAGTCCTGACCCCCCAGGTCTTCGGACTTGGAAAAATTTTCGATTTTTTTTTTGCACAGACATTTTGAGTGTGTTGGGAGAGACAATTGCCGTTTTTTTTTTCGGCCAATTTTGTTAAAATACTTTGTAGATTTAAATTTTAATATCACTGTGTCCGCCCGATAACCCGGGAAAAAAAACATTTGGCGGGAAAAACAAATTTTGGCCTAATCGAAAAATTTTTTTTTCCCTCCGGTGGTTCGGACCGAGCTAAGCAACTTTCTTCCTATAAAGAAAGTTGCTTGACAAGTGGTTCCGTGGATAACAAAGCCCGAAGGGCGATATTTCATTATTTTCACTCCCTTCTGGAGGTGAAAATAGGTAATTGTAAAATTTTTTATTTCCTTGTATCCTCTAGAGAATGCCAGGGAGTAAGGATTCCCTCGATGAGGAAGGAAGTATTAGGTCCCCTGGGCCAGTTTTGGGCGGGGAATCGGAAAGCGAAGTCTCCCGGTGTTTCTCGCTTCCGGACGTCAGTGGGAGGGAAGGGCGGCCCAAGAGGAAGAGGACTGAGGAGGGAGACTTCCCAACCTTCGAGCCTAAGCTGCCAACCCTCGATAAGGCAATGAAGGCTAGAAACACCCTTGCCAACTACATATCCGAGCTAAAGGATAAAAAGGTGTCCAGGAAAAATCAGGACTTTATCATGCTCCAGGTTGGGGGGCTAGTTGATGACATAGGGAAGGTGATCCTGGAAAACGAGAGGCTATTAACCATGGTTCGTACTCCTGCTGAAATCACCACTTTGATCCTTGATACGGTGAAGGAGAGAGGAAAACAACCACCAGCCCCAGAATCGCCGCGGAGCCCGAAGTTGAGCAAGGAGCAGGTGGATCACCTACTGGACGCGGCTATAGCCCGTGCTACTCAGGCAATAGTAAGTGATGATGGGCTCATCGAAGCGATAGCCGTTCGAGTGGGAGAATGCGTGACGGCGGCCGTAGTGGGTCAATCGATCGCCATGTTGGAAGAGGACTCTAAGGCAATCGAAGAAAGAATATCAACACTTGATAAGCAGATAGGGGAGGCTAAGGCTAGGAAAGTGCCAGGGAAACCGTTAGAGGAAGCCGTCGCGACCCCAGTGTCAAAGGGCGCAGGACCGAGCGGAACGCCTGGTAGAAGTTGGGCCCAGGTATTAGCAAGCCCAGCAGTGGGGCTTGCCAGGGAAAGGCGGAAAGCAGTTAGGGAAATAATTGGGAAGGCGACAGACGGAATCGAGGCGGCCACAGAAGCAACTGAGGACGAAGGAGCCTTCAGGGAGGTAAGAAGAAGGAAGAGAAGTAAGAAAAAACTACCAACACAGGAGCCCGTGAAGACGAACGTTAGGTCATTGATAACAAAATTGCCCACCGAGAGGCCCTCTGTGGAGCAGCGGAGACCAACATACGTCACCATCGAAGGAGATATGCAGGAAATAATGGGGAAGTTGCCTGAAAAGGACCCTAGCAGCACTGCCAGGGTGGTGAGAGGAACTAGGGCAGGGGGAATACTAGTAGAGGCTTCTACTATGGATGATGCGTTAAAAATTATTGAGGTAACAAAAACAGCTGGCCTTGTGTCAAGACTAGCAGATAGGAGAGGACCTAGACTAGTCCTCAGAGGTGTACCTAGGTCGTGGAGGAAGGAGGAGATCTCCGCAGAGGTATGGAAGGCCCTCATCAAAGCTGACCCTCAGTTAGAGGGCTTCTCTGGGGACCAGAGGGGCAGGGCCCTTAGGCTTGTGTATGAGGTAGGGGCAGCCAGAGACCCGGTTTTTACAAACTGGGTGGTGGAAACCACCCCAGAAGTAAGGTTTGGCCTATTAAAGGCCGATGTATGGGTAGGTGGGTGGCACCGGCTAGGGGTCAAAGATTACCTGGACGCCCCTAGGTGTCTAATGTGCCAGGGATACGGCCATACTAGGGCCACATGTAAGGCCGTAGAAAAGACCTGCAGATGGTGTGCGGGGGAGGGGCACACAGCAGACGCCTGCCCCCGGAGGGAGGACGGTCCCAGATGTGCGGGGTGTATCAGAGCAGGGTGCCCAGAAGCTACTACGAAGCACCAGTCAGGAGCTACGGAGTGCCCGCAGCTGTACAAAGAGGTGGAGGGCCTCCTGAAGAGGACAAGATATGATTAGAAAATTAAGGATATTACAGGCCAACATGGCCAAAAGTAGGATAGTAGCAACGGAGATGTCGGCTCTTACCCGCAGTTATGACGTGATGCTGGTACAGGAGCCGTACTGCCTAAGGGGTAGAATAGCGGGGTTCGGGTCCACGTGCAGGGTGGTTGCGGCGGGCAGCGAAGGGAGGAGGCCCAGGGCAGCGGTCATCATATGCAACCCCACACTGGACGTTATGTCCCTCGATCAGTACAGCCGGGAGGATCTGGCGACAGGACACCTGGGGTGGGGGGGGAGGAAGTTGGTCGTCTCCTCCCTCTACCTCCCATCGGATGCGGACCCGTCAGAGTTGCTTGACTTCCTAGCAACAGGAATTAGGGAGAGGGGCGGGAAAGAAGAGATCATAGGAGCTGATACTAATGCTTGGCACACGGCGTGGGGGTCTACCAGCACGAACAGGAGGGGCGAAAAGGTCGCAGACTTTGTGGCTGCTTGTAACCTCGTGGTCCACAATAGCGACCAAGGTCCACCGACGTTTGTTGGTACGCAGGGATCAAGCTGGATCGACGTGACAATGTCTTCGATCTCTTTAGCAGGCAGGGTCATGAATCACCGGGTGTCCTCGCTAACGAGTAGTGACCACAACACAATTTTGTTTGAGGTGGCGCCGGGGGCCGATAACATAGAATGTAACCCCCGAGGATACATTACTCGAGGAGTCGGGTGGTCAGCTTACTTAGCGGAACTGGAGGGTAGGCTAATAGATGACGAGTGGGCCCTCCGAGGGGACGATCCCCGGGTACCGGAGGGTGTAAGAGAGAGAGTTGCGTCCCTCACAGATGCCATGAGGGACGCGGCAGAAGCTACCCTCCAGCGCAGGAAAACGAGGCTAAGGAGTAACCCATGGTGGACGCCCGCCCTAACACTTGCCAAGAGACAGCTCTACAGGGCGAGGCGTGAGTTCCAGAGGTGTAGGAACGAACAGGTCCGCGGAACCCTCCGGGCCCGGTATAGGACGTTGAATAACGCCTACAAGAAGGATATTGAGAGAACCCGGAGGGAAACCTGGGATGAGTATGTGCAGAGGGAGTCAGAGAAGAATCCCTGGGGTATCCCGTACCGAGTAGCTATGGCCAGAGGTGGCCAGAGTAAGGTGCTCGCAGCACTGAAGAGCGGCGACCAGCAGGCCACCTCCCCAGAAGAGGCCGCCAAGTTTTACTTGGAGGCGACATACCCCAGGGATGAAGTGGAGAATGACTCTGCCGAGGATAGATGGGTACGGGAGGCGACCCGTGTTCCCCCAGGTACGGACCTGTTCCCACCATGGGATATCTGGGATCTCCGCATCGCCGTCCAAAAGCAGAAGATCGGAAGAGCTCCAGGACTTGACGAAATAGACGCGGCCATATTGAAGGCGTCATGTCCAGTGGTCGAGAGGAGGCTGCTGGACGTCATGAACGCATGTCTCGATCAAGGGGAATTTCCGAGGTCGTGGAAGAAGGCTGAGCTCCGCCTCATCCCCAAGGGTGTTGATCGAGACATGACGGCCATAAAAAGTTACAGGCCTATCAGCCTCCTACCGGTCATGAGTAAGGTCCTGGAGCGGTTGATGCACACGGCGATGCGGGAGACCTTCGAGAGAGCAGACCACCCGCGGCAGTTCGGTTCCTGCAAGGGCAGAAGCACAGCCGACGCCCTGGAGAGGATCAGGGCAGACGTCGAAGAGACCCGCTCCAAGTTTGTACTGCTGATGACGTTCGACATCTCCTCCGCGTTTGACAGGGTGTGGTGGCCTTACGTTCTAAGGGAACTGCAGGGACTAGAGTGCCCTAGCAATATATATGAATTAGTAAGGAGCTACCTAGGAGAACGTAGGGCGGTCATTAGGGGGGAGTCGTACGAGGTCGAGTCAGCGGTGGAGCGGGGATGCCCCCAGGGCTCGGTCTTGGGCCCTGCGCTGTGGAAGGTGGCCTTCAATAAAGTCCTTGTGACCCTGGAAGAGAACGGGTTCCCCGCGGTAGCGTATGTGGATGACCTTGCAGCTACCATCGCGGGGAACTCGAGAGCTGAGGTAGCGAGAAGATCGTGCGCTTGCGCAGATGTCGTTGAGCGGTGGTGCGCCGGGATGAAGATGACCATGGCTGCGGAAAAGACTACTGTCACCCTGGTCAGAGGGAAGATCGACCGTGCCCACCCGATGAGGCTGGATCTCGGCGAAGGAAGAGTGATTGTGGTGGGCACGGAAGTAACTTACCTAGGCGTGAGACTGGGAAAACGCCTTAACCTCTCGCCCCACATAAAATACCTTGGCGACAGAGTGGCAGCTGTCGCCAACAATTTCGCGAGGATAGGGGGAGCTATGTGGGGGGTAAAATTCCCAGTCTCCAGGACCCTCTACCAGGCGGTCATTTTAGGAGTAATGAGATACGCGTCGCAGTCATGGTCGGCGCACCTGACTAAAGGGCAGACGCACGATCTTAGAAGAATACAGAGAGCAGCGCTAGTTAGGGTCACAAGGGCTTATCGTACGATATCTTTTGAGGCGGCTGAGGTGCTTGCGGCTGCAATGCCGGTGGATTTAGTCTTCCGGGAGCAACGCCTCAGGACTATGCTCAAGAGAGGGCTTGTAGAAGAACTTCCCCTCCCCCTCCGCCAAGCAATCCAAGATCAGCCGGGTAGGTGGAAGACCCTCATAAGAGAGTGGGTGACTGAAGAATGGAGCAGAAGGTGGCTGACTACGACGAAGGGGAGCACCCTAAGGAGATATTTCCCCTCAGTCCAGGCCAGGCTGAGGGCGAAATGGGTCTCCCCTGATTATTGGGCGTCCCAGGTCCTCACGGGACATGGGGGATTTAGATCCAAACTCTATGACATGAAGAGGGCCCCGAGTAGGAATTGCCCTCACTGCGGGGAAGAGGACACGGCGGAGCACGTGGTCCTAACGTGCCATGCACTGGAGCCTGCGAGAGGGAGACTGCTCCGGAAGGTAGGGCTGTACACCCTGGGTTTGGAGGATCTACCGGCCCTCGTTGGTAGTAAGGAGAATTTTGCCGCCTTCCGCGAATTCGTGGGGACGTGGGTGAAGCTACAAGGGCCCGGTCACTTCACCATTTCCCGTGGCAATCCGGCGGGTGGGGGGTTCCTTCCTCATCGAGACCCTGCTGGCGAAGACAACCTTGTATCGCCGGATGGGGAGAGAGGCATTGTAAACTTAGAGTAGGGTCTAGAGGATACACCCCCTTGTATATATAGAAATAAGTTAGTTAGGATAGATTTAAGATTGTAAATATAGTGTAAGCTAGTTTGTAGGATTTGTAAATATAGTATAAGTTAGTAAGTAAGGAAATTGTAAGTAATAGGCTTTTCTTTTTCTTTTGCTTTGTTTTGTTTTATATAGAGTTACCTTTTGTTTTTTGTTCAGTCCCAGTGTGGAAAATTTACTTTTGTTAATTTCTCTCCTTTATACTGTTGTAACTGATGATTATACAATTAAACGAGTGAGCAGAATAAACCAAGGTGCGCTGACCGATGCAAACACCCATTGCACGGAATACGCGCACCACAGGCGACGAACGAACCCATGAGCCCGCTTCACGGGCCATAGGGATTCCCCGTGTGGGCCTAAAGCCCAGGTAGGGGTAAAAAAAAAAAAAAAAAAAAAAAAAAAAAAAAAAAAAAAAAAAAAAAAAAAAAAAAAAAAAAAAGTATCTCCTGATTTGTCCAAATAAACGATCATATGATTGGCCGAAATAACCATGATATTTACTGTCATATTAAAGTCATGGTAGTATCTCCTGATTTGTCCAAATAAACGATCATATGATCGGCCGAAATAACCATGATATTTACTGTCATATTAAAGTCATGGTAGTATCTCCTGATTTGTTCAAATAAACGATCATATGATTGGCCGAAATAACCATGATATTTACTGTCATATTAAAGTCATGGTAGTATCTCCTGATTTGTCCAAATAAACGATCATATGATCGGCCGAAATAACCATGATATTTACTGTCATATTAAAGTCATGGTAGTATCTCCTGATTTGTCCAAATAAACGATCATATGATTGGCCGAAATAACCATGATATTTACTGTCATATTAAAGTCATGGTAGTATCTCCTGATTTGTCCAAATAAACGATCATATGATTGGCCGAAATAACCATGATATTTACTGTCATATTAAAGTCATGGTAGTATCTCCTGATTTGTCCAAATAAACGATCATATGATTGGCCGAAATAACCATGATATTTACTGTCATATTAAAGTCATGGTAGTATCTCCTGATTTGTCCAAATAAACGATCATATGATTGGCCGAAATAACCATGATATTTACTGTCATATTAAAGTCATGGTAGTATCTCCTGATTTGTTCAAATAAACGATCATATGATTGGCCGAAATAACCATGATATTTACTGTCATATTAAAGTCATGGTAGTATCTCCTGATTTGTCCAAATAAACGATCATATGATTGGCCGAAATAACCATGATATTTACTGTCATATTAAAGTCATGGTAGTATCTCCTGATTTGTCCAAATAAACGATCATATGATTGGCCGAAATAACCATGATATTTACTGTCATATTAAAGTCATGGTAGTATCCCCTGATTTGTCCAAATAAACGATCATATGATTGGCCGAAATAACCATGATATTTACTGTCATATTAAAGTCATGGTAGTATCTCCTGATTTGTCCAAATAAACGATCATATGATCGGCCGAAATAACCATGATATTTACTGTCATATTAAAGTCATGGTAGTATCTCCTGATTTGTCCAAATAAACGATCATATGATCGGCCGAAATAACCATGATATTTACTGTCATATTAAAGTCATGGTAGTATCCCCTGATTTGTCCAAATAAACGATCATATGATCGGCCGAAATAACCATGATATTTACTGTCATATTAAAGTCATGGTAGTATCTCCTGATTTGTCCAAATAAACGATCATATGATTGGCCGAAATAACCATGATATTTACTGTCATATTAAAGTCATGGTAGTATCTCCTGATTTGTCCAAATAAACGATCATATGATTGGCCGAAATAACCATGATATTTACTGTCATATTAAAGTCATGGTAGTATCCCCTGATTTGTTCAAATAAACGATCATATGATTGGCCGAAATAACCATGATATTTACTGTCATATTAAAGTCATGGTAGTATCTCCTGATTTGTCCAAATAAACGATCATATGATTGGCCGAAATAACCATGATATTTACTGTCATATTAAAGTCATGGTAGTATCTCCTGATTTGTCCAAATAAACGATCATATGATCGGCCGAAATAACCATGATATTTACTGTCATATTAAAGTCATGGTAGTATCTCCTGATTTGTCCAAATAAACGATCATATGATCGGCCGAAATAACCATGATATTTACTGTCATATTAAAGTCATGGTAGTATCTCCTGATTTGTTCAAATAAACGATCATATGATTGGCCGAAATAACCATGATATTTACTGTCATATTAAAGTCATGGTAGTATCTCCTGATTTGTTCAAATAAACGATCATATGATTGGCCGAAATAACCATGATATTTACTGTCATATTAAAGTCATGGTAGTATCTCCTGATTTGTCCAAATAAACGATCATATGATTGGCCGAAATAACCATGATATTTACTGTCATATTAAAGTCATGGTAGTATCTCCTGATTTGTCCAAATAAACGATCATATGATCGGCCGAAATAACCATGATATTTACTGTCATATTAAAGTCATGGTAGTATCTCCTGATTTGTTCAAATAAACGATCATATGATTGGCCGAAATAACCATGATATTTACTGTCATATTAAAGTCATGGTAGTATCTCCTGATTTGTCCAAATAAACGATCATATGATCGGCCGAAATAACCATGATATTTACTGTCATATTAAAGTCATGGTAGTATCTCCTGATTTGTTCAAATAAACGATCATATGATTGGCCGAAATAACCATGATATTTACTGTCATATTAAAGTCATGGTAGTATCTCCTGATTTGTCCAAATAAACGATCATATGATCGGCCGAAATAACCATGATATTTACTGTCATATTAAAGTCATGGTAGTATCTCCTGATTTGTCCAAATAAACGATCATATGATCGGCCGAAATAACCATGATATTTACTGTCATATTAAAGTCATGGTAGTATCTCCTGATTTGTCCAAATAAACGATCATATGATCGGCCGAAATAACCATGATATTTACTGTCATATTAAAGTCATGGTAGTATCTCCTGATTTGTCCAAATAAACGATCATATGATTGGCCGAAATAACCATGATATTTACTGTCATATTAAAGTCATGGTAGTATCTCCTGATTTAGTATGGCTCCAACCGTTGATGAGGCAACACCTATGTCGAACGCTCTCGAGGATTATCCCCACCTATTTGCTGGCATCATCTGAGAGTAGTAGCTGTCGATCACCCGAGGAGAGTAGACGTGGAACAGTCTAGCTCCTCATTTTGAGGTAGTCTGACTTAGAATTATTTTCATTTTTATTTTCCCGTTTTTTTTTCTAAGTCCTGACCCCCCAGGTCTTCGGACTTGGAAAAATTTTCGATTTTTTTTTTTGCACAGACATTTTGAGTGTGTTGGGAGAGACAATTGCCGTTTTTTTTTCGGCCAATTTTGTTAAAATACTTTGTAGATTTAAATTTTAATATCACTGTGTCCGCCCGATAACCCGGGAAAAAAAACATTTGGCGGGAAAAACAAATTTTGGCCTAATCGAAAAATTTTTTTTTTCCCTCCGGTGGTTCGGACCGAGCTAAGCAACTTTCTTCCTATAAAGAAAGTTGCTTGACAAGTGGTTCCGTGGATAACAAAGCCCGAAGGGCGATATTTCATTATTTTCACTCCCTTCTGGAGGTGAAAATAGGTAATTGTAAAATTTTTTATTTCCTTGTATCCTCTAGAGAATGCCAGGGAGTAAGGATTCCCTCGATGAGGAAGGAAGTATTAGGTCCCCTGGGCCAGTTTTGGGCGGGGAATCGGAAAGCGAAGTCTCCCGGTGTTTCTCGCTTCCGGACGTCAGTGGGAGGGAAGGGCGGCCCAAGAGGAAGAGGACTGAGGAGGGAGACTTCCCAACCTTCGAGCCTAAGCTGCCAACCCTCGATAAGGCAATGAAGGCTAGAAACACCCTTGCCAACTACATATCCGAGCTAAAGGATAAAAAGGTGTCCAGGAAAAATCAGGACTTTATCATGCTCCAGGTTGGGGGGCTAGTTGATGACATAGGGAAGGTTATCCTTGAAAACGAGAGGCTATTAACCATGGTTCGTACTCCTGCTGAAATCACCACTTTGATCCTTGATACGGTGAAGGAGAGAGGAAAACAACCACCAGCCCCAGAATCGCCGCGGAGCCCGAAGTTGAGCAAGGAGCAGGTGGATCACCTACTGGACGCGGCTATAGCCCGTGCTACTCAGGCAATAGTAAGTGATGATGGGCTCATCGAAGCGATAGCCGTTCGAGTGGGAGAATGCGTGACGGCGGCCGTAGTGGGTCAATCGATCGCCATGTTGGAAGAGGACTCTAAGGCAATCGAAGAAAGAATATCAACACTTGATAAGCAGATAGGGGAGGCGAAGGAGAGGAAAGCGCCAGGGAAACCGTTAGAGGAAGCCGTCGCGACCCCAGTGTCAAAGGGCGCAGGACCGAGCGGAACGCCTGGTAGAAGTTGGGCCCAGGTATTAGCAAGCCCAGCAGTGGGGCTTGCCAGGGAAAGGCGGAAAGCAGTTAGGGAAATAATTGGGAAGGCGACAGACGGAACGGAGGCGGCCACAGAAGTTACTGAGGACGAAGGAGCCTTCAGGGAGGTAAGAAGAAGGAAGAGAAGTAAGAAAAAACTACCAACACAGGAGCCCGTGAAGACTAACGTTAGGTCATTGATAATAAAATTGCCCACCGAGAGGCCCTCTGTGGAGCAGCGGAGACCAACATACGTCACCATCGAAGGAGATATGCAGGAAATAATGGGGAAGCTGCCTGAAAAGGACCCTAGCAGCACTGCCAGGGTGGTGAGAGGAACTAGGGCAGGGGGAATACTAGTAGAGGCTCCTACTATGGATGATGCGTTAAAAATTATTGAGGTAACAAAAACAGCTGGCCTTGTGTCAAGACTAGCAGATAGGAGAGGACCTAGACTAGTCCTCAGAGGTGTACCTAGGTCGTGGAGGAAGGAGGAGATCTCCGCAGAGGTATGGAAGGCCCTCATCAAAGCTGACCCTCAGTTAGAGGGCTTCTCTGGGGACCAGAAGGGCAGGGCCCTTAGGCTTGTGTATGAGGTAGGGGCAGCCAGAGACCCGGTTTTTACAAACTGGGTGGTGGAAACCACCCCAGAAGTAAGGTTTGGCCTATTAAAGGCCGATGTATGGGTAGGTGGGTGGCACCGGCTAGGGGTCAAAGATTACCTGGACGCCCCTAGGTGTCTAATGTGCCAGGGATACGGCCATACTAGGGCCACATGTAAGGCCGTAGAAAAGACCTGCAGATGGTGTGCGGGGGAGGGGCACACAGCAGACGCCTGCCCCCGGAGGGAGGACGGCCCCAGATGTGCTGGGTGTATCAGAGCAGGGTGCCCAGAAGCTGCTACGAAGCACCAGTCAGGAGCTGCGGAGTGCCCGCAACTGTACAAAGAGGTGGAGGGCCTCCTGAAGAGGACAAGATATGATTAGAAAATTAAGGATATTGCAGGTCAACATGGCCAAGAGTAGGATAGTAGCAACGGAGATGTCGGCTCTTACCCGCAGTTATGACGTGATGCTGGTACAGGAGCCGTACTGCCTAAGGGGTAGAATAGCGGGGTTCGGGTCCACGTGCAGGGTGGTTGCGGCGGGCAGCGAAGGGAGGAGGCCCAGGGCAGCGGTCATCATATGCAACCCCACACTGGACGTTATGTCCCTCGATCAGTACAGCCGGGAGGATCTGGCGACAGGACACCTGGGGTGGGGGGGGAGGAAGTTGGTCGTCTCCTCCCTCTACCTCCCATCGGATGCGGATCCGTCAGAGTTGCTTGACTTCCTAGCAACTGGAATTAGGGAGAGGGGCGGGAAAGAAGAGATCATAGGAGCTGATACTAATGCTTGGCACACGGCGTGGGGGTCTACCAGCACGAACAGGAGGGGCGAAAAGGTCGCAGACTTCGTGGCTGCTTGTAACCTCGTGGTCCACAATAGCGACCAAGGTCCACCGACGTTTGTTGGTACGCAGGGATCAAGCTGGATCGACGTGACAATGACTTCGATCTCTTTAGCAGGCAGGGTCATGAATCACCGGGTGTCCTCGCTAACGAGTAGTGACCACAACACAATTTTGTTTGAGGTGGCGCCGGGGGCCGATAACATAGAATGTAACCCCCGAGGATACATTACTCGAGGAGTCGGGTGGTCAGCTTACTTAGCGGAACTGGAGGGTAGGCTAATAGACGACGAGTGGGCCCTCCGAGGGGACGATCCCCGGGTACCGGAGGGTGTAAGAGAGAGAGTTGCGTCCCTCACAGATGCCATGAGGGACGCGGCAGAAGCTACCCTCCAGCGCAGGAAAACGAGGCTAAGGAGTAACCCATGGTGGACGCCCGCCCTAACACTTGCCAAGAGACAGCTCTACAGGGCGAGGCGTGAGTTCCAGAGGTGTAGGAACGAACAGGTCCGCGGAACCCTCCGGGCCCGGTATAGGACGTTGAATAACGCCTACAAGAAGGATATTGAGAGAACCCGGAGGGAAACCTGGGATGAGTATGTGCAGAGGGAGTCAGAGAAGAATCCCTGGGGTATCCCGTACCGAGTAGCTATGGCCAGAGGTGGCCAGAGTAAGGTGCTCGCAGCACTGAAGAGCGGCGACCAGCAGGCCACCTCCCCAGAAGAGGCCGCCAAGTTTTACTTGGAGGCGACATACCCCAGGGATGAAGTGGAGAATGACTCTGCCGAGGATAGATGGGTACGGGAGGCGACCCGTGTTCCCCCAGGTACGGACCTGTTCCCACCATGGGATATCTGGGATCTCCGCATCGCCGTCCAAAAGCAGAAGATCGGAAGAGCTCCAGGACTTGACGAAATAGACGCGGCCATATTGAAGGCGTCATGTCCAGTGGTCGAGAGGAGGCTGCTGGACGTCATGAACGCATGTCTCGATCAAGGGGAATTTCCGAGGTCGTGGAAGAAGGCTGAGCTCCGCCTCATCCCCAAGGGTGTTGATCGAGACATGACGGCCATAAAAAGTTACAGGCCTATCAGCCTCCTACCGGTCATGAGTAAGGTCCTGGAGCGGTTGATGCACACGGCGATGCGGGAGACCTTCGAGAGAGCAGACCACCCGCGGCAGTTCGGTTCCTGCAAGGGCAGAAGCACAGCCGACGCCCTGGAGAGGATCAGGGCAGACGTCGAAGAGACCCGCTCCAAGTTTGTACTGCTGATGACGTTCGACATCTCCTCCGCGTTTGACAGGGTGTGGTGGCCTTACGTTCTAAGGGAACTGCAGGGACTAGAGTGCCCTAGCAATATATATGAATTAGTAAGGAGCTACCTAGGAGAACGTAGGGCGGTCATTAGGGGGGAGTCGTACGAGGTCGAGTCAGCGGTGGAGCGGGGATGCCCCCAGGGCTCGGTCTTGGGCCCTGCGCTGTGGAAGGTGGCCTTCAATAAAGTCCTTGTGACCCTGGAAGAGAACGGGTTCCCCGCGGTAGCGTATGTGGATGACCTTGCAGCTACCATCGCGGGGAACTCGAGAGCTGAGGTAGCGAGAAGATCGTGCGCTTGCGCAGATGTCGTTGAGCGGTGGTGCGCCGGGATGAAGATGACCATGGCTGCGGAAAAGACTACTGTCACCCTGGTCAGAGGGAAGATCGACCGTGCCCACCCGATGAGGCTGGATCTCGGCGAAGGAAGAGTGATTGTGGTGGGCACGGAAGTAACTTACCTAGGCGTGAGACTGGGAAAACGCCTTAACCTCTCGCCCCACATAAAATACCTTGGCGACAGAGTGGCAGCTGTCGCCAACAATTTCGCGAGGATAGGGGGAGCTATGTGGGGGGTAAAATTCCCAGTCTCCAGGACCCTCTACCAGGCGGTCATTTTAGGAGTAATGAGATACGCGTCGCAGTCATGGTCGGCGCACCTGACTAAAGGGCAGACGCACGATCTTAGAAGAATACAGAGAGCAGCGCTAGTTAGGGTCACAAGGGCTTATCGTACGATATCTTTTGAGGCGGCTGAGGTGCTTGCGGCTGCAATGCCGGTGGATTTAGTCTTCCGGGAGCAACGCCTCAGGACTATGCTCAAGAGAGGGCTTGTAGAAGAACTTCCCCTCCCCCTCCGCCAAGCAATCCAAGATCAGCCGGGTAGGTGGAAGACCCTCATAAGAGAGTGGGTGACTGAAGAATGGAGCAGAAGGTGGCTGACTACGACGAAGGGGAGCACCCTAAGGAGATATTTCCCCTCAGTCCAGGCCAGGCTGAGGGCGAAATGGGTCTCCCCTGATTATTGGGCGTCCCAGGTCCTCACGGGACATGGGGGATTTAGATCCAAACTCTATGACATGAAGAGGGCCCCGAGTAGGAATTGCCCTCACTGCGGGGAAGAGGACACGGCGGAGCACGTGGTCCTAACGTGCCATGCACTGGAGCCTGCGAGAGGGAGACTGCTCCGGAAGGTAGGGCTGTACACCCTGGGTTTGGAGGATCTACCGGCCCTCGTTGGTAGTAAGGAGAATTTTGCCGCCTTCCGCGAATTCGTGGGGACGTGGGTGAAGCTACAAGGGCCCGGTCACTTCACCATTTCCCGTGGCAATCCGGCGGGTGGGGGGTTCCTTCCTCATCGAGACCCTGCTGGCGAAGACAACCTTGTATCGCCGGATGGGGAGAGAGGCATTGTAAACTTAGAGTAGGGTCTAGAGGATACACCCCCTTGTATATATAGAAATAAGTTAGTTAGGATAGATTTAAGATTGTAAATATAGTGTAAGCTAGTTTGTAGGATTTGTAAATATAGTATAAGTTAGTAAGTAAGGAAATTGTAAATAATAGGCTTTTCTTTTTTTCTTTGTTTTGTTTTATATAGAGTTACCTTTTGTTTTTTGTTCAGTCCCAGTGTGGAAAATTTACTTTTGTTAATTTCTCTCCTTTATACTGTTGTAACTGATGATTATACAATTAAACGAGTGAGCAGAATAAACCAAGGTGCGCTGACCGATGCAAACACCCATTGCACGGAATACGCGCACCACAGGCGACGAACGAACCCATGAGCCCGCTTCACGGGCCATAGGGATTCCCCGTGTGGGCCTAAAGCCCAGGTAGGGGTAAAAAAAAAAAAAAAAAAAAAAAAAAAAAAAAAAAAAAAAGTATCTCCTGATTTGTCCAAATAAACGATCATATGATTGGCCGAAATAACCATGATATTTACTGTCATATTAAAGTCATGGTAGTATCTCCTGATTTGTCCAAATAAACGATCATATGATCGGCCGAAATAACCATGATATTTACTGTCATATTAAAGTCATGGTAGTATCTCCTGATTTGTCCAAATAAACGATCATATGATTGGCCGAAATAACCATGATATTTACTGTCATATTAAAGTCATGGTAGTATCTCCTGATTTGTCCAAATAAACGATCATATGATCGGCCGAAATAACCATGATATTTACTGTCATATTAAAGTCATGGTAGTATCTCCTGATTTGTTCAAATAAACGATCATATGATTGGCCGAAATAACCATGATATTTACTGTCATATTAAAGTCATGGTAGTATCTCCTGATTTGTCCAAATAAACGATCATATGATTGGCCGAAATAACCATGATATTTACTGTCATATTAAAGTCATGGTAGTATCTCCTGATTTGTCCAAATAAACGATCATATGATTGGCCGAAATAACCATGATATTTACTGTCATATTAAAGTCATGGTAGTATCTCCTGATTTGTCCAAATAAACGATCATATGATTGGCCGAAATAACCATGATATTTACTGTCATATTAAAGTCATGGTAGTATCTCCTGATTTGTCCAAATAAACGATCATATGATTGGCCGAAATAACCATGATATTTACTGTCATATTAAAGTCATGGTAGTATCTCCTGATTTGTCCAAATAAACGATCATATGATCGGCCGAAATAACCATGATATTTACTGTCATATTAAAGTCATGGTAGTATCTCCTGATTTGTTCAAATAAACGATCATATGATTGGCCGAAATAACCATGATATTTACTGTCATATTAAAGTCATGGTAGTATCTCCTGATTTGTCCAAATAAACGATCATATGATCGGCCGAAATAACCATGATATTTACTGTCATATTAAAGTCATGGTAGTATCTCCTGATTTGTTCAAATAAACGATCATATGATTGGCCGAAATAACCATGATATTTACTGTCATATTAAAGTCATGGTAGTATCTCCTGATTTGTCCAAATAAACGATCATATGATTGGCCGAAATAACCATGATATTTACTGTCATATTAAAGTCATGGTAGTATCTCCTGATTTGTCCAAATAAACGATCATATGATTGGCCGAAATAACCATGATATTTACTGTCATATTAAAGTCATGGTAGTATCTCCTGATTTGTCCAAATAAACGATCATATGATTGGCCGAAATAACCATGATATTTACTGTCATATTAAAGTCATGGTAGTATCTCCTGATTTGTTCAAATAAACGATCATATGATTGGCCGAAATAACCATGATATTTACTGTCATATTAAAGTCATGGTAGTATCTCCTGATTTGTCCAAATAAACGATCATATGATTGGCCGAAATAACCATGATATTTACTGTCATATTAAAGTCATGGTAGTATCTCCTGATTTGTCCAAATAAACGATCATATGATTGGCCGAAATAACCATGATATTTACTGTCATATTAAAGTCATGGTAGTATCCCCTGATTTGTCCAAATAAACGATCATATGATTGGCCGAAATAACCATGATATTTACTGTCATATTAAAGTCATGGTAGTATCTCCTGATTTGTCCAAATAAACGATCATATGATCGGCCGAAATAACCATGATATTTACTGTCATATTAAAGTCATGGTAGTATCTCCTGATTTGTCCAAATAAACGATCATATGATCGGCCGAAATAACCATGATATTTACTGTCATATTAAAGTCATGGTAGTATCCCCTGATTTGTCCAAATAAACGATCATATGATCGGCCGAAATAACCATGATATTTACTGTCATATTAAAGTCATGGTAGTATCTCCTGATTTGTCCAAATAAACGATCATATGATTGGCCGAAATAACCATGATATTTACTGTCATATTAAAGTCATGGTAGTATCTCCTGATTTGTCCAAATAAACGATCATATGATTGGCCGAAATAACCATGATATTTACTGTCATATTAAAGTCATGGTAGTATCTCCTGATTTGTCCAAATAAACGATCATATGATTGGCCGAAATAACCATGATATTTACTGTCATATTAAAGTCATGGTAGTATCTCCTGATTTGTCCAAATAAACGATCATATGATCTGGCCGAAATAACCATGATATTTACTGTCATATTAAAGTCATGGTAGTATCTCCTGATTTGTCCAAATAAACGATCATATGATCGGCCGAAATAACCATGATATTTACTGTCATATTAAAGTCATGGTAGTATCTCCTGATTTGTCCAAATAAACGATCATATGATCGGCCGAAATAACCATGATATTTACTGTCATATTAAAGTCATGGTAGTATCTCCTGATTTGTTCAAATAAACGATCATATGATTGGCCGAAATAACCATGATATTTACTGTCATATTAAAGTCATGGTAGTATCTCCTGATTTGTCCAAATAAACGATCATATGATTGGCCGAAATAACCATGATATTTACTGTCATATAAAGTCATGCGTAGTATCTCCTGATTTGTCCCAAATAAACGATCATATGATTGGCCGAATAACCATG